>JACDJE010000049.1:1692001-2027358 GCA_016647715.1 Pavo muticus
GGGAGGCTGTTGGCCCCGCGGCCGGCCGGGCCCCGCGGCCGGAGGGTGGCCGAAGGGAGAGGGGCTGAGAGGGCAGCGCCATTTTGTGTCCCCCGCCTCCCGCCCGCCCCTGCACACAGCCGCTTGCTGGCTCCCTCTGCCGCCGCCGCTTCCCGCCCCGTCGCTCCCTCCGGGCTGAGGGCCCTGGGCCGGCGTTGCGGCCCCGGCTGCCCGCGGGCAAAGGGTGCCCGGCTGCGACGGAGCGGCGGCCCTCGGCGCGGCCTGTGCCGCCTCAGGGTTTCCTGAGGGCCTGCCCCGGGCCCGCGGCTCGCTCAGGGCCGGGGGTCATCTTTCGGGGTGATACGAGGCGATCCCAGCTGGGTCCGGGCCGGTAGTGAACTCTGTGGTGGTGAAGTTGTTGCTGTGCAAGTGGGCAAAATCCAGTTTATGTACCCCAGGAGCAAGGCTGGGCTGGAGCCCACGAGCTCATCACAGCCATGTGCCTGTTCACATTGCAGAGTGCGGTGAGGAGTGCTCTGAACCCTGACACCAGGTTTCACACTCAGTAGTTAAACATGACATCCCATAGTAAGAGTCCCAGTCCTCTGCAGGAGTGCCTACCAGCCCTCAGACCACCACCCAGTAGGTCACCGCAGCCATATGGATGATCCAGACATAGCTGAACTTAATGCTTTATCCACCAGCTGATGCCTCCAGCCATACTTCTGGCTCGCTTATTTCACTTACATTACACTAAGTGCATTTCTGGTGCAGTTTTAGCTTTTACAGCAAAGCATGCCTACAGAGCGCTCAGACTCTTACAGTTAACCAAAACACAGCTTCCAGTCTTCATCTTGTGTTTTACATGCAGTTAGGCTGTGTTGTGACAAGGAGAGGAGTAAGTGATAGATAGCTACATGGGCACACTTACTTAAGCAGCAGCCAATCTTTTGGTCTAATCAGGGTACCCAGGAGAATTCCATTGGCTCCAGTTGTATCGACTGACCCCATCGCTTGGGGTTAGAAAATTGCTCAGAGGAAAACAAATTTGAATGTTAACAGTAGTTAATAATAACTGTAATGATAATTAACAAAAGTATTTGTATCATAGCAGTGCTTGTAGACACAGACCTGAACTCACCTGTGGAAGGTGCTGTCCAAACACCACACAGAGGGATCCACAGTTCAAAAAAAGCAAAATCAGGAAATGGGCCTAATGGTGAAGCAATATCAGAAAATATGCCTAATGGTAAAAATTTATTAGACTCTGGAAAATTAAATTCATGAGGGAGGTTATGGAAACCTCGCAGATTGGGTAAGGGTGTAATTTTCTATTAAATTGCTAAGTGGAAAATCCCAGAGGCAATCAATATGCTACTTTTGGAATTTTCCTAAACTTCGCTGTAAGACTTTGTAAGAGGAAACTGGGCTAACGTACTATTTAAAATCCTGCATTACATATTTTTGGGTGAATGCTGAAGCAGCAAAGGTAGTTTGGATGTCAGATGCTGTTTGCTAAATTATGTGGGTCCAATTAATCTCTGGGAGAGCGCAGTGAAGTCAGATCAGAGATCAAGAAGCACTGCGCCTGAATTTTGTGTACAAAAAAGAGGGTTTTTTTTTCTTTCCCAAACAATCTGCTGATTCCTGTCTGCTAACTGCTAACTTTATTTACCAGACTTAAAGCATTGCTGAAACGGTGGCATTTGACTGTCATCCATACTGGGACAATAGGAGAATTTTATGGAGCATAAGGCCTTCGTTTACTGTTCAGCTCACATGATGGGCCTTATCCTGCATTCGCCATTGGAATGTGCTACCAAAATAAAAAGTTCTTTTTTCCTTCCTTATTCAATTTTGTGAAGCATTTTGGGATGAAATTTATGAAAAAAAAAGTATTTTATCAACTGTTATTTTTTTCCTTTTAGTTCTTCCTCTTCTGTATTAGATTTTTTTGCTTGAAGGAACGTTCACAATTCAAAACGACGTTTTAGTCTGAATGCTCAGCACTGGAGTTTCAAGTAACATTGTACAAGGTAGCACATCCCCTTCTTCCTTAGTATTTCTCATTTTGCTTCTTGTGTGTTTATCAAGAGATTCCCCCTTTGCTGCACGCCGAATGAGCTTCTCCTGCAAACAAGCCCAATTACGGTTACTTAGATCAGTAAATCTTGTGGTTTTCATTTATGAAGGTATTAGCCAGATTGGATACCAAGGCTGTGATCCTGCAATCACATCTGCATAAAAGTGAACTAGAAACTAGGACAAGGTGACTTTAGGTCAAAGCCTTCTAGTTATCCACAGAATGTGTAGGAGGATTCAATAACTGCAAAACAATTGTTCCATCCTGTACTGCTAATGTTGCTCAGCCATGAAGTAGAAAAAAATACCTCAAGGACTCAAAGGCTTCTGTAGTCTCCATCTGCAAGCCTCTTTTGGGGGTGTTTTGGGGCTGGTAACCTACAACTAGACTGAGACCATCTGCTCGTTTGCCATGGGCCACCGTTCCAATATATTTTTTTTATGGTAGGGGTAGTGAAGCATTGGCACAGGTTGCCCAGAGAGATGGTGGGTGCTCCGTCCCTGGGGACATTCACAGTCAGGCTGGACAGGGCTTTGAGCAACCTGATCTAGCTGATTCTATCATTATTGTAGCTGGAGAAACACAGGGATGAAAGTTGCCTTAATTCCTTGCTGCTTTGTGTCGCTCCAGCTAGTTGGCGGCACCTCTGTGGTAGCCAAGTGACTTAGATAAAGCGTACTGGATCCAAAGGACAGTTCAGTCAGCTGTCAGGTTCATCTTTTATTTCATTTAATTCTCAATATTGGATTATTATCACTACATATTAAGAAACCATAGTTCTTTTTTTTTTTCCTGGTGAAAATATGGAAAATTCAGCACACTTTTACATATGCTCAAGAACAGTCACAAAGTATTTCCTCAATCAGATCAGCCATTGAGTAATGTGTGTTTCAAAATGCCACGAAATTAGCTAACTAAAAAAAGGCTTTATCTTGCAACATACTTCATGTCATCCTGATTATCCATGGCAATTTCCTGGTTACCATTTTATTGTTACTTTCAAAACATCCCCTCCTCATTCTGACTGATACTGGTTTTTCTGACAGTTATCTGCTTTGTATAATTACTAATTTATTTTACATGTAGATCAATAACTAATCAATTAAATATAATTATTCAGTAATATTTCAGTATTAACAACAGCAGTGCTCCTTTACATCAGGATGTCCTACGCTATTCCTTTGATTCCAGCCTGATCTGCAGCACAGGTGCATGCAGTCAGTTACAATGTTTTGACTATTACTCATAAAGTGGGATTGTATAGGACAAAAACGACTGAAGAGTCCTAGAACTGAGGAGAATTGTACAGCCCTATGAAGAGATCCTTCAGCTTTTCAGCTGGAAAAACTATCCAGAAAAATTGTTAAAAACTTGATGATTTGATTTGAGGTTTTACTTCCCATGTCAAGGAATCAACATGAGGTGGAGAGGAGCAGGAAGAGTCCTGCTGACTGTCCTATTTTTGACGTGATTTCTACTCCTTTTGGAATTTGAGGAAGTTCAAAGTGGCATTAGAAAGCAGGAAGAGAATGAAGAGGTAAATTAGAGATCAGGATTTGCATAGGTGGCAGGTTAATAGGTTAGCTATTCCAGTTAGTTACGCTTAATGAATATTGTTGAAGATTTTATAAGCTGCAGTAGCAATTTTCCCTTGCAGGTTTCCAGTGATGTTTTTGTGGTCATGTGAAAGGTGTAGGCAGTACTATTTCTCACCTTCCAGTCTAAAGTAACTCATTTTGATGTCACACAGTCTTACTACTAACCTTCCCTTCTGGGGGGCTTTCATATCGCCATATCTGGGTCAATACAGAAGTAGGTTTCTGGATGCCCTGATGAAGTCTGAAGCATAGAAGTGTAGCTTAACTTGTTTTCTGATCCCCAATAAGTTCTCCTTGTAACATTTCGAGTACTTGACATCTTAGCATGCCTCTATTCTTACTCTCCTTTCCTTTGGGACACTATTTTGAAACATTTTTTTGTCTGTTCTCTCGCTCGTTAATCTTCCTCACATAAATCTAAAAGAAAAAGCTACAGGACAGAGCAATGTTTTTATTTGTTTGCCAGCTCAGGCAGACTAAAACATTCCAGAACTGGTTCAACAATAAGGAATATAACTGAGCCTACGTACAAAGTGTTCTTTGTGTGTGTGTTACAAGCCCTCTATGTACTTCTGTATCAGGCTGCAAAATCAATTTCAACTGTAAAGCTAGACTTTTCCTTCCATCGTTTTACATGGACTTTGGTGTAAAATTGCAAAGAAGGGCATTATAGTCTAAAAGTCAAAGTTTGACAGCCATCCATTTTGACTGAATACTTGTAAAATAATTAATATTAAGATTGCAACCCTCCCCATGGCAGGAGTTTGGAACTAGATGATCTTTAAGGTCCCTTCCAATCTAGGCCAATCTATGATTCCGTAATTCTATGATTCTCTACCAACTCTTCTGTAGAGTAGGTCAGTTTTCAAATCAGAATTCTGGGGTTAGTGGGCAAGAAGACCAAGGTATCCAAGCCACGTGTTTGGTTGGATAACAAAGAGGAAAAGGTCTCAATAACTTTTCATGAAAGCTAATGTGGAAGAATGGAGAAGTCTGCCCATACCAATTCTGTGCTTCTCCACAATGTGCAGAAATCATAAGCTGTGCAAATTTTGCTCTACTTCTCACTTAAAGCCTAAGATGCTTCAAGATAACTGAGGGCAATGTGAGCAAGGCTCGTTATTTTGCCAGGAACTTTGTGAAATTTCGGTGTGAATAAAAGTGCTTAGAAATCTTGGCAGTCTGGATGTGTCTCTGCATCACTACCAACTCTGTCTAAAGAGATGAAGTATAGACTCAAGCTGGCACTGTAGGAAAGGGCACGTTTAAGCTTGGGGTAGTTTGGAGTCAGTGTTAATTGTGAGAGGCCGAGCATAGCTAGGCTGAGGGGTCCCATCACTTAAGAATACTACAGGCATAAACTGTGGCAAGCTCAGCACTGAGTCCTGCAGCCCAGCAAGTCCCCTTCTAGGAAGAGTTCAGAGAGAGATGCTGCTGATCATATCTACGTTTATGTGCCTGTTTGCTTCACTCATAGCAGCTGAAGGCAGATGTAAGAATGCAGCTGTGGAAAGAGACTGTCACTGGAAGTACAGACAGAAAACAAATGCAGAATCAGCTGGAGGAATAATAGCATTTAGAAATGTTAGTCAGCTCCTTGAGGCTGCAGGCTGAAGGAGCCCAGACTACAGTTGTCCTCTGCTAGGCCCTGACTGAGATCGATGTGGGGATGTTGTGCTGTGCCTCCTTAGCCCAGTCTTCTGACTGTTTTCAGCTTGCCACAGGGAGATGCTCTCCATGTCTTGATTTTGCCTTGATCCTCCTCCATTTCTCCTGCCACACACACATTACTAAATGCACATGCACTAAAATCAATGGGAGTTTGCAAACTAAAAGTAGTGTGTGCTTTGGTATGCTACTAATCCACTTATTTGGATCCTCTTACTGCTCCTCTGGGCTGCCCTGATCCCCTCTATCAGCCCACCCAGCTGCTCTGATCTGCTCTCCTCACTTCCGCAGCAGCTATATTAGCATCCCTGTCAACTCGCAGGGCTGCTGCCTCGGCTCCTTCAATCCCCGCTCCCATCGAGAGTCTCTCTACTACATTCTAATCCTTGTAGCTCAGAATACTGATGTAAGCTAAAATAAATTCAAGAAAAGTTGCTGCAGCTCCTACTAAGGCGTTCGATTTCCCCCAATGTTTTCAAATAGTACTTACTTTTCAGGTGGGGAAATAGTTGAAGACATGTTTCTAACTACCTGCCTGCTGAAAAGCAGTCCAAAAAATCAAGTTTTATTGCAAGGCACAATGCTGTTCAAAATCTACTCACACATGCACTTTTTAAAGAGCGATTATGTGAATTTAATATCTGTGTCAGGCTGAAGACTGACAACATCTGAGAACGATGCTTTTATTCATCAGTAAGATGTATGCAGCAGCATTTTCATTAGTGTGGCTCCCCCTGGATTTACCTTCAGAGATGTGTAAATATTGAAGATTCCGTCACCTTTCAGTCCTTGACCTCTCTACTGAGGCAGCCAGTATACTGGACTGGGTATTTTGTCAGAGATGGACAAATCCTGCAGGGATCAAACTGACAGCATTGAAGTTTGATCATTTAGTAACAACACAGAGATTTCTTACCTGGTTTGGATAGAAAGTAAAGGACTCAAACTTTGAAATATAATACACTCAAAGATTTATCTTCTATACACACAAAAATAGAAGAAAAGCAGATGTTTTATGAGATTTTCTACCATCCACCAAAAGCTGTTTGGCAGTTAAAGCTTTCCATTGTGTTTGTTCACCTTTAATTTGAAAACAGATAAAATGTCTCAAGAACAGGAATTGAGGTGCATAGACCCTCCTTCAGGGAAGTTGCAAGAGAGAGGCAGAGGTGTGGATCTAGAGCTCAGGGCATGGAATTCGACACACCAGTCTGCAGCAGCAGGGATTAGTCCTGTTACTGCAGCTTTCCTGGAAAACCTTTGCTGCTTGGCTATCTGTCATGCAGACTTCTGCTGAGAGTAACTGTTCCCCACTTCATGTGGTTTGCCCTGTACTGCCAAAGTGATATCAATAATGATGATCTAGAGAAATATACGTATAAAAAAATTGCATGACCATTATCCTGCAACATCTTTTAGCAGTCACAAATGGTCAGTGTCTGTGTTCAACTGCTGTCAAAAGAGCGTAGTCTCCCTGGTGATATCCTGCCTGTGGCAGGGGGGTTGAATACTTGGTGATCCTTGAGATCCATTCCACACTATTCTGTCATTCTCAGGATCTCTGTGATCCTGAGACACAGATTCACTAGGGGCTCTGATGGCACAGCGCTGTAAACTGAGTGATGAGCACTGTTTCCTGAAACAGCAAAATTATCCTGAGATATCTCCCATACCTGCCAGTTTGGTGATAATTGGCTGTTCTTAAATGTAATGCTTTTGAGAAGCAATAATGAGTTTTTACAACACCTCAGCTTCACAGAAAATAAAATTGCTGGGATGGGAATTGACACGTGTCCTTTGGACAACCTGAGCAAGAAATATTCCTTTATCAAACCAGAGGATAGTGATCATTCAAACAGTTATTTCAAGCATGTTTCTAAAAGCCATTCTAGCCTAATTAGTAACATCATGGAGTCACTGCATTCCTAAGCATTTTCTGAGGCATGACAGAAGTCTGTCCTGGCAGAGAGGAATGGTGGGGGTTCATTTGCCATGAGAGCTAACCAGCTGATGCTTTAAAGAGCAAACCAAAACAAATCAACGTGCTTGTTTTAGCCCTAATGGTGCACAGATGTCACATCCTTTTGAAGACCTCTGTTAGAAACGCTGGGGATTTTTTTCTGCCATTGCTTCTGTGAGCTTTTCTTGTCTTTGCAAGTTTTTGGACACCCGTGGAGTGCTATCCTTTTTCCTCATCCCCTTGGCTGAGTGTTTCTCAGTCTATGACCTCCAGAGATCATGTGCTACTGGGTAGGGATTTCTGAAAGGTAAGTAAGAAAAGCAAGCCTATGAGTGTCTTAAATTCCCTTTGTGAAGGAAAGGACCACATCCCCAGAGAAAGAATTTTAGAGATATGCAACTTGCAAAGGTGCTGCCAGCTGTTGCATATCTGGAGGTGACCTGTGAATGTGATCGGCTGGAGATTCCTGTAAACAAACCAGTTGAACATGGAGAACTAGATGGGTTAATCCCTTCCAAAATGTTAAGGACTGCTTTAATAAGTGAATAAAAGAGTGAGACTGGACACGGAGTCCTATTGCCAAAGGTAAGCATACTTGGTCATGGCATAAAACCAAACTTATGTGTATTTTGTATTTTGAAGATGAATAAAAGGAACCACATACCTATCAGAAAAAGATTCCCAGTGTTACCTGAACTCTTTTGCAGAGTTGGTCAGCTAAAAGGCATTAATCCTGCTTCCTGTGCGTGGCTGAGCCGTGGTTTTCCCCTGTATTAATATCAAATAGAAAAGTGAAACTGGACACCCATAAAATACTGAATACAACCTGAAAACAGCTGAATATAAACCAAATATAAAGCTGAATATAAGCTGGATATAACAACTGAGTACAACCAAAATCATTCTGATTGGCTTCACCACTTTGGCAAACAGATGACATCTGTTTCTCTCTGTTCACTCTGTTTGAGTGAAATGATGTATTTCTGAGCTGCCTTCAATAATCTCTCTGCAAGCTGGCAGTTGGCTTGCAGCAGATAAAGCTGAGCAATCAGTTAATCATCAAGAAATTGGAATGAAACACCTCATGTATGTTTTAAGCTTGTACTTCTATTACTTACAAGGCTCTTTTGAATGTTCCAAGATTTTGAGTAGCTTCTAGATTTACCTTTTCAGTCTTGACTTAATATGGAATGTTGTGAAGGGAATTACTTCAAAGTAGGTTTGTGGTTAACTCTGTGGGGTTGTTCCAGAGGTCTGCGGAAACCTGGATATAGGGAAAACATTGGTAATACTATTGCTTCCAGACTGAGCTCAGCTGCAGTGAGCTCTTGAGACTCTGCAAGTGGTTTTGGGAGAGCTTAACAGCCTGGCTACAGCCTGACAGCAAATATAACATTTATTAATCACATATGAGATAGAAATACGCAGGCATTGTGGTACTAAACCAGCAGCACTGCCCTGAAAAGCAAAACATGAGCAGTAGAAAATAGTCAAGCTAAATGTTATGGCAGTGATCTAATTGAATTTAATGAGTAGCATAATGCCATGTATGATAAATGAGAAAGACACAGTTTGCAATACATCTTGGAAAAGCACCCATTTTACATGCTAAAAATATCTGATGCACTGATGTCATCTAAAGCATCACTGCAGGGATGAGGGACCAGCACAGCAAAGAAATTGTGAGCTTTCATAACACACTGCTAAGCAGTTTCCACAGTCTTTGGTCAGGGCTCCTGAGAGCAATGGTGCACCTGGAGTCTTGGAGAAACCCTCCCATGGAGTGAAAGAACAGCATGTCCATGCCACGGAGCTAAGGAGCAGAGCTCATGGGGTGAACTGTCCTGAGTGCCATGACTTTGATGATGGAGGTTTCAGGTACACAACAAGGTAGTACACCTGGATGGATAGTCAAAGAATGAGAGATAGGTAATGAAGCAGACAGAGAGTAACAAATTATAAGCACAGATATACCCTCAGGAATATGTTCTGTGGGACAGAGAAGCTTTGGGCCAACTCCAGCCAAGCCTTGATCCAACTGTTTCAGTGACTCATGTCCCACAGAAAATGTTGCCCTGAGCCTGAGGCAAAAAGGAGTCAAACAGATTTGCCCTTCTGGAAATCAGAGAGCAAGCTGGGCTGGATCTCCTTGTGTGTTGCTAAAGAAAGAAAAGGAAGGAAATACTTCTTATTAGACATCAGAAGAGTTTCTTATCTCTTCAGGAAGAGAAGTCTTGAGGAGATGGATGACAACAAGTACATATTTTTCCTTTCATCCTTCAGGGAGGTACTAGTGCATGCCCTCACAGAACTGTTTCCACAAGGCCAACATACATACAAATTTATATAGAGAGAGCAATTCTTTTTGGAGATGCTTTGTTTTGCAGATAGTCACTTATCTTTCATAGGACAAGATGACTGTTCTGATACGGAGAGGATATACATTAAATGACACTTTGATTTCGAGGCAAGTGAGCATAGAATCAGGAGTAGTGGAAGAAGCGCATCAGATCAAAAGTGGATGCTTGTGTCACTTTTAGAGAGCTTTTAGATATTTTTTAGAAGTAGAGCATTAATTTCAAAGGCTGCCAGAGCTGTTGATCAATCTAAACTGTTCATTTGTTTTCTTTGACTATTACTTTCTTGGTCTGTGTTGAATTTTATAAACCAGAGAAGTCTCTGGATGAGGTACCATCTCAGACTAATTGCATTATTGGCAACACTGTCTGTCACTTGTCTTTCCTCCTTCTTTTTGTACTGTGTCTACTGGAGTTGCAATGTCAAACCTAAGCAAGAGATAGAGGCAGGAAATAAGGAAAGGTATGAGGCTTTGTGCAGGTTGCAGCTGATTGAAGGAGGCAGCTGTCACTCACATGTGAGTGTCCAGATTAGTTTGCCATAGAACCCACCACAGAGCATTTCCACAACCTCTATTCTGTCCAGACACAAGTGTGGGCACACCTCCCCAGGCCGCTCTGCTTAGACCTGCTCGGATCCTTTCACCATCAGTTGTGAGATAATTTCCATTGAGAGAACTATGAAGAAGCGTAGGAGGGCTGTTGCCGCTTCCTCATTGCAGAGCGATTGCGTTCCAGCCTGAGGTAAAGCAGGGCATGATTTCTAATCCATACCACTCCAGCCTAGGCTTAAAAACACCCTTAAACTGATCGGCAAGCACTGAGCTCTGCTCTCTGGGGACAGTGACAGGGCCCGAGGGAACTGTGTCTGGAGGGTTAGGGGGTGTTAGGGAAAGGTTCTGCACCAGAGGGTGTGGGCATGGAACAGACTGCCCAGGGCAGTGGTGATGGCCCCAAGCTGCTGGAGTTTAAACAGTGCTCTCAGACATAGGATTTGGATGTTGGGTGGTCATATGCAGAGCCAGGAGTTGGATTTGAGGATGTTTGTGGGTCCCTTCTAACTCGGGATATTGCATGATTCTGCAATTCCATGATTCTATGAGATGGAGGTGCAGCCATCAGCCAGGCTGCTCCTAGACAAAAGTCACAGCAATATTCACTTTGCACTGCTTGCTGACCTTCAAAGCATTTCCAGTAAGGTGCAACCCTGATGAATTTAAGCCTATAACTGACTTCATATCCATTGCTTGAGGTGCTCTCTGGACCTCTCAGATTTCCCAAAGCACAAGATGGCTACCAATGGACAAAAGCAGTAAATAAGGAAAACAAGAGAGGAATTTCAGAGCCCAGCATCTTTTCATGCTATTTCTCAGCCTATGTCACAGTGATAAAGACTCAGGCTAACGAGGGCAGCAGGATTTACTTCCAGTATGTATGCAGGGAGTCCATACCGCACCCATCCCTTGGGTGAGTTTGAGCGCCTAAGGAAGAAGTGCTCGAGGCATCCCTGTGCGGCCCTCACAGGCCCTGGTGCCAGTAACAGTGCCATGCTGTCACACTCCCCTCACATCGCCACAGCCGCCCGAGACGCTCCCTCGCTGACGCTACTCCAAGCCACTAGGGGGCGCTGTGAGCGCGCTTGGCCTGGGCGGCCAGCAGAAGTGACGATTTGTTTTCCTACACCACTTCCGGTGCGGAGGTGGCGGAGGAGGCCTTAGCGCCATGGATATCCTGAAGCGGGAGATCAGCCGCAAGCGGCAGCAGCTGGAGGACAAGGAGCTGGTGGGGGTGAGGCGGGCGGGAGCGGCTCGGGGCGCTTGGGGCGGGCGGCGGGGCTGTGGGGACACCGCGGCCTTGGGGACACCGCACTTGGCGTCTAGGCCTTGCAACGTCCTTAGGGTTATTTCAGGGTCTGAAATAAGGTTCAAGCTGGGTATTAGGAAAAGGTTCCTCACCAGAGGGTGTCAGGCTCTGACACGAGCTTTGCAGAGCAGTGGATCCAAGGTGCTGGAGTTCAGAAAGCATTTGGAGAACGCTCTCAGACATAGGGTTTGACTTCAGGCCGGTGCTGTGTGGAGCCGGGAGTTGGACTCGGTGATCTCTGTGGTCTCTTCCATCTCGAGATATTCTGTGATTCTGTGACTGTGCTCACTTTGATAAAGGGTCTGCGATTCTCTTCCCTCGCTACTTACGGGGAGCACTGCTGGGACTGTAGAGGAGTGTATGTGTGTGCTTTTGGGGATGTCTGAGCATGGATTTCAGTGTTGGTGGTTGTTTTGGGTTAAACAGGTGAAGAATAGAGAGAGAACCAGGAGTCCATGTTCATAAATTCACAGAATTATTTGACAGTTTGAGTTGGAAGGGAAAAGATCATCCACTTCTAACCCCTGCCCTGGGCTGATTGCCACCCGCCAGCTCAGGCTGTCCAGGGCCCCATCCAACCTGGCGTTGAGCACATCCAGGGATGGGGCACCCACAGCTTCTCTGGGCAGCAGTGCCAGTGCCTCACCACCCTCAGAGTGAAGGATTTTTTCCTAATATCTAATCTAAATCAACCCTTTTTTTTAGTTAATACTATTAACCCTTGACCTTGATGTTAGAGCAAGGGAAGTGGTTTAGGGTGGTGTTCTGGGATTCAGATGATCAGCAACAGAAATTTATTGATTAAACACAGATTGGGAGACTTTACATTTACTTCAGTTTGCTTCTGTTGTCAGTCTGAGAGCAATATGATGGAAGACTTCTCATCACAGTGTGACAGCACAGATCACAGGCAGTGAGAATGTGCTTGAAAAGGCTTGGATGTCACAGTTACCAGCTGCTGTGTGCCTGAAGGGTCTTATTAAGCACCTTTTATTTAGTTTGAAAAAGCTTGTTTTGTCTGATATGTTTAAACACTCACTACAGTCTGGGCCTCATTGTTCACATCTGAAGGAAGCTTTCTGCTAACTGGTGCCATGACCTTACATGACAAAGAGAATGTTGATTTTAAAGGCCTGCTGAACACACTGTACTTTCAAGCTTACATGTTGCAAAGTCACTTGGTGTTGCTGATTTTCAGAGGTGCTCCCAATTTTTTATGTGGCACAGTAGCCATGCTGTGAAGGGATGTAGCTGAATTCACCAAACCAAGTAAGGAGATGTGAGCCTTTTCTGCAGGAGTATTTGAAACTGTAAAATGTTAACAGTTTTCCTATCTCTTAGGGGGATAAGAAATACTTCAAACGCAGTGAGTTGGCTAAAAAAGAAGAGGAGGCCTATTTCCAGAGATGTGGCTACAAGGTATTGTAACTCTGCTTTCAGGAACTTGTATGTTTGCTTTGAAGTCTACATTTTATTATCAACAGTATAAATGTTGTTAATGATAATTGTTGTTCTTTGTTCAATCTGTTGATGTTGTACATAAGCCTGTAAATGAGAAGCCACCTGGAGAGGTATGAGTTTCCAAAACCATTTTCAATGCAGGAAGATATGCATGACATACAGCTACTTATGTTTGTGTTATGCTTTGGCTTTTCCTTTTTCTTTGGTTGTTTACTTATTTTGTGGAAAGCATGAAGTGGCTTGGGATCAAAGCTTGTCTCCTTTCTTTTCAGTTGTGCTTTTAGGCACGAGCACAGGATCTGATATGGCCGCCTCCCCAGAATGGATACACTGTCCATTCAAAATTATGCCAAAATGTCCAGAAGAAATCAGTATAAAGTGGTGCATATGGAAGAGATCTGCCAGCCTTTATGCTGTGTATTTGTCCTTTTGGCCATCAGCCATCCAGCACTGAAAGAGTGCAATGCAGCATTTCGTGTCTTGCTGGCAGAGTAACGATTGGTAACTGAAGGTGCATTTGGAAACAAATGAGTGATCTGGAAGGCTTTGCCTGCCTTGTAACATATCAGGGAAATGGCTTCCTGAAATGGAAAGAATGCAGTTTTCTTTGCCACGTGTGTGTATGCCTGCCTGGTTAGTGTATGTGTATGTGAAGGGGTGTGCATTCTCTTTAGAAAGACAGAGATTCACATTCTTGTTTGCTGTCCCTGGGCACAAACTGGAACTTTGTTTTCAGCTGAACTTTACCCATTCAGTGACTTATTCTGAAACCTTGATCTGTGTGTAAAATATTCAAACATCAATGCCAAAACAACTTGTGGAGTGCTGTCATTTAGTCGTGGGAACGTGGTCTGTGGATGTAGCCGCTCTTCTGAGTGGAAGTGACTGCCCGGTGCTTTTTGAGCATGAGCCTGAATTCTTCAGAACCACGCACAGCTGTTAAATGGGGTATCTGTGCTGCTACAAAATGGCTTTTGACTGAGAATGTAACCCTGAAAATGGTTTTAAAATAAGTTGCTTTGTTTGGTATGTCTTAGAGCCTCCCAGATTTCTGCATTTGGTCTTTACTACGTTAATAAGATGTAAAATACAGACTGATTTCTTTTTCAATTGAGGTGCTCTTTTGCTTTGTTAGATTTAATGATTATTTGACTTGCTTGAAAAAGAAAGCACTGAAATCAAAATAACTGTGGTAAGAATCGCTTGTAACTTGGAATCCTACTGAGAGAATGGACCAAATCTTTTTCCCTAATGCTACTGCCTCTTTATGTTTGTAAGTAACAATCTGTACACATCCTTCTGCCATGAGAGTGTGTTGATATCTACACAGTTCCATATTTTCTATCCCATGTTTTCTGTTCCCTCTCCTGCACTGATGGAAGTTTATTTTTGCCCTCCCTTTATGTGTAAAGCATTGATTTGGTCATCCTTTCCTTGCTTGCTCCAAACACCTGCAACCACAGGATTGATTTCTGTGTTTGTTAGCATGACACTGCATATAGATTTGTGGCTGAATCTTGTATGTGCAACCATGGGGGGGTTCCTGTGTGCACATGGAGCGACACTGCCTTGGAAGAATATAAACTAGGCTTAAAGACCTGTTCAGCTCAGTCACCAGGCTCTGCAACCTGAATACACACTGGAAATGACAACGTCCTGTCCCACGTGGGGAGAATGCTGCAGAGCTGCGTAGGGTTAAATGGGATTATTCCCTTTTAGTAAGAACGGAAAGGAAGTAAGTTCTAATCTAGAGTCTAGGAGAAAACATGATGTGTTTGAGCACTGGAAGTGTTTCCTATCATAGGAATGTTAACCAGCATCTGCTCCTGCTATCAGAAGTGTCAAACTTAGGCTTACAGAGGGAACCATAGTTATGTGACTGATGTCTCAAAGTTACTTTGATCAAAGAGGACTCTGCTTGATCCCAGGACCTTCTTTTAGGCTAAAGGAAGCTGTTAATGAGATGCTGCCTTTTGGGGGAAGTGTAGTTCTCTTTTTTTTTTTTTCCCTAACCTGCAAGAAACTGCACACATTTGGCAAGCTTGGTAGGAAGGTGCCTTACTTTCAACAAGCATCTCTCTAAACCCAGCAGAAAGTCTGCATCCCTGCTGATAGTGCTGAGCTCACTGAAGTTCTGAGTGACAGAAGATCTCAGGCTGGCTGCAAGTAGCAGCTCCCTTCTCTCTCTGCTCTTAGCTCTTCATTTCAGCCCTTGTACCCATGTACTTATTTGTGCTCCTGCCTGCTGAGCTGGATGAGGAGATTAAGTGGGCTGAGAGGAGTCCTTTAGTTTTGTTTGCTGGATTACTTTCTGTTTGAATCATTTCTCCCATCTTCCCAAAGCGATGCAAATACTTTTGCATAGGTAAAGAGGGTAAGGCAGGGGCAGGAGCCAACAGGCAGAGAAGGTGAGTTTGCTGTTTTTGGCACCAGTGCTGACACATGATTGACAAACCTTAGCAGTTGCCCTTTCCAGTTGCAGGTTGCTTCCTGCAACCTACAGAAGTCAGTCTCTGGTACATACTGATGCTTTTGAAAGCTTTCATTGCTCTGTGAAATGGACAACAAAACCTCAGAAACAGAAAGATTGATAGTCATATTGCAATCTGTATTCCACAGTTCCTGTACGTTTACATTGCTAGAGATGTGTAGGTTTGTTTTGCTGATGAGTAACTATGTCTGTTATACATAGGTGCAGCAGCAAGAAGAGGAGGAGAAGCCTCTGACTTCAACAAATCCAGTGCTGGAACTTGAACTGGCGGAAGAAAAATTACCGATGACTCTTTCCAGACAAGAGGTAAAATCAACCCCTATAAGCAAACTACTTCAGTGTGCAGAATGTGCATCTGAGATGTCTTGGTAGGGCAGTTTTCTGGTGAACTGTACTTTTTGTGTCAGGTTGTATCAAAGAAATATTTCCATTCTACAATCAACAATTAGGGGCTGTATTTACTCATCAGGGATCTCCTGTCCACGTGAATGCATCTGGAGGTACAGATGGATGGAGCCTTTTGGTCATGTGAATTTGCACATGGGTGATGTGATGTATTACAGCTTTTTCAGATGATCCCTAGAATAGTGTCCTGTTGCTTGGATAATGCTGATGATGGCACCGTGACCTTTTCAAATCTCTATTTTCCCTCAGCTTCTTTTCTTTGTGGCTTTTTGATATGACACCAAATTTCAAAACTGAGTTTAGGAAACGTGTCTTCACAGAATCACAGGATCACAGAATGGCCAGGGTTGGAAGGGACCTCGAGGATCACGAAGCTCCAACCCCCCTGCCACAGGCAGGGCCACCAACCTCCACATTCAATGCTAGACCAGGCTGCCCAGGGCCCCATCCAATCTGGCCTTGAACACCTCCAGGGATGGATGGGGCATCCACAACCTCTCTGGGCAGCCTGTTCCAGCACCTCACCACCCTCATAGTAAAGAACTTCCCCCTGACATCCAACCTAAATCTTCCCTCCTTCAACTTAAAACCATTTCCCCTTGTCTTGCTGTTATCTACCCTTTCAAAGAGTTGACTCCCCTCCTGTTTATAGGCTCCCTTTAGGTACTGAAAGGCTGCAATGAGGTCACCCTGCAGCCGCCTTTTTTCCAGGCTGAACAAGCCCAGCTCCCTCCTCCCTCAGCCTGTCTTCATAGGGGAGGTACTCCAGCCCCCTGATCATCTTTATGGCCCTCCTCTGGACCCTCTCCAACAGCTCTCTGTCTTTCTTGTACTGGGGTCCCCAGGCCTGGACACAGTTCTCCAGATGGGGCCTCACAAGGGCAGAGCAGAGAGTGACGATCCCCTCCCTGTCCCTGCTGGCCACCCCTCTTCTGATGGAGCCCAGGACACCATTTGCTTTCCAAGCCGCAAGAGCACACACTGCTGGCTCATGTTCAGTTTTTCGTCCATCAGGACCTCCAGGTCCTGCAGCCTCTGCAGGGCTGCTCTCAGGGACTGCTCCTTCCAGTCTGTATAAATGCCTGGGATTCCGGGGAAAAAAAGTCCTGAATCTGGAGCAGCTGGTCCTTTTTGAAGATAAGAACACCTGTGTGAACGTGAGTTCATAAAACAGATCTGTGCAACAAAGCAGCAGAGAAGTAGGGAGTTCAGAAATAAAGCCTAAGTGCAGAATAAAATCTAATCCTGGCAATACTGCAATTAACAGCTGAGATCCGTCAGCATGATGTTGTTGTTGTCCCTTTACTTTTGCAAAACACTTTGAGCACGGAATTTTTAAGGTGGATTATTGGTTTCGTGTCTGGTTTGAGATTTGGTTGGTTTGTCCTGTCGGTATTGTTAGTTACGTGATGGTGTGAGATGAAGTGCAGGCTCTTCTCTTTATCACCAGAGTGTTTCATGGTGATTCATGTACCAGTAAGCTTACTGCTTGATACGCCAAACCAATAATGGTAAGTGTCAACAGATTTAACAAGCAGTGCATGCAATGAGGAACTGGGAAAATAAAGTTTGCTTTTCCTCTTTGCCCATAACCTTGCAAATCAGCCAACGGAGGCACTTGTGCCTCAGTTATAGCTAGCCTTAAAATAATTATCACATTAGATTATGGGACTTAATATTTACCAAATGGTAAGGGTGGGAATTTCCAGCCAGTCTCCCAGATGTGCTGGGACAACGTGCAGCCCAGTCAGGAGAGCACTTTATTGCCCATGGCAAATGAGAGCGAGTGAGATAATTGTCGAGTTCTTTTGTCACTTTGGAGATGATATTTATGCTCTGCCAAGGGGATGATTTTGGTGTATTTGTTTAAACAAGTCAGAGCAGGAAGAAGTTGGGATATGTGAAACAGTTTGGGATTTGTGCAAGATTTAGGTAGTTAAGGTTTGGAATGACCTTTCATTGAAATGCCGTGGGAATTTTATATTTGGGTTGTAAAGCATCTAGAACGTTTTTCTGCTGCTTAAAATATTGCCATTTCCTCTCCAGTCCAACACAGCTTGTTATTTTAAGCTAGGCAAATAAATCCAGCCTTCAGGATTTTATTTTCCTTCCTTTATGAGTGTGTGTAAGGGAATACTTGGATTCTTTTCAGGTTATCAGGAGGTTACGGGAGAGAGGTGAGCCAGTCAGACTGTTTGGAGAAACTGATTATGATGCATTTCAGCGTCTGAGGAAGATAGAAATTCTGGCACCTGAAGTGAACAAGGTAAGACCAGCTGGCTCCTGGTTACTTATTTATGGTGGGGGAACCAGTGAGGAGTGCTTTTAACGTTCTGTGCGTGATTACAGCCCGGTAAGTCAGCCAGTTCCACCATAGAAACCTTTTAAGCCTTTTTGCTTGGAAAAGAGGCCTCCAGGTGGCACTGAAACCCCAGACATGCAGTTGCCTGCTTTGTAACCAGCAGAGAAGACAGTAATTTACTGTTAAAACTAGCCTGTTTGGATAGGTAAGGAAGAGGGGGGATTGCATCGTGTATTCATAGAATGGCCTGGGTTGAAAAGGACCACAATGATCATCGAGTTTCAACCTCCCTGCTATGTGCAGGGTCACCAACCACCAGACCAGGCTGCCCAGAGCCACATCCAGCCTGGCCTTGAATGCCTCCAGGGATGGGGCATCCACAACCTCCTTGAGCAACCTGTTCCAGTGCGTCACCACCCTCTGTGTGAAAAACTTCCTCCTAATATCTAACCTAAACCTCCCCTGTCTCAGTTTCAGACCATTCCCCCTTGTCCTATCACTATCCACCCTTGTAAACAGCTGTTCCCCCTCCTGTTTATACTCTCCCTTCAAGTACTGGAAGGTTACAATGAGGTCTCCCCGGAGCCTTCTCTTCTCCGAGCTAAACAAGCCCATTCCCTCAACCTTTCCTCATAGGAGAGGTGCTCCAGCCCCCTGATCATCTTAGTGGCCCTCCTCTGGACCCTATCCAAGAGCTCCACATCTTTCCTGTATGTATTGGGGGCCCCAGGCCTGGACGCAGTATTTCTGGTACATAAATGTATTTCTGGTACATAAATGAATTTTCAAATCCCTCAGTTCCAGAGCTATAACTTCTTACAGAAACTTCACTCCCACCACTTCCTTTTAAAGTAGTCGTTGACTCCAGAAATGACTAAAATGCCTATGTTCTAGTTTACTGATTTAATCCTTCTGGCTTAACATTGATCGATTAAGTGAGGAGATGCAATTGGGATTTGTTTTGTATCTACTATTGATCAAATTGCAACCCAGCTAAGAGTACAAAGCTATAAATTTTCTTCCGTCATTTGTAACAGGCTGAGTAATTGAAAAACTGTTGCTGGGGCTGCCCAGAAAAAGAGTACTTTTTCCTCTCCAAGTCCTTTAAAGAAGGATAAACAGATAGGAGTTTCTAAAAATAATTTTGCTGACAAAACCTTCCTCCCTCCCGTTGTTATGTATGGTAAAATTAACGATGGCAGTTGTAGGAGTTTTAGGAGGTAGCAAGGTCATAAATAGGACTGTGATGGATTTTTGCATGATATGCTTCAGTCACTGCCATTGCTGTGTGTTGCTTGAAAGTGTGGGTAATTGTTACAACCAGTCTGTGGTTCAGACATTTTTAAACTAGTAAGTGATTGATAAAAATGTGCCAGAAAGTCATGGATGGTGAGGGAAGAGCAGAAATAACTGCATGTGTGTTCCAAGTGGAGAGACTGAATTGATCTTAGGGTGAGAAATCACAGAATCATAGGGGTTGGAAGGGACCTCCAGAGATCATCAAGTCCAACCCCCCTGCCAAAGCAGGTTCCCTACACCAGGTCGCACAGGTGGGTGTCCAGGTGGGTCTTGAATATCCCCAGAGAAGGAGACTCCACAACCTCCCTGGGCAGCCTGTTCCAGTGCTCCGTCACCTCACCGTAAAGAAGTTCTTGCGCACATTGGTGCGGAACTTCCTATGCTCCAGTTTCTGGCCGTTTCCCCTTGTCCTGTCTCCACACACTGCTGAAAAGAGTCTGGCCTCGCCACTTTGCCCCCCACACCTTAGATATTTACATACCTGGATCAGGTCCCCTCTCAGTCTTCTTTTCTTAAGGCTAAACAGACCCAGTTCACTTAGCCTTTCTTCACAGGGGAGATGCTCCAGGCCCTCATGTCATTCTCCTTTACAGAGCTTTAAATTTTATGTTTCATATTAAGAATTCGGATCCTCTAAGCCATTTTTCTTTTTCCATTTAAAAGCAGCTCTCAACTTCTAGTATCAGTTTGAAACCATCTGTATAATCTCATGTTTTTATGGAATTTGGCTTATCTTTAAAACAGAAGTTGGATGCTCACTGTGACTGTTCTGAACTGCTTTTATTTGCTTATTTTTTGTGGCATTTTTTGGGAGGGGGGGGGGGGTGATTTTTTTTTTTTTTTCCCCTTTTTTTTTGGTAAACGAATCATTTCTTATCTTTTCTAGGGCCTGAGGAATGACCTGAAGGCTGCTTTGGATAAGATTGATCAGCAGTACCTAAACGAAATTGTAGGTGGCCAAGAAGCAGGAGATGATGACTCACAGAATGACTTGAAAGTCCACGAGGAGAATACTACTATTGAAGAACTGGAGGTATGTGGTGGGTTTAGAGATATAGAGATTTTAGGTATATCATACTGTTGTATTGTTGTGAGAAAGCTTCAGTATTGTTCAAAGTTACTTAGTTTACAGCATCTAGCTTAGGCAGTCTGAAAAGTCCTTAAATATGCTGTTTGGAAATGAGTACTGCTAAAGCTTGAATTGCAGTTTAAGTGCCTAGAACCACTTGGTCTTTGCTTACAGCACCTCATCAAAAATGGGGAAAGAGTAGCAGGCAAAACAGCATTCTCCCTGCAGGGGTTTTGGAAGTAAAATATTAAATGCAAAACTATTGCCTGATGACAAATTCAGAATCCTTTCCAATGAGTATTTGAGAGGGTGATGAGCTTAAGAGCAGATGAATTTTCCTTAGACAAGAAAGATGGGTTCTTAAAAACAGACACATGGAAAGAGTGTTTAGTATAAAGACTGTTGGGGCAAAGAAGTTCACAGAAAATACAGGAAGTACTATGAAGGTACATCCCATAAACAGTGAGGGTGACTGCTGTGCTTTGAAAGAATAGGGAAGTATTTGTGTGGGTGCATTCAGCACCTGGTATTTTAGGCTGGTATTTTGAAAAGCACATTAACTTGAGCTAAAGAACTTTACCCTTAATCTTCAGAACTCTTTGCTGAAGTTAATCTTCTTAACGTCCCTTCAAATCAGAAGTAATGTGATTTATAACTGAGAGTTGAAATGAATATGTTGTTATTAGGAGGCAGCCTTGCCTCCCTTCTTAGGGCACCATGGGTTCTGGTGCAAAGTAAAGACAGTTTTAGAATGGATACCAGTTGTAATAGGGCTGCTTTTATCAACCTGTTAATTCTCAAAGCGGCCCCTTTTTGGGATGGCAGTACAGGCTTGATTTGAACCATGAAGGCAATACTTCATTGGAAAAGTTTGTAAGCTGCATTCTCAATTGCATGCTTCTTTAACTGCATTCCATTGCAGAAAAAGGATTGCATTGAATGTTCCACATCTAGGAGACTTGAAAAATACAGCATAGTTTGGAAACGTGAGGACAATGGAAAGAAATTATAAATCCAAGTTTATCTACTGGAAAATGTTTCTAAAAATGGATGTTAATGTGAAGAGTTCCAAGGTTTTGGCAGGCAGCTAGAGCACTGCAGCGTGGTAGTGTGGTTTTCTCTTTGTTTTTTGGATTTATTCCCTCAGTGTTGCAGTTAAAATGAAATGAGTGCCCAAATGCATCAGAGAAATGAAATCACTTCAGAAAAAGAAAGAAAGGAATGAGAATTAAGTAAATTGGAGTATTGCATTCAGTTCTGAGGCCCCCAGCACGAGAAGAACAGTGAGCTGTTAGAGTGGGTCCAGAGGAGGGCCATGGGGATGATCAGAGTGCTGAAGCACCACTCCTATGAAGAAAGGCTAAGAGAGGTGGGCTTATTTAGCCTGGAAAAGAGAAGGCTCAGGGGAGATCTGGTAGCAGCCTTCCAGCAGCTAAAGGGGGCGTACAGGAAAGACAGGGAAGGACAATTTGTCAGGGAGAGTAGTGGTAGGACAAGGGATAATGGCTTTAAACTAAAAATAAGGTAGGTTTCATTTAGATCTGAGGAAAGAGCTCTTCATTTTGAGGCTGCTGAGGCACTGGCACTGCTGCCCAGAGAAGCTGTGGATGCCCCATCCCTGGAGGTGATGAAGGCCATGTTGGATAGGGCCCTGGGCAGCCTGAGCTGGTGGAAGTGTCCCTGCCCATGGCAGGGGGTTGGAACTGGATGGTCTTCATGGTTCCTTCCAACCCAAACCATTCTGTGATCGTGTGGCTCTGGGGATCTCAAAAATGCAATGCACCTACAGTTTCCCTTAATTCAGTGCTGTTAGACAGCTGCTAATTATACCAATGGTTTTGTAGTTAACAAATGAAAAATTACTGTTGTATTGTCTGCTCAGAAAGAGTCACCTTGGCTTTTTGACTTGAATGTTTTTACTAGATTAATTAGTCTCATTAACATACATAGCTGTTTCTTTCTTTCAATTTCCCACCTAATGTTTACTGGTAGAACTTACTGCAGTTCACATTGCAGTGAAGCTTATTCTGCTGTGGTGGTGGCAAGTATCTACATAATGTGGAAATCTTTGTCTTTTGACTCCTATTCCAGGCTTTGGGAGAGTCCTTAGGACGGGGCGATGATCACTATGATATGGATATTATCACAAAATTCTTGAAGGTAACCCACTCTCATAGATGAATTATTCTGTAGCTGTGACATACCTTTTACTACCGTGCAAATACATTCGGTGAGCTTCCATTGTGCTGAAGATATTTTGGCCTTTTTGTAATGCTTGATACTCCACTGCCTTGGTTAATGGAAGTAGTGACTGCTGTGAGATGTGGGCAAGGGCTCTTGGGAGAGGAGAGCAGCCTTCTTCAAAATCTGGTTCTACTTTTCCAGACAAAACAGCCATGATTTTGACTTCCATGGGGTAACTGAGGCAGTTGAATGTAGTTTCTTTATCTACCACTACTGCATTTAAAACTCCCAAGGAGCCTCCACCTGCTCCTTCTCAAAACTTGTTCTGAAACAACTGTATCGTCTCCATGCATTCCTGCTCTTCTAACGTCCCTCTCCTCCTCAGCAGCACTGATAGGTCTGTCATTGTTTCCTGGTTTTCTATGTACGCTCCTTTTTGCTCACACTCCCACCTCCTCCACAGGGTTTTGTGGTAGGATAGTTCTTCCTATCCCCCTCTGCCCGTACTGCTGAAAGAGGCTTTTTGCTTCGTGGATTTAGTTTTCTCCAAGAAAAGATTCGTTTTGCTGTGTTGGTTTAAGCCACCGTTCCGTCTGCTTTGGCCGTGCAGACGCTAGATGGCAGCAGGACACAGATTTGCTTGTTCCCTGTGCAGTTTCTTCTTGGAGTTTGGGCGAAGGAGCTGAATGCCAGAGAGGACTACGTGAAGCGGGGAGTGCAGGGGAAGCTGAACAGTGCCACTCAGAAGCAGACAGAGTCCTACCTGAGGCCACTCTTCAGAAAGCTTCGGAAGAGGGTGAGTCACTTCTAAATGTCACTGTCCTCTAAGGCTTATTTTAGTTGCTGCTTTCAAAGCACCCAGTTGTTCATGTCCTTTCTTCAGGTGACGTTATTTCAGCTGAAGGTGAGAGGATGAATGAGGTGGTCAGGGTTTCTATGGCCAGAGCCCACGACTCCCAGTTTTGACCTTTTTATCTTGACCTGTGAATTCTTCTGCTTATCTACTGCTTTGCCAGGTGCTGCTTCATGTATCACCTGTTCATTGGGTTGCCAACATGGTAGAGAATAGGGATTGTATTTTGCACTTTGCCACGAGCTACAAGGTGTAACCGCTTCACCTCTCTTGCTTCAGATCCTTCATCTAAATAAGGAAGATGTTTTCCTTCGTTGAAGTCCTGAAGCTAGGGAAGGTACTCATCTTTGTATAATGCTGAGTAGGGTGATTTTCCTGATGTAAAGCTGTTTGTTCTCCTTTTTTTTTCTCCCGTAGACACTTCCTGCAGACATCAAAGAATCAATAACAGATATTATTAAATTCATGTTGCAAAGAGAATATGTGAAGGTACGTTTGTTTGCTCTCTTCCAGCGTGTTTAGGCTGGCTAGTTCTGACAGATTGAAGTTACACGTGAACATTTTGCACCTTAAAGGCATGTAGCTGGAAATGCACCCAACATATATTCCAATAAAATGAGAACTGGCTGGTAACGGTTGGGCTTCAGACAGTGTGTGATCCACAGTTTGTCAGAAGCATTTCTGAGGTGGGTGAAACTGCAGAGCTTGTGAGCACCAATAGGCTTTCAGTCAGAGATGGTGCCATTGCAGAGGAGTAGTAAGTTGCAAACCTGATATTGAAAGGTTAAATCCCAGAATTGTAGGGGTTGGAAAGGACCTCCAGAGATCTTGGAGTCCAACCCCTCTGCCAATGCAGGCTCCCTACATCAGGTTGCATGGGTAGGCATCCAGATGGGTCTTGAATGTCTCCAGAGAAGGAGTGGGATGTTGATTAATTAATTAGCTATTAGAGGAGTTGAGCTACTGGATATGAGACACTGTCCCTTTCTTTGGCCGTACTCATGTTAGCTGGTCTGTTAAGATCAAGATAAGTTAATGAAAAGGTTTTAGGACAAAGTCTGCTTACTGAAGGAGGCAGAAGTACTTTGGCACTTGAGATGAAAAGCAGCATTAGCTTTTGTTTGTAGCTGCCTCAAGAAATGGAACTCAAATAGTGACAGCGTTTGCTTAAGCAACCAGTGTATGCAGAAGTTCACCTTTGTTTTGCCTTTGGTCTTCTAGTATTTCTTACTGGATTCCCAGGGACTTGGGGTAATTTGTCTAGTTAGCAAGCAAACCTGCTTCTGTGATTGAAAAAACTTCAGATGCCCTCAGGCATGTTTAACCTCAATCATTTGAAAGTGGAACTAAAAGTGCGGGATGTGTGATAGCGGGGTTTTGTTTGGGAGCTTCGTTTTTTCTTTGGCTGTCATCATTATGCTGAAATTCCCTTTCCAGTGCCTTCCCAGCACAGCAGTGAGTGTGCAGGAATGCAGCATATCTCCTCAGTAAATCAGCTCTGCTGCTCTGCTCACAGGTGCTTGGCTGTATGTAAACTTCACAGACCGATTTAGGGGAAGGCTGAGTACACATCTGGAAGCTGTCTTGTTTTGTTGTTTGTTTTTAATGAGGCTGATGAGCCTTTTGCTTTTAAAGATCCTCATACCATTTTCCGTTTTGCTTCCGAAGAGATTTGTCTCTTTCTGCATCCTGCTGTCTTGTATGCTTACATGTCTGTTGTGTGTTCCTTTGTGCAGCCCACTGAACACTGTCAGCCCCAAATTGTTACTGCTTTCTTAGATGATGTTCTTTAAAAACACGAGTTTAGAAATCAACTTGTGATAGCAGGCAGAGAGCAGAATGCAAGCTGCCTACTCAACCTTAATTAACCCTTTTGTGACGTTCTTAGAAGGGTCTTTGATTGTGTGCTCTCATACAGTACTTCATTACGGAACCAGATGTCAGTCAGCAAACAGATATTTGGCTGAGGCTGCTGAGATGCTGCCTCGTGTAGGTGAAGGCAAAGTCCTGTCCCTTCTTCAGGTTTGCTCTCAGCTCTCTTTCTGCACCCCCAGTTACTCACCTCCCAGTTTGTGCCAGTGCCAAATGTGAGGAAGCTGCACCCACTGGTCACGCTTGCGACTTCTGATTGTGTAGTCTCTGAATGGGAGATGGTAAATGAGCTCTTTGTCAGTGAGCTTTCTGGCTGCTTGCTAACAGGGGAGGAATGTCCTGTGCCAAGTGGTTCTTGAAGCTGTGTTTCTGTGATTGCATGTGGCTTTTTCCCCTTTGTTTCCTGGTTCTCACTCACTATGCTGCCTTTTTAAGCTCTCTCATCTGCGCCTTTCTCCTTTTCTTTGTGTTTGTCTTCCCTTCATGTTTTATTCCCTTTCTTCCTCAGGGCCCGTGTCTGCTTCAGCTCTATATTAAGAAATGGGGTCTGCTCTCTTGATGGTGAAATTGCAGATTCATTCAGTGCTGCTGATCCGTTCACAAACATTGTTATGAATGTGCTTCTTTGACCCAGTTTGTGAGGGATCTGGCTCTCAGCCTCTTTGCAAGCTGGCTGCTCTCCCTCAACACTCCCTGATTTAGTCTGTAACCAAAATAGAAAAGGTGGTACAGGTGAGCACAGCAGAACAGCTTATGGGAACCTGAGCAGACTGCACTGAAAGCATCTGATGTCCTTCCTGTTGTTGCTAAGCGTGCCTGAACTGTGTTTCTTCAGGCAAACGATGCCTACCTCCAGATGGCCATTGGGAACGCGCCGTGGCCCATTGGTGTCACTATGGTTGGCATCCACGCTCGAACGGGTCGTGAGAAGATCTTCTCCAAGCACGTCGCCCACGTTCTCAATGATGAAACTCAAAGGAAATACATTCAGGTAAGGCTGACTGTGGAAATCCAACCGTTTGGGTTTGGGAATTAGGGAATCCTTGACAAATGTTTTTGTAGCTGTAAGTGATGTAGTTAAAGAGTCCCAGGAACAGTCGGCTGCCTTAGTTTAAGTCAGAGTACAGCGTCCATTTAATAGGTGGAGCTGGGCCTGCGTGCTCTTCAGTCTCGTGGATTTTATCACATCTTAGTGATCTTGTATTAGCACCAGCTGTGAACACACGCAGGGATTGGGTGCTTCATCTCTCCTCACACGGTGAGCTGTGTTTGCCTTTTGCCAGTTGCAGTCTTATTGACTTAAGGCCCTCCTGCCTGAACTCTGAAGCCTGAGGGCGGCATCGTGGAGCTGGGAGCTGTCAGGAGAGGTTTACACAAATACCTTCCTGCTGCAGCTCAGCAACTCCCACTGCAGCTTCTGCAGATGCCTGCAAGCAGATGGCTTGCAAAATACAACTTCCTCCTCTGTTTTGACTCTCTTTTGGGGATACAAGTATTTGATTTCAACTATAGGTTTTAATATCATAACCTGAGGAAATATTGTGAAGTCAGAGGGAGCTCCAGACATTTGCAGAGCCAACAGATGTGATCATTCTGTTGTAAGGTGCTACGTGGATGGCATATCTTCAGACTTGCACGTTATTTGATTACTTGCTTGGCATTATCTGATGGATGAAGTAGCTTATGTGTGGTGCCTTTTGATCTCTTAACCTACCTGGAAGATGCAACTTGTATGGATCTTCCCTCTCTGCATTTTGTTTCTCTGCGAAGTAGAGATACTTCTGAAGTGCACAACTTACTGATGGGCCAATAGAAAGTTGGCTTTAACTTCTTGTTCTTCTTGATTTTATACACAAGATCTTCTTTAGCTGGTCTGGTTCCAACTGCATCATGTGGAGTATTCTCTCTGCTCACAGCATTGAAATCAGGATCGTGTACAGTGAACTTGCAACCATGACATCTCAGACAATGAGTCTTCATGGTTTTAGGATATGTTTTCCAGATTCCTGCTGGCAATGAAAATACCAAAGCATCTTCCATCGAACTGTTTTCCTTTACAGTTAAACGTTGGAGATCTAATGACAGGCGCATTGCTTCCTGCTGTTGTGGAGTTACAGTGTCACTGCCCAATTATGCTACCACCACAGCAGCTTTCCTCCTCCTCTGTTAGACCTCTGTGTGTGACTTAAAGAGAATAACGATGGTATTTCTGTCGTGTTGGTTTTTGGCAATCAGTGTCTTGAAAGAACTGAAGAGAAAAGCCCACATTCTGCCTTTGTTTTCCTCCACTGCAGTGGATCGAGTGGGGTGATACCATGGGAAGGGATGACGCCTCTGCTCTCCAGAAATGGATTGTTTGGTTTTTTTTCTCCTCAGTTATTCAGTTTTGGTGTCAGAAGTCATTTTTTGCTCTTGAGAATTACTTCACATCTTAATTTTCAGGGTTTTTGTACATATAGTTTGTTGTAATGGTACTGCTTTCTGCCTTGGTGAAGAGGAGGGTTTAAAGTATTACTGTGGTTCTTCACCATGAATCTGTCATCAAGAGTGAAACCTATAATCTCTTCAGTTAATCCACGAACTCCTTTAATATTGGAAATCATAGAATCTTACAACCATCTAGGATAGAAAAGACTTCTAGGAACACCACATCCAACCATCAGCCTGAACTACAGAGTCTCATCACTACGCCATGTCCGTCAGGGCCATGCCCACACATCTCTAAAACACACCCAAGGATGGAGACCTTGGGTAGCCACCTCCCCAGGTAGCCAATGCCTGGCCACCCTGTCCAGGAAGGAATTCTACCTCATGTCCAGGCCAGGAGCCGTTGGCCTTCTTGGCCCCCTGGGCACACTGCTGGTTGTCTGCAGCTGCTGTGAGTGGCACCCCCAGGTCCTTCTCTACTGGGCAGCTTCCCGTGACTGTTCCCCAGGCCTGTATTGCTGTGTGGGGTTGGTGGGAGCCAAATGCAGCATCCTGCATTTAGCCTTGTTGAATATATATGTAATAATTAGCACTTCTCAGAGAGAATTGCCAATAAAACTTAAAATAATGGAATACTAACTCATTAGAGAAAAGAAACAAAATAGCAGCCATTTGCTTTTAATTCTTCTTGTTAAACTGAAAAGTAAAAATAGGCTGTGTGGCAGCTGCAGCTTTATGAGAGGATTGTATTTGTTTTGTTCGTTCCTAGGGGCTGAAGAGGCTGATGACCATTTGCCAGAAGCACTTCCCAACAGACCCATCGAAGTGTGTGGAGTACAATGCTTTGTGAGGCTCCGAGCGACCAAGCGGGCCTCGTGTTTTGATGTCCAGGACTCAGAGAGCACTGAAGAGATGGAGCAGTTTGTGCTTTACGCCGACAGAAACTGAGATTCGTGAGAAAGCATAAAGCAGATTCCTCTACGGCTTCCTTTGAACAAGCCCCACTTGGGTAGATTTCTTCTTAAATCTGTGCTTTACACTGAACAGATCCCAGCTCCAGCACAGGGCTTTGTAAGGGTGGGATGGCCACGACCAGGCGGCACTGACTGTGACCCTCACTTCTACTTCAGTTTGCTGTTCACAACGCTGTAGTCTGATCTGAACCTCTCTGTTCTATCTGGGAGCTGTAGGTGAGACTCGGCCCTGCACAGAGGGCGTGTGCAGTGTGTTGGCCGCTTTCCTACTGGAGGCTGATGTGGGAAGATGGGGAAGCAGTCAAACTTCAGTCCTGTTATTTCTGTAAATAGGAAGATCTTAATGGCGAATCTTTCATGTGGTATTTGTCGGGAAAGAAGAAGTTTATATATCTCTCAGCTGAAAAATACATCCAGTTTCAGTGGGAAGAGGTTTTTGATCCTGAGTACATCTGATCTGGCTTTTTTTTGGTTTATAATGACTTTTTAAATATAAACCTCCTGGGCTTGGGGGAAGTAATCTTATGGCTCTCGAGGCTTCCAAATCCCCTTTTTATACATCTGGAGAAAATTCCAGTCAGCTGGGCATTGCAGAGAACATAATTAGGACCTCCCATGACCAGGTACAGCATTTGTAGCAGCCACAGATCTATTCTTTTGAATGCTGAATTCCTTCTTGAGCTGTTGGTGCCCTCATGTGAAGGAGTTAGATCAGGTGCTCACAGCGAGGTACGATGCTGGGGCTGTGTGCTGGCTTGGCTTACCTCAGAGAGCTTCTCCAGGTTCCTCTGTAGGCTCCGCATTGTGAAGGGCCGCTTCACACTTACAGGTCCTTCAGTCTGGCACATCTGACCCCAACAAAAATGTCAAGAGCTGAAACAGTTTAGAAGTAATAAAAATGTGGCTGACAAGATCTAAGTGGAGCCTGGGGGGGCCTTTGGGAAACACGGGGGGATTTGTGGGGAGAAGTTGGGCAGATGTTGAGAGCGTGGAAGAGTTTCATTAATGTCGGCGTCTTGGGATTTTTTCTGCAGTGTACAGAGAGCGTTATTACAACAGAAAACATTTATAACCTCAACTTTATCCCTTTCCCCACCCAGCTGATTTCCTGAGCTGTTGTTAAATCTTTACCCTGACCTTCGTTTTGAACTCTTTAAATAATTGAGATGCAGTCTTGTCTTCATGTAGAAGAGCTATAATTTCCCTGGAAAGTGCGGCGAGAGCCGGGCTGGTTTAGGGAGAACTGTAACGTTGGCTTTAGTGGGAACTGGGTTCCTTAGGGCAGCCATAATAGTGTTAGATAGATTTTTTTTCCCTCCTACTTTAAATGGCTCCTCAATAATTAGCTCTAATGGTACCCTGAGCACTGTTTTGAATGGGGATGAGCCTCCTGTAGGGATGTGAATTTGGGCTTGGAATGCTTTAGTCTAATCAAGCTTGAGGAATGCAATTTAAGCAGCGTGCCTCCTTGCTGACAGTCCCTGAAATACAGCCGCCTTGGCTGAATGGCTCCCATGGCGGAAGAGCTTTATCCCCTCGCAATCCATGGAATGGTGCTGCATGTGGAACCAAGAAACCAAAGTACTTTCTCACGGCATATCTATCTAAGAGCTTCCAGCTGCCCGGCACGTGAAAGCCAGCTTTGGTCCCCAGGGGGATCACAAGAGGAACACTGTCATGGTAACAGCTTCTCAGCGTTGCTCTGAGGCTCTCTGCAGCTGGATGGCCCCACGTTACAGCTACCAGACCATGCTCCAATCCTTAGTAATGCCTTTTATCAAGAAGTGTGAGGATGAGTGGGTGTGGTGCAGCTGTCCAACTGTTGGACAGTTTTTGTGGGGATGGCATGTTTGAGTTTCGAGATTCAGACTTTCCCCCTGGACTTCTGCAGATGTTTATTTCTGATGACTCCTCCGTTAGCTGGAAATAACTCGGCACAGTCAGAGGTCTTGGGGTGAAGTCATGCATTCACCACAGAAATGTCAGGAGTGCTTTTAGGACTTCGGCACTCCTGCTTGTGCAGTACAGCTCCTCGCCCCTCCGTGGCCTGCCTGATACCACGTTCTTGTTTCTGCCTGGTTTCATGCCTGGTGGTAGCTATGTGCCTTTAATTGCTTGTTTGCTCTTGGTCTTTCCTGCTAGAAGGGCTCTTAGGATAGTGTGTGTGGGATCAGTTCAGGTTGGATATTAGGAAACATTTCCTCTCAGAAATTGTGGTGAGGCATTGGCACAGACTGTACAGGGCAGTGGTGGAGTCACCGTGCCTGGAGGTGTTCAAGAAGCAGGCAGATGTGGCACTGAGGACCATGGTGTGTGGGCATGGTGGGATGGGCTGATGGTTGGGCTGGTGGTCTTTTCCAACCTTAACGATTCTAATTTATTTTGACTGAAAAATGGGGTTCCTGTAATGCTAGTTGCCATTCAGTCTCCATGGTAGATCCAGTCAACCAAAGGTGAGTTTGGTTGAGATAGAGACAATTTCTAATGCTGCTGGAAGTGGTGACAGAGCTACGTGTGGGTCGCTTGACCCACGTCCTGGCGGCACAGCGTGAGCTGTGAGCATCACCGCTCTTGTCTGGGTCCCTGCCGGGGGAAGCACATCAAGGGGCGGGGAGATGTGGAGGAACCGATGCCATGGAACTCCTGGAGCTGCTGCTCTGCCTTGGAGGAGAGCAGTGGGGTGCCCCAGCTCTTGCAGTAATACCACGCCAATCCCCAGAGCTAGGATGATAGTTTGAGAGTTGCCATCTTGCCCTGCCCCAACCCAACAGGGGTTTGCTACAGAAGATCATCCCCCCACGAGTAAAGCTGGATGAGGGTCAGGGTGCTTTCCTAGCTCAACCCGCTTTGGTGCAGCTGAGGTCTCCCTGTGGCACAGAGGGGTTTTGGTGGTAAGGAGCTTCCCAGACAGACGCTGCAGGGTCCTGTGCAACAAGAAGAAGCAGGAAGAAGGGGAAGGCACTGCGCTGGGAAGTAGAGGGGCCTGCAGGGAGAGCCTGTGTGTGTTAGGAAGTGCCTGGGTCACCGCTGTCCATGATACACAGCAGTGGCTGTCGCAGTGCTGTGCAGAAGGCAAAGCCCTCTCAGTGAACCCAGCAGAGCGGCAGCGGTGCCTTCTGCGTCCGGCCCAGCCTGCAGGCAGCCCTGTGTCCCAGGGGGCTGTGAGGGGCTGTTTCTGGGGAAGGCTCAGCACGCCCTGCAGTTCCACTGCCCAGAACAGAAGGATTCCTTGGGCTGAAAAGACCACGGCCAGCTTTCATTTTGAAAATGCTTTAATAAGGAAGTGTTGACAACACCGTTCTGCAAAATGTAAAGGTAACTATACAAATTCTTAATACAAAAAGAATAAATTAAAAGCAGATCTTCTTTAATTCTGCAACTTTTTCTACACCATACATATCTTTTCCTTGATTACAGTTGAACAGAATCCAGTAAAATCATTTTACATGCTCTAAAGTCAATTTCAGGAGAGACCTAATTTTTTTTTTCCTTCTTTTTTTCTTTTTCTTAAACTAGAGAGTCCGTTTTACACAACTGGTAATAAAACTATTGACATTAATATATATGTAAAACTTTACATCTAGGTAACTAAGCAGTAACTGGTCATCTGATAGCACCTGAATGGGGATCGGCTACGCCTGAAACTAAAACTAATACAGAGTGAAAACAAATCGGACTGATTCAACATTTTCAACACTCGACTGCATATCACAGCGTTTAAAAAGAAACCCTGCCCACAGCAGAGCGCGGCGTGGGGCCGGGCCCGGCCTGCTGCCCAGCCACAGGGACCTGCAGGCGGGGAGACTGAGAACGCAACGGCGGCTTCATGGCAGATGGAGCCTTGAAAAATAAAAAAGGAGAGGAGGGGTCACGTCGGTAGTCAAGTGCTCGTATATAATAGCTATGAATGCACCCCTCCGCATTACACTTCAATATGTTAATCTCATACGATTAACATTTTATGTACATTTGTGTTTAATTGAATTGAGCTAAACAGTAAAACCTGTTTTACTTAATCTGTCTTTACTACCAGACTGGCTGCTCACGTGTGCCTTGATTGCAGAACAGAAAAGCAGAACACAAAGCAAAACCCAATCCATTTCTCGAAAGCTCTTTCTCGACTCGAGCCTGTTTGCAATTCAGGCTGACTTGGTTTTTTTTTTCCCCTAATTTCAGGGCTGCCACCTTTTAACCTTTGCTGCAAAACTGCAGATCTCGTCTTGGAGGAATGACTGCTCCTGTAGTGCCCAGAGGCCCCGCAGTGCAGCTGCTGTTGAATTCTTTTTAATTAAAGGTACACGGAAAAAGAATAATTAAAAAAAAAAACCACCAACCCAAAGCCACTTAGCGGGGAAATTAAAAAGAAAACGGACAGTTGCTCAGAGCCCCTCAAAAATCCATGGGCTAATTTGCTGCTGCTTAATTTGGTCCTTATTTAATCCTTTCACTTCAGCTACGGAATCCTAGCAGCGCACGTCAGTAATCAGTGCTATCTCCCATCCACCTACAAATCCAATTAGGAGTTTAAGCCAATTCCCATGCTAACAAGCCCAAAGCGCAGAGAGAAGTGTGCCAGAGCAGCCCTACCATTGATGCCAGGCAGCAGAACTGCAGCCCAGGGCCGAAGCAAACATCCCTAATGCACACTGGGGAAAGGAATTAGCACGAGCGGCTCGCGTTCATGTTTAGAAACCCCATCATCTTTCCAAGTGTAATTACGAAGACCCCATTCTCTTTTAAAGCCTGGAATGCAGTTTTCCAGCAATCCTGATGCCGAAAGGTGTGGCAGCCCCCAGTCACGGTGTTTCACGTTGAACATTTCGCCCTACTCGGTCTGGTAGACGCCGTTGTTATTCTTGGAACACGCACACGCACTCCCACTTCTGTTTTGTTTTCAACTAAAGCTAACTTCAGTTTCTGCTTTTCACAAAGTAACCCCTCCAGCCGTTTCTGTAATGCCTTTCCCATAGGAAATCATCGTTTGCACGCGCAAATGGGGAAAGGCCGGGTGCCTCCCCCATCTAGTGGCAATAAAAACAGCATAGCACCGCAATGAAGACTAGACGTGCCAGCTTCAACATCCACCGATTGTGCACTTGTTCATTACAAAAGTGTCTTTGAGGCCTTTGAAAGTTCCATGGCTTGACGTGTGTAAAGCATTGCTCAAAGGTAAGTGTAAACTTGCAGCTCCTTCCATGACTCTCCCGCCCAACTCCCTGTGGTATCAGCAGGCAGCTCCTGCTCGCGCTGAGCGCCTCATTGGGTGACTTCTCTTTCTTGTGGTTGCTTTCCATGCGAAATTTTGCTTCGTCTGCTGCTTGCTGAGCCCAAGCTGCTCCCATGCTTCCTGACAGACCGGTTCTCCCAGCCAGCAGTGCACTGGTGACGAGCCCTTTGCTACACTGGTGCTAACGAAGGTGAGATAATTGGAACAGATATGTTAATGCAGCTTCACCGTGTCAATTAGATTGTGATGTGCTTTCCCTTTGATTTGACCTTAACGCTTTGTGCAGAGACAGGTTAGAATTCATTAGCTGTATCTGCTTGTAGAAAGGTTTTTTGATGATTTTTATCTTCCTCAGAGTATGAGAAAACCAACAGCACAACCCTAAGCTCTGTGTGTTGGCACGCAGCTTTGCCAGCCACAGAGATGCTGTGAGGAGCAGTTCTTGCCTCTGCTGTAGATAATGCCTTTGTACACCTTGTTTGTCCAGTCTGATAGTAGCTTGTAGATGCTGTGATACCAACCCAGACCTCCAGAGTGTCTTCAGTGCGTGGGGTTCTGTTTGGATGGGCTCAAAGCAAAGAAGGAAATGCTGTTTTGCAGGAGGTGGTTGTGTCTGTCGTTGAGTTAAATGAGAGATGTTCTTGTAGCGAGAACTCACTGAACAAACTCATCCCACTGACGCTGGTTGGGTGACTTTGGCAGCGCTGATCTGACTGCGAGACTCTTACACGTATTTGAAGTGAGAGGATTTTCCTTTTTTTTGGTACTTTTTCATAAAAGAAGCACTTTCAGGAGTAATTCTCAGCCTCTGTCCCAATTTGTGTTGGCCCCTCCCCCCTTAAATTAATACTCCGTTGGATCAGATTGCAGGTCATGGAAATCTGACTGCCGTTACATGCCACAGAACAGCGAGATCTGATGTAAGCCCAGACAGGCTCCCGTTGTTTAAAAGGAAGAAAATCATTTTTTCAATTGCCAGCTGCTGAGATGGCTGCTCACACGCGTGCCTTGATTGCACCCGCCGTGCCGCAGGGCTGTGTGCTGGGCTGGCAATGGGACGCGCTGGCATCCTGCGCGGTCATGGTGGACGTCTCAGGGCCGATGCTCTGTAATGTCATCTTGAACTGCATCGTGAGAAAAGTGCTTAGAGTTGAAGCTGGTGCTGGGTGACAGTGCATCTGGGTAAGGCAAATGAGAGGCAGTGAGGTGATCTCAGAATGGCATTGATGTGATTAACTTGAGGTCAGGGGTTCACACTAGAGTCCCAGGCTTGGCTTTTTCCTGTCCATACCACTGGACATCTGCTAATTCTGGATAGAGGGGAGAATCCAGGAAACAGCTATCATTGTAAGTCCTGCAGGAGAAAGGAAACTTTTGTTAGGACAATGAGAACTGCTGGAGAGTTCAACCATGGGCACAAAGCATCGTATTATGAACAGCCCCACTCCCTGCAGCAACCTGGAGACAGAAGGCTGATCTCAGAAGGGATTTTCAGGGTGCCCTTCGTGAAAAGCACGTCTGAAGAGCTCCTGGCCATAACACCCCTGGGAAGGGGGAGGGTCAGGGTGCCCTCTTGTAGCACCTCATGGACTGTCCTTGGGATTTCTGCTCTGGGCAGAGGCTCTGCATCACCAGCAGACCCAGAGTTACGTGGCTGTCTGGGGCTGAGGCAGCAAAACCTGGTGATGTGTGAGAGGGTGTCAAGCATGCTATGGAAAGGCCCATGTTTTGTCATATACAGCTTCCCTTGACAAGCTACAGTTTCTTTTGCTGCCTGGCTTTTTGTTTGCTTGCACAGAGCAGATGAGGGACTTGATGAGAATTTGCCATTTATCTTAGGGCTCAGGTCAGGGTCAGCTCCTGGCTCAGTCCACTGAGTTCCTTGCCAGAAGAAAACAGTGAGGTCAAAATCTTGTAGAGATTTTGAAAAGTGGCTGCTATATCTGCATAATAACATTCATAATTGATCTCTCTCTCATGCTTTGATCTGAACCAACTTCCAAATTACAGATTGTCTGGAGACCAGAAGCAGGAAATGCACTTTGCTTCCTGTGGGATTCTCTCTCCCTGCCCTCTCTCCCCACGTCGCAGGACTGAGCTCACACTGATGCAGCCCAGCAGTTCCTGCCTCCTCTTTCCCTCTTTCCACCTGGTTTCCTTGGGACTGATGTCTGGGAGGAACCTGAGCAAGGCCATGACCCGGCTGCACATTAAAGAGCCTTTTGTTTCCCAGCTCTCTGCTGGGGTACGGAGGTTTATGGGTTATCTCTAGAAAGCTGGGCTTGAAATACTCAACAGATGCCAGCTGTGAATGGCTGTGGATTCAAATGAGAGTGTCAGACGGTGACTGCAGTTTAATTAAAACAGAACAATTCTAAGGGTTTTTTGTTCCCTCCACCCTTCCCCCTCTGCCTTCCCACAGGAACTGGGCCAGGGTTGCTCCTCGCTCCATGAAGCCTCACTGCTGCCGCCAGCCTGCACAGCTCTGCAGCATGAATGAAGGAGCAAGGGGCACTCGGTGCCACAGCTGTAGCACTGCTGGAGCTTTGCCCAGCTCCCCGAAGCCCCCACCCACCCGTGCTCATCTCCCCACGGCACTCTGCCCACGAGTTGAGATGTCCCCAGCCATGAACGTGTCGCTGCTCCCTGTGCCTGTTCAGCCTCCGCAGGAATGCTCACAGCAGTGGCTGTGTCCTCTTTCACTGGGGAAAGCACAACAGCCACAAACGTGCTGAAAAGGCACAGAGAGGGCTGCGAGCTGCGTTCCAGTTGTTATTCCGAGGACTGAAAGAAGCCTTGTTGCCAAACAGGCACACAATTACACAGCTGCTCCTCGGGGACAGTGGGATGCCGCCTATTCGCACTGTGTTCGTGGAACACGGACTATGGGGCAGAAGGATGAAAGAACAAAACATCCCCTTACTATACCTCTATTCATCAGTACTTTGGTGGGTTGGAGACTGAGACTCATCCATAGTGGGTGAGTTGTCTGTTGCTTCTCTGAACAAAGGAGAGCAAAAAAGGAGGAAAGAGGAGAGAGGAAATGTTAAAGAAAAGAAGTGACACAGACATTGTTATGAGCTTATTAATCCAGTGGGGAAGCAAGTTGATGAATCATCTTCAGAAAAAGAGTTAGTGACACAAAAACATGTCAGGGAGAACTGTAAATCTTTTCCTTCACGCTGGGAGGGAACAACCTGTTCCTGCGGTGGGGGAGTTTGTGTGCTGCTTCTGATGGCTAACTTTGTCCGCCTCTGCCATATTTACACATGTGCTTGGGACTGTGCTCAGGCATGAAACAAGTACTGATTTGTCTCCAGTTCCTTCTGCACTGGTTGTTGGTACACAGAGTAAGTTATAAATCTAGATTACTTCACGTTCACCAGCTAAGAATTTGCCTTGATGGTGTTTTGCTATGAGAGACAGGGAGCAGAAGTTATCCCAGCTAAGAAAAGTTGGGATTTTGGAAGCAGACTCCTCAGCTGGCTGCTAGCCACTTTTACTCCTGATTATCATAGAGATATTCAGAGGGTTTGGGATTGGGATGGAGACAGACACAAAGATTTGAGTCTAGATTAAAACCCTTAATAGTGGAAATTTCAGCATGCAGTCAGTACAGCTGCCATTTTGCCAATCTTATGCTCCCTTGACTTTTTGTGAAATGGACCCTGGAAAACACTAAAGCTGGAGGCGAACATGAAGACCGTGTGAGGCTGGATGTCAAATGTGTGAATTTAAAATTCAAAGAAGGCATAAGGGGTTTGTGGTTACAGTTCTCCTCATCTCCATTTCAAAGTGCAGTCGCAGATGGTGCTGGAGTACAACCAGAGGTCAGACTTGGTCATAGGTGACCAAAGAAATTAAAGAGGATGAGATTTTCCAGTGGCTGCACAGTGAAATGTTTACAGAGTTAACTCTCCTAGACCCCATTCACAACTCAGGGGATCGTATCTGTTTTCTTATTCCAGGGCCGATGGGATTTCGAGGATGTTAGCTGGAAACTTTCTAGTGGTGTTCACCAAACCCAACTTAATTGTAAAAATCTGGGACACGCTGAGTTAGATGGGATCTGGAAATGATCTTTATTTAGTGTGACAGGGTAGAATTACAGAAGATTGCTAGAGAATACCCAGGGGAGCTTGCAAAAGGCTTTCTGTTTGCTCCTTGAAGTCTGGGCCTCACAAAGAGGTGTGCCCAAGAACCCAATTACTATATTTACGTGAGTAATGGCTACCTGCACGTAATGACTCACTCATGCTTTGGTGAAGCACATTAAGTTAGTGGTAGCTGAAAAAAGTTGCACTTAATAGTCATTAGGTCACATTACTGGGGAAAGCCTTGTAGTAAAATGTGGTTGCTGCACACACGAATATGGAGGCGCAGAAATCTTAGTCTGGACAGCCGCCATATTTGCTAAAAACAGACCAGCTGTTTTGACAGGCAGAAAGCTGGAGGAAGGAGATGGTGCCCAAGCAGGAAGAACCTGCAAGGCTTCTTCCACTGTGGATCCAGCACAGCTTTGGAGCAGTGCTGCTGGGTGCAGGTGGCACTGCTGCAGCTTGGTCAGCCCAAAGTGACCAACTGGTGGGAGGCTGGACATGCCTGGTGCGTATGTGGGCTACTGAGCATCTGGAAGGTGTTCCCTGTACCTGTGCTCTCCCTTTGCCTGTGTGCTGGGAAGTTTTTCCTGAGGCTAGCAAGCTTTCAGCTTCCAACACTGAATGAGATGAATCCTCTTACCCGATCCCATGACACTCACCCAGTCTGCCATGCAAGAATGTGGTGGGGACTGCCCGGTGGCGTGGCTGCAAGTTCACTCGATGGTGTTGAACTCCTCTGGCTGTGAGGTAAGGCAGCTGAAAAACAATGAAGGGGTGGAGAAAAAGAGCTGGTGAGGTGAGGGCACAAGGGTCAGGGTGGTTCAGACCATCAGCTGATCAGACCAGCAGAAACATGTCCAGCTGTGAGTAAACACAGCCAGTGAGTCAGAACTCATCCACCTTGAATATGGCATAGGAGCAGCCTGCCTGGTACTGATCCTGCTATGTGTCACGGGCTGCATCAATCTTCAGCTCTGTGGGAATGCTGTTTCAGCCCTGCCTGGGAGATACAGCATCTCTCCCAGCATGAGAGCGGACTGATTTTGCTCCTGTCACCATTATCTGGACAGTAGAACATGGCTGTACATCTCCATGAGACCTCAGGCCATCTCCTGCTGCCAGGTGTGAGAACAAAGGAGATGCTCCATTTCCTGAGGAGGCAGGGCTGGTACTGGCAAGAGCCTGGACAGGTACACTGCTTCATGTGCAAAGGAGGAAGACAGCTCTAAAGATTACAAAAGCTAACACTACCTCTAACTGTGCATTTGTAATAAAGTTAGGTTTGGTTTTGCTGACCCTAGTACTATGGGCCCAAAGAAGGCTTATCTGACTTTAATGAAGCAAGAAGCAAGACAGACTAAAAATCTAACACTGGCAGTGGCTCTCAGAGTGGTTCCTCACTGAGGTCCAGCAAAGAAATCCAACTCACCCATCTTTCCTTCTCCTCAAGTCCATGCAGCATTCACTCTCCAAACTTAATACTGCCCAGAATTACAATCCTCTTTAAAGAACAGCATGAAGTCCAGTAGATATATCGACTACAGCCAATCAGCTAAATGATAGATGTTTCTACCTGGCATCCCCTTCTGTGCTGTTCATTTTCTTAGCTGCTGCCAAATGGCACTTGAAGAGAAAAACAGATTTTAATCTGCTCCCTGCAGCTGACAGCCCCTGAGGTCAGCATCCTCCCATAGTTTTAATTGGGAGCTGACTGGGAACACAAAACCAGCCTGTACTGCTGGATGGTCACAGCAAGCCACAGGTGCTGCTCAAACATCCCATTTAGATTCAAAGACCCCCCTGGCTGGGAGAACGGACTGAATGGCAGTGACTTGTCCCCCTGAACTCCCTCACTATGCTTTCTAGATTTCCAAACTGAATCAGTACGCTTCTCAAACCAAAGCAAAACAAAGCCTGAGCGTTCATGCATTTTTTGTTGCTGGCAGGAACAGAAAGGCTTATTAATTAAAGCAGGGGAAGACTATTTCTCATACTGAGACACAGGACGGTTCCAGCAGTTGCCTGGTTGTGTCTTGGTCCACATCTGGGCCTTCTACAAGCACTGGCATAACCCATAAATCACCCCCTTATCAGGCAGCTGTGAGCACTGGTGTGCTCAAGGCTACAAGGTGCTTGGGCAGTGGTGTAAGGAAAGGAAGGGAAAAATGGCACAGATTCTGATTAAGCAGCTCTCTCGTATCCACTGGGCCGGGTTCAGGTTTTTAGCATGCCTTGATACCTACAGATTGGACTGTCCGATGGTGACTGAGGGCCAGTAACCATTTCACCTTGGTCTGTTTTGTAACTCTTCAGGTTAATTTATTTGGCTGTTTTCTTACTGTTGAATATTAACAGCACAGAGATGTGCAAAGCTCTACATGACAGATATATCACTGCACAAACTCAAGCATTGCATTTCAGAATATTATCAGCACAGTTACTGGAATTGCATGGGAAAGGCACGTATCAGCAGTGCACATCATGCAAACATTTCTGCAGGGCTGGGACACTGTCCCCACTTAACTCTTAACCTTCCTCATGCCTTTAATGTTTCACCAAGGGCAAACAGTTCTCCTGGATGGCACCGAGGCCCTGTGTGCTCCATCGGTCCCCTTGCTTTGCTCACTAAGAGTGAATGCACTGTGGTTCCTCCGAGTTCAACCAAAAACCCACCGCACACTGAGGAAAGACTCAGCAAAGGCATGGCTTTGGGTCCTTCCCTGTCTTCCAGGCCTGGCGTGAAAATGGGCTGCACACGAGGCCCCTCACCCCCTCGCCCAGGACGGGCTCTCACCTGATGTTGCTTTACACATCTGAGGCATTCTCGTGACCCTGCTGTGCGCCACAAAGGTGCTTTGCGAAGATGTGCTGTACTGGGAGCTGCTGTCCGAGGAAGTGGAGCTCGTGTGCGAGAGGCGGCTGTGCTCCTTGTGGGAGGCTGTGGACCGCTGGTACCAGAGCCGCAGCTCATCCGACACGGCAGTCCTACCCGAGCCCTTCTCGTGGCCCTCCCTGCCCAGAGATGGAGTCCTTATGATTTGGGAGCGGGAGGGGGTGAGCCGAACAGAATCCGCTTCATCCCCATGCCAGTTCTCCTTAAACATCCCCCCCGCTGTGTAGGAGTTGGAGGTTTTGAATTGTGCTTTCACGCTGTAGTGTCCCTCCTGGTCGTTCTCCAGGCTGCGCACCACCACGGGTGTGGAGCTGCCCTCGATGTACAGGGGATACTCTTTGATCCTGTATTGGGAAGAGGGTTGGCTCTGGCTGTGCAGGTAGACCCGGTGGTGCCCTGTTCCATTCCTCGCAGCCAGGTTGGGCATGCTCCCTGAATTGGAAGAGACCAGGTTGCCTGCTGATTTGTGCCTCTGCCTCTGCCGCTCTCTGGCTTTCGATGGGGAGTCCTCTGCCAGGGTGGAGTAGTTGGGGTTCATCTGAGCAGGGTAGTAATGCTCAGAGCTGGAATGGCTGGTGCAGGATGAGCAGTCGTCCATGGGGTCAGAGCCGTTACTGCTACGAGTCCTTGGGGTGTAGAAATCGGGGCTCCCTGTCTCATTTTCTGAGCCGAGGAGCTTGCCTTGTGACTCCAAACTGGAGCTCCGGTGTCTAAAGTGCTGAGCTAAGCTGTGCAGTCTGGTCGGGCTGATGTCTACTGACCTGCAGGTACCAGAAAAACATTCAAGTTGGTAAGTCACAAGGACAACACACTTCTCCCTTTCTGCATACAAGTTCAGTCTCGCTGGAAAGGGAATTTGGGGGCATCTCCTCCAGTACTGCATGGAGCTGCTGGCTGCAGAGCAACCTGCTTCCCTGCTGTTGGGTTTGGGACAAGTAGGTCCAGGTCCAGCTCCTATCCATTCTCCCTGCTGGTAGTATTCACTTTACAAGCCCAATTCTTCTGTAGCTTGCCAGGATGGCAAAGACCCAGCATGAAGGACAAAAACTGGTGACCTCATGGCGGAGCCATGGCAGAGCTGTTTGGATCAGCACCATCTGGTACTACCAGGTTCACTTTGCTGCAGCTCTGCAAATCCCATCACCTCAATGGTGGGATTCCCTTGCAAGTGGCATGTGAATCCCCTGCACAGGTACAATTCAACTTGTATCTTTTCTCAAATTAGTGACAGAGATAGAAGGACAGATTGCCCATATTTAGCCCAAAACACAGTAACTCTACCCTTTGAAAAAGTCACCTTTGTGAAGCAGCTATGTTTTACTGGGGCCCAGCCATGGGTTACATGCATAAGACAGTCAGTGGGTGACTCCCGTTGAGGCATCCACCCAAAATCACAAATTTACAAGGCTTGATTCGTGGCCAAGCCTGGGTGGTCTCTATTCATCCCAGCTGCTCGGAGAGCTTCAGCCATCCGTCCCAGGAGCAGGAGCACTGCCCTGTGAGGAGTCACACACCCAAACAACAGATGGCCAAGGCTGGGGCATGCAGCAGACTGAGCAATGGTAGTTGCATGCACCCAAGGCCCCTTCTCAAGCACTGTGCCAGGCTTCTTTCTCCTGCAGCTTAGCTCCAGCCTTAACACTGTGCTCTTAGAAGTCACTTTCAGCCTCAAATTTGCAACCAATGTAACACAGGGCCTTGATGCCTTATATCATTTCTGTCTGAGTCTGATGTGCTGGCAGTGCTCTTGATTTATGCAATGCTAAATGACGCTAGCACTACCCCCGTGGGCAGGACACCTAACAGGACACAGCTTTGGCTCAGCTCTGCTTCCCTCACTGTCCATGGAATTTATAAAGGAGCAAAGTAATAATGAAGCTGAACAGTTCCTGCTAAAAACTGGAATCCAACTGGGCCATGAACATCAAATCACCACTACAATTTGAAGTCTTGCCTGTCAACCCTGGGATTATGTCACTGTCACCTGGATCCTTGGGTGGATTGCTTTGTATGGCTTCTCTCTGCTTGAGAGCACACACATACAAACATTTTATATGCCACTATGAGAGAGTACTTCTACCTAACAGTTTGTAGCAAAAATGAAACAGTATGTTATCTCCAGCTGGAGCCAGAAAGGACTTTACTGCAGTTTAGCACTATCATCACATCTCTTCTAAAAGTTGTGTGTGGTTTATGGGGCCTATAAACAGTAAGTGGGACGAGGAGTTCCAGTAGAAGAAAAGCTTCATTACTTTGAGGGGGGAGATAAGGGGCAGGATCACGTTTAACTGAAGTGATTTCAGTATCTCAGTTCAGGAGAGATTCTCTGATAGCAAAAGGGCTCGAGCATCTGGTATGAATAGGTCTGGTTTGTGTCCTTTCCTGAATGGGGAATTAATGAATACCCTGGGGGATGGATAAAGCAAAGCACAGTTATTTCAGGGCAAGCAAAAAGAGCCCGTTGTGGAGCTGGGAGAACTTACCGTGTGGAGTGGACGTAGTGTGGACTGCGTACCCGTAGGTCCGGCGTCGAGGGCATGCTGGACTGGGAGTTCCAGTGGGGAAGGCTCCGGATGGGGCTGTTCTGCAGGGAGCTGCTCCCTCCTGCCTCGGCACAGCTCCCAGTGCTGGGGAACCGCTTGTGATTGCTGCAGAGCAAACACTTGGCTTCAGTTCCTGGGAAGGAATTTGGGGAAGGGGCTCCCTGCCTTATTCCAGGTCTAGGACACATGCCTGTGATCTCACGGAGTAAGTGGGAGGGGGGTCAGATGCTGCTCTGAGTCATGCCATTTGAATGCAGCCTGCTTTTTATCACATCTATATTACCCCCAAAGCCTGAATGTCTCCTTTTGGTAAGAGATGGTTTTGTAAGGATTCACAGACATCTTGTCTGGGAGGATGTCTGTGTGATAGGGACTGGAGATAGCTGGCTCACCTGGAATGACTGTGTGAGGAGCGTTTCTTGACCTTCTCATAGGGTTCATCCAAGGATGACTCGCTCCACATCTTGGGTTTGATGGGGGACTTGTCATAGTCGTTGCGGTGGTAATGCATTTGGCGGAGGCCTTCCAGTGACTGTGGAGGCGGAGGCCTGTTGTGCAAGGGTGGCCGGGGCGGGAGTCCTTTGTGTGGGGACTGGAGAGGGGATATTGTGCTGGTGACCTGAGAATCTTCTGTCAAGAGAAGAAGGGAAAGAGGTGATGGCTATGTGACCTCCAGTGCTAGCCCTATCCCAGGGGACAGCATCACGCCTTGCTCGCAGGCAAGAATGTTTTTGGTACTAGCAAGTTTAAGTGGATCATTACATAGAACAGGCCCTCCATTTTGAGCATCAATCAGGAATTCACACATCCCTCCCCATTTCCTTCCTGCCCTCTAGAACATACAGCAGCTAACATACCATCCTCAAGAACAAGGGCATCCGAGAGAGAGCTGTCTTCGCTGGCAATGTTTCCTTCTGAGGAGAAGAAAAAGATGGTCAGAGGGTAACGAGCATCACAATGACCAAACAGTGAACTGTGCCGTGATCTTCCTCAACCAAGTCTTGGCCCTAAGCAGTCACCCACACCTTCCTCCTCTCAAAGCCACGAGACAATGATATTACTACAAATAACTGCCTCAGCCCACTCAGTCTGAGGGCAGAGCTGCAGGCCAGGCCTCTTGCTAGCAGGCTGCCTTTCAAGGAGCTGCTAACTCTTTTTCAATTAATGGGGATTAAGGCTGAGTCACAACAGTGAGCTGAGATCCCCAGTGGATGTAAAATGGCAACCTGCCAGCAGGCAGACTTGTATCTGCTGAAGATCTTGGGCCTTAAGGCCCACACTAGGTACCAGTTCTGTGTAATCTGGGGAAACGCTTTCTGAGCATCCTCTGTAGCAGCAGATGCAGAAGCTCTCATGTTCCACACATGCATGTGTGAGCTGCCTCCCCCATCTGTGTCCTCACAGCTGTCTGTCATCCCTGCCTGTAGCATGACTTGGTACCCAGGTCACAAATACAGCAGCTCTAATCTCAGCTCCTGCTACAAAGGCACAGAGAAAGCTCCAAAAGTCAAAGAGAAAGGGCAAACTCAGCAAGGGATAAAGAACCACAACAGAAAGTTAATGAACTTCATGAAAAACCAATCAACAACCCAGTAAACCATAAAGTGCCCAGAGAACTACACTGTAAAAATATAAAAAGAAAAAAAGCATTTGAACACAGCAATGACACTGCCACCACTCTGATTTTACAGATGCCTTTCAGCTAGAGAGCTCACCCCAATCTGCTAATGTTAATTACATTTGTATAGCACTACTCCAGAGATGTTAACAGAGCGATTTGATAGGTGACCAAAGGAGTCACAGTCTGCTTTCCTGATATCATTATCATCTACAGCATGACGCTGTGTCTTGTGCTGTGAACCAGCACATCCTTAACACACAACACAGATCCCAGATGCCCATCTGACAGCACACTGGTATGGAGAGGATAACCCAACTTCAGCACCCCCAAGGCCCTCTATACAGGAGAGACAAGAGGAGGAGCAGAAACTCATAAGTCAACAAAAATATTGCTTCCTGTCCTCCACGTACCCTTTTGGAGTGCTGTGGGTGCCAAGCCCCACTTACCATCTATGATCAAGGAAGCTCTCTGGGTTGGCTTCTTTCCAGATTTGATGCGATACTCATTAATGGCGTTTTCGATCTCCTGCAGTTTCTTCAGTGCATTCAGGTAGGACGTCTTCCTCTGTTTCTTCAGCTTTTTGCTGACGTTTGGGTCACTCGCCAGGCGCCGGGCAGCCTCTGTGATCTGGGACTGAATGGCAAACTCCCTCTCCAGACGTTCCAGCTCTGCCTCCTGGGAAAAGGCAAGCAGATTCTGGCTGCCACCAAACTCCTGGCACAGCTACAGGGAAGCTCTCCCTGAGTCCGGTCACTGGTTTCCAGCGAAGGCCATGAGGAAATCATCCACCAACAGCTTGCCCCAAGAGGTTGAGGATGCCCTAACCCCAGAGACATGCAAGGTCAGGCTGGACAGGGCTCTGAGCAACCTGATCTAGCTGTAGGTGCCCCTGTTCACTGCAGGAGAGATGGACTAGATGATCTTTAAAGGTCCGTTCCATTTCAAATGATTCTATGGTCCTGTGATTCTATGCTGCTTCCCTCATACCAGGGCCTCCTAAAGCAGACCCACCTCACCTCCCTCTGCCCACATGAGTGCCTGGCAGCACAGCTGGTGGAAGGCACAACCCACACACAGAGGACGTGAGTGCTTCAGCCCCAGTCCTGCCGTGCTGTTTGCCTTTTCATACAGTTGGCCCAGTTCAGTGGTGCTCTACCAGTGACTCATTCAACCTTTTACATCCACCTCCTACTCATTCCCTCTCCCTGTTTCCTAGCTCCATATTTGAGCCTTATTTGATAGCAGTGCTATATACAGATGCAAGGCTACAGCTTTAACCTTCTTGACAGGCTTGGCACTCAATGACTTCTTTGGGTAAGAAAAGGTGAAGATGGGCTGATTCCTCTCTGGTGCATGACTGTCAAAATCCAGGAGAGTAGGAGCTGAGGTAATTATGGGCTGCCACAACACATTACACTAGAAAATTGTCTCCTCAAGTTACAAGCCAGTAGGGTGATTTCAGAGCAATCAGAGTGTAAGCACGTTTTGTGTATGCCAAAAAGGGCTTGTGTATCCAAGATCAGCTGTTACAGAGTGTCAGTAGAATTTGTAAGTGTACCCTGGAAGCTACCTACTGATTCTTAGTTATGCTCCCAAGTCAAGGGATCTGGGTCAGTTTATGCAAACAAAGAAGCTGATGCAGCTTGGTCTGCACTGGGACCTCAAGCTATAATTTTCAAAGACGTTTGTTTTGTGTAGTGAATTTGAATTCGGCTACCTTGGAGTTCCTGGTGTTCATCATCATCAGTTTTTGGTGTTAGTCTGCTGATAAAAAGGGGAACACCATACATTGCACAATGGGAGAGAAAAGCCAAGCTCTTCTACTTCCAGTGAACTGTGGGTGTTCAGATCACACTGACAGACATAGCCGTGAAGATCCCCATTATGCTAATTCAAATCCCTTCTCTTCATTTAGTAGTGGTGTATGCTGCAAGAATGGATGCTGCGGGAATTAATCAAACTGAAATTGTTCTCTGAACTTTTTATCCTGGGCTTTTGGCTTGAAAAAAGTCCTTTGCTGTCAGAGGTGAGTCAGCACTGCCTTGAAATGACAATTATCGTTTCTGAAGACGGAATCCACCCCTCCATCTTCTTAACAGATCCTTTTTTTGCACTGCAGAGTTTATAAATTTATCAACACCAAGCCTATTAAAAGTGGATTTGACACAACGGAGTTTTAAGGCCTGGAAGCTGGCTCACTGCCTTCATCAAAATCCTTCCCAGAGTCGGGAACTCCCGACCACACAGAGGTGATTACTAAGAACTACAGTAGAAACCTACTCCGCAGTCTGTGTTCTGATGAAGCTCTTATTTTAAAGTTATTAGGAGTTCGGTGCAAGCTGTCATTTCAAGCCTTCACAGATTCCGTTCTAAATCATTCAATGTACCTAAGAGAAAAACATCTTAATTTTCTTCCCAGCCCTAACTGTCTATTTTTCATCCAGTGAGGCTCCTATGAATAAAGCCTCAGAAAATGCAGACTATCACCTGCTTTCAGAGGGAAGTGCCTTGCTTCAGGTCCTTGTCATAGCTGGTAATTTCAGTCCTGGATTTATGGGACTGGAGGAGAATTTCACCTTTGTTTTAAATTGAGTTTCTAGTGCTTGCACTTGTTGAAAAGCACATGAAAATCAACACTGGCCTCTCTGAACTTTCTCAAACTGGCAGCCAAGTAAACACAGCCCAACATTACTCTTCGAGAACAGAAATTTATGGTTTTCAACACAGTCCTAAAGTTTGACAGATGAAAAAGGGGATAGAGAAAAGCTGACTTGGCGTGTTTGGATTGCTGGTGCCAAAAGGCAGAGCGCCTGCTGTGGGGTGGAACTGCTCTACCTTTGTGCTTTTCCCACTGCTCAGCCTAGCTTTGCACTGTAGAGATTCCTCACAGAGTGCCCCCAAAAACTGCATAACAGAAATGAAGAACCGGGGAAACTAGGGATCAGGTTTTAACAGAACAGCCAACAGACTGCAGGGCTTCTAGGAGTAACTGAGTTAAGCTGTGCTTCCCTTTGAAAAGCTTAATTAAATGTGCCAGTTCATGAATATTTGACTTTGGTGGAATTCCTCTCCCAGGCTCCATTGAGAACAAAACTAAAGAGCTCCAGCTGTTTATTTTTTTCAGCAGAAGAAAAATGCCAACAAAATGACAAACAGTTAATTCCCTGGCTGAACTGCGCCTTAAACCACACAGTCACACCAGCTTCAGACTCTCCTCTTACAAAAATGAAAAAGAAACTCAAAACTGAGATATACACAAGTGTCTTGAGACAAATGTGTCCCTGCAGACAATGGCTCTTCTGTGAATCCAGGCCCGCCTTACAGCTGCTGCAGGCCTGTTTTCACAGCCACGGTTCAGGGCACTGACCCAGCACATTGTGGGAGCAAGGAAAAAGAACAAACACTCCCTAGCAAACTTAGAAAAAACATAAATCCAGCTCCCTATAGGTAGGGACGGAGCCTCTTTTGTTTAAGGACTGGGGAGGTAAATGCTTTTATCTTGCTATTGCAGGGCTAAGATGAGTAATTGTGATGCTTTTCTCTCCTGCTAGGGGAGATCTGAGTTCAGATCACCGCTGAAGCAGAAAGCAAGTTGCTGTTTGTGGTAACAATGCAGGGTAGCAGCAGGGCTCACATGGCTCAGGGGGCTCTCCATGTGCTCCCTGCTCACACAGGTCACTACAGTTGGTCACCCAGGCTGTTACAATCCAGCTGGTCACCCTGGCTATTCCTGCTGCTTCTAGCACAGCCAAGCTGAACCCTGAGGGTTTAACCTTTACTCTGGGCCAAGACAAGCAACCCCCTCTCTGCTTCTCTTTTCTGAAGGGAATTTAAAAAAAAAAAAATCATAAAATCACCAAGGTTGGAAAAGACCTCCAAGATCATCTAGTGCAACCATCTAGTGCAACCATCTTCCTCTCACCAATATTTCCCAATAAACTGTGTCCCTGAGTGCCACATCTACATGTTTCTTGAACACCTCCAGGGATATTGACTCCACCACCTCCCTGGGCAGCCCTTTCCAGCACCTGACCACTCTTTCAGAGAAGTTTTTCCTTGATGTCCAACCTGAAGCTCCCATGGTGCAACTTAAGGCCGTTCCCTCTTGTCCTAAGACTGTTACCTGGAAGCAGAGGCCAACCCTCACCTCACCACAGTCTCAGGCAGTTGTAGAGAGCGATAAGGTCTCCCCTGAGCCTCCTCTTCTCCAGACTGAACAATCCCAGTTCCCTCAGCGGCTCCTCATAAGACTTGTGCTCCAGACCCCTCACAGCTCCATTGCCTTTCTCTGAACACGTTCCATGTCCTCAATATCTTTCTTGTAGCAAGGAGCCCAAAACTGGACACAGTACTTGAGGTGCGGCCTCACCAGAGCTGAGTACAGAGGGATGATCACTTTCCTGCTCCTGCTGGCAACACTGTTTCTGATATAAGCCACGATGCCATTGGCCCTCTTGGCCACCTGGACACACTGCTGGCTCGCAAAAAAGGCACTGTGACCAACTACAGTCATTTAAAACAGGAAGATTATGGCTTCTATGCCATGCACACCGGATGTGGTAGCAACCAGAAGTGGGAACACACAGCTGGAAGGGAAGGTTAAATCTCACCTCTCCCTTAGGCAGGATTTTCTGCTCATCCAGTTTAAAGGCAGTTCCTATTCTTCTCCTTACAATAGGTGGCTCCTCCCCAGGATCGAGGGGATATTCTCGTGGCAGCTTTCCTGTGAGCTCCTGCAAGCAGAAAACACTGTTAGCGACCTGGGAAATGCTGCAGCAGAGTCCTGGCATGTGCAAAGCACACTGCTGCTCTTGAATTGTGACTTTAAAATGACAGGCGGTCATTAACACCACATTCAGCTCAGGCTTATAAACACACAGAGCACCCAGCCCTGAGAATGTGGTCCAGGCTCTGTTGCTGAGGGTGGGGAAGTTTTTTTAACCTGAGCATGAATAGAGATTCTGTGGCCTGCCCAGCACAGGTTTGTAGGTGGTGCCCATCCCTTGGGCGTTGGGGCCTGGGGCTGAACGGATTGCAGCACACACGCTTTCATCTCTGCTACAGGGTGAGCAGGAAAAGAAGAGCTTCTCTCTTCTGGGCTACTTCTGCAAGGGAGATGACACACCTGAAGCCTTCACCGCGCCAGAAAGTCCCAGTGGCAACAGCCATGCAGGTTATGACCCGCACAAAAAATGTTCCCACCTGATTCATGATGTGTCTGAGAGGAATGCAGTGCAAATAGTTACTAAAAGCAGTGCCTGGTACCTCATTACCTGTCTGATAACACTTCATGTATCAGAGGCCCTTCCAAGGCCAGGTGATGTCATGGGCAGCTTTGGAGCGATATTAGATGATGCTTTGTCAGATTGATGGGGTTATTTGCAAAGATTTGTTCAAAATCTGAAGCAAACCCCCCAGAACTGAGAAATACCTGGAACACAGGAAGCAGCGTGTGCCAACATTGAAGGTAATGCTTGTTGTGTTGTGTGGTTTTTTTTGGAGTACAGAATACAGCCCCCACATATCTGAATTAAAGGCATTCAAATGCCCACAGAAAAAGACTGGAGTCTCACTCTGAGAACAGCCCAACTCCTTGTACTCAAAAGTCTCCCCATCAAGGACAAAAGGCTTTTGTGTTCTTTAGCATCAGCCTTGAGAGGATCCAGCTGGCAGAGTAACCTAAATCATCTGAATCCCAAAGAACAGCAACTGATCTCAATGTGAGCATGCAGCTCAGGCCCTGCCTGCTCAGGCCCTGCCTGCCCCGGCCTCTCCCCCACTCCCTAATGGGGTTTTTCTTTCTACTATTTTCAGGTCACTAGGAAACAAGGGTCTGGCCTTTCCAGATCCTTCCTCTAAGCAGTTCCCAGCAAAATGGGACTGTAGCACCGCTCTGTGCTGATGTGCACAGCCCCTTTTGAGAGAGGCACTGCTGAAACATCTCATGTGTCCCATTCTGGGTTGCCCTTCCAGAGTTCTTTCAGCTTTTCTTCTGTAATGTATTCATTCTGCTTTGGTGGGGCTCTACACACTGCATCAAGACACAGATTCACGTACTGTTCCTGAGGATATCTTCTTTATAACCCTGAACTTAATACAAAGCAGGGCAGAAGGGAAAGAGTTAATGTCTTCTGCAAAAGCAACAAAATTGGAGCAGAACAAAATGAACGTGGGCTACCACACAGCCTCCATAAACTGAAAAGTATTCACAGGCACAGGCCTGAAATGTAATCTGAATTAATAAGTAACTGGAGTGGTGATGGCCTGAGGTAACCTGATGCCACTGCTGTGAGTGGCTCTGGCCATGCTTATTTGATTATGCCCCCATTTTTAACCCTTTTTTCCCCCTTGGTTCACCTCCCTCTCCCTGTGTTTGGGCCATTCCCACAGCAAAGCAGAAGGACTAAAGGCAGCCTGAGAGGAAATGCTTCCAGCTGCAGGCTGCTGATGGATGAGCTGTAGGGTTGCAAGACTGGGTCAAACCCCAAGTGTCCATCAACTGCCTCTGTCAGATCATCCAGAGAAAGAAATGACACTTTTTAACAGCTCTTAAGGTGCTGACAGATGGGCTCAGGCAAACCCTATCGCAGCACACTGAGGAAATAGCTCCTTTCTGCTGGCCCTGCGCCCCAGTGAGGCATGGTTGTATTGCACAGGATTTGTGGCTGCACTGAGGATGGGGCTGCGGTTAAAGTGAAGGCGCTGGGCTGTGAACTCCTGTAACTGTGGCACAAGCAAACCTTCCCCTCTGTGCATTAGACCTAAGCAGTGCTAGTTTAGGATGGTAAAGTCCTGGATGTCATCCTTCTGATGACTGCCACCTCCAAACAAAAAGCGTGCTGTAAGAATGCACAAGCAACAAGTGGTAAGAGCTATGAAAGATCCACTGCCTACCGCTTCTCGGAGACACAGTTTCTTCAGCTCTTCCAAGCGTTGGCGCAGCGTCTCTTCCAAGGCTTCTTGCCTGGATTTCAGTGCAGCCAGCATGTCTTTCTTGGCAGATTGAGAACTATCCGACTCTTGGGAACCTGTCAATAAACAATGACTTCACTATGGCAGCTGACAGCAGAACACACATCTGGGATGCCTGTAATTGTACCAAAGCCTGGACGTGGTCTGTCCAAAAAGAAATCAGGCTACGATACAAAGCAGGTGTTACGCAGTCATGTTTGTTTATGGCAAATTCTTAATGCTTAAACTAACAGAGTGGGACTGGACAGAGGAACACACAAAGACATTCGTTATCCAGAAAAATAAAACAGCAAAATTATTCCTATAGAGATCCTAAAAAAAAAATAATCATTCCCATGAAAGTTCCCAACAGCAAATAACAGCACACTTCACAAAGCCCTGGAGAAGCATTTTAGGGAAAGTAAGCCTAGGAGAAACCATTTTACAATGCAGACGGCTTCTTTAAGGGCTGTAATTACTCTAGCAGTAAACATTAAATTCAATCCACTTAAGGAGTCTGCTTTACAAAATAAACCAACAGAGTAATGGAATAAAATTACCAAGCCAGATTCCTGTAAAAAGCACACTAAGCTGTAAAACAAAACCAAACAACAACGACCAACAGGTCTTTCCAGGATAGTAGCTGCTGCTTGGGAAGAGGTAGGTCAAAATGTTTGAACTGGGTGTCCAAATGGCTTGACTTTTCAGGTGGCAATTACCCAGCAACTTCCACCAACGTCCATGTGTATCTCCTGGTACAAATCCAGAATTAAGTCAGACTCCTGATCAGAGGTCACGACACAATTCGTAACTTCAGCTCTTTAGGGAAACTTATTAATGCGATTCCTGATTTTGCACCTGTTTGTTTGGGATGATGCATCAGTTCCTACCCAGCTTCTTGCATCTCAAAAATAAAGTAACTTTGTTTGCATACAGTTGTAAGTTTCCAAGTTGAGTGGCTGATCTTTTAGGATGTGCATGGCATTTACCCTCTTCAATGACACCAAGCTGAGCAGTGCAGTCGATACACTGGAAGGAAGGGAAGCCATCCAGAGGGACCTGGACAGGCTGGAGAAGTGGGCCCATGAAAACCTAGTGAGGTCCAATAAAGCCAAGTGCAGGGTGCTGCACTTGGGTCGGGGCAATCCCAGGTATTTATACAAACTGGGGGAAGATCTCCTTGAGAGCAGCCCTGTGGAGAAGGACTTGGGGGTCCCGGTGGACGAGAAGCCGGACATGAGCCAGCAGTGTATGCTTGCAGCCCGGAAGGCCAACTGTGTTCAGGGCTGTGTTAAAAAAGGGGTGGCCAGCAGGGAGAGGGAGGTGATTGTCCCCCTCCACTCAGCTCTTGTGAGGCCCCATCTGGAGTACTGCGTCCAGGCCTGAGGCCCCCAGTACAGGAAGGACGTGGAGCTCTTGGAGCAGGTCCAGAGGAGGGCCACTGAGATGATCAGAGGGCTGGAGCACCTCTCCTACGAAGACAGGTTGAGGGAACTGGGCTTGTTTAGCTCGGAGAAGAGAAGGCTCCAGGGAGACCTCACTGTGGCCTTCCAGTACTTGAAGGGAGCATATAAACAGGAGGGGGAATGGCTGTTTACGAGGGTGGATAGTGGCAGGACAAGGGGGAATGGTTTTAAAAAAAGACAGGAGAGGTTTAGGTTAGATATTAGGAGGAAGTTTTTCACACAGAGGGTGGTGATGCACTGGAACAGGTTGCCCAAGGAGGTTCTGGATGCCCCATCCCTGGAGGTATTCAAGGCCAGACTGGATGTGGCTCTGGGCAGCCTGGTCTGGTGGTTGGTGACCCTGCACGTAGCGGGGGAGCTGAAACTAGATCATTGTGATCCTTTTCAACCGAGGCCATTCTATGATTCTATGTACCTCTGGGCTTGGGCATTAGTTTATGATGAACTCATGAACTTGCCTGCATAAGCTGAGTGCATCCTTTTGTCACAGAATAATGAAGGTTATGGCCATACTGTGAGATGGAAGCAATCTTGGGAAGGGGAAAATACCATCTCCACATGCTTTTCACTCGTGCCACTGGCATTTGTTCAGCTACAACTGGTCCGAATTGACAGGGCTGCTGTGGGTTAGAGGTTCCCGTTGCCTCAACAGATGCATCTAGGTTATCTAAGGTATCTGAGGTGCCTTCCATGGGGTGGTGGGTATGACACAAGACTCTGTTGAATTGGCAGTTGGATACTCTCACCTAAACACAGGTACACCTATGTTTAGACAGCTGGATTGTGACCAGCTCTGCAGGGACTTCTTGTGGAGGTAGGTTTGAGCCTGCAGAGAAAATGACTTCAAGAGGGTTCCTTCAGGTCCTCAGTGTTCCCTCCATGTCAGTACCTGGTGTCCAAGGGTAACTCTGGGGCGGTCCCCCACCTGTCTTGAGCAACGGCACAGAGAAAGCAGGAGTGAAATACAAAAGGATGCTACATCAAGGTTTCTGCGTATGTGTAGGATGGAAGTGCAGGGTTGCTTCTAGATACATTTGCAGCTTGGCCTCTGAGTGTACCGTGAAGATGTTCAGCAAAGGCCAGTTGTAAATGTTGCTGCCATTTCACAGAGCCCTGGGAGGAAACTGGGAACAACTCTTTGTTTTGGCAGCAAACCAGACTGAAATTTGTGCTTTCGGCTTCATCTTTCATTGCTAATATTCCAGCAGACTGTTAAAGCAAAACCAAAAGAGGTTCAAGGCAGCCTGTGCCATGAAATAGCTCTGCAATGGCCCCGTGGGAGCAGAAAATCTCACAGATCTTTTCCATCACTATTTTCTGCAGTCTTCATACAGGATGACAGCTGGCACTTATTCTGCAAAGTGCCACCTTCCATTTGTTACAACATTTATTGGGCTGTCCTGGAGCAGGAAAGGTGAAAGAAGGGTCACTGAGGGCTAGCCAGGTTGAGCATCATCAGGCAGAGAAGAACAATTTCACAGCAATGTGTCTGTTTAGTTGCTCTAGTCACTCTCATCTCATACGGGTTTGTTTGCACCCACAGAGCAATAAAACTAAATTCTGCGAATACATCTGCACTGCAAGAACTTCACAGGATCTTCTAGAGGAGCCCTGTATTTACACTGGCAGGGAAAGCCCTCTCTAGCATTAAGTAATTCTTAACAGCAACCCTGGTGAGCAGTTCTAGCAAAGCTGAACTGCTTTATTTCTTCACTTAATTGCCAACAATCTGCTGAGTCCTGGTAAAAAAAAAGTTGCTCATGATTCCAGCAGATGTTTCAACCCCACTTTTTTTTCTTTTTTTCCCCCTTTTAGGACAATTTTAATGATCTATGTTTTCCTTTCAACTGCTCTTCCCTTTTCCTTCCTCTCTCTGCTCCCTACCTCCACACCAGGCTCTGATTTATTTTTAAAAGCTGTTCACTGTTGCACTGCTGGTTGCCAGAGCAGCTACAAAGATGCTGAAACATTTAAAAACATATGAATAGTCCAAGTGCTGCCCAGACGCCTGATTTGGGGAGTGCTGACAAGAAGGAAATGAACAGCTTCTGGCTGATCTGGTACGGACCCAAATCAAGCACAGACAGTTCAAGGCATTTGCCTCAGCTGTGCTGACCCTGCCTGAGAACCATGCAGCCTCAACCCTGATGTGCTCAGTGGCAATGCCAACTAAATGCACATTTGGTCACCTTTCCCACTGCTCCCTGAACGCAAAGGGTTTTTTGGAGATCTGGAAGTCACAGAATCATGGAATCATCAAGGTTGGAAAAGACCACTAAGATCATCTAGTCCAACCATCAACCCATCCCCACCATGCCCACTCACCATGTCCCTCAGTGCCACATCTACATGTTTCTTGAACACCACCAGGGACAGTGACTCCACCACCTCCCTGGGCAGCCTGTGCCAATGCCTCACCAATCTTTCTGAGAACAATTTTCTTCCTAATATCCAACCCGAACCTCCCCTGGTGCAACTTAAGGCCTCTTGTCCTAGGACTGTTACCTGGGAGAAGAGGCCAATTCCCATCTTGCTACAGAACTTCTTGAAGAGAAGGCTTGGGCTGGGGTTTCTGTCTGAGCAAAGTGAAGTGTTTTGGGTTGCATTATTAGATTTTTATGGTTAGATACTCTGTTTATTCTCACAGGCGATAACCAAGTGCCAACTTGATCAGTCAAGAGAATCAAGCCAGAGTCAGATGTTTGTAAAGACACAGAGAACAGTGCTCCTTCTACCGCTAGGGTGCTTACAGCTCCCATTAGAAGCTCTTCATTTATAAAAATGTATTAATCCAGCCTCAAGCAAGGCTGTGACCACAGACCCACTTCTAAACCCTGTGTTACCTGACCCCAAAATGTCAGAACAAATCAGAAGACCATAAAAACAATCAAAGAAATAATTAAAGACCAGCACAAACCAAACCAACCAAGCAGATACTACCTTACATCAGCCTTATTAAATATGATGCTCAATGAGTCACAGCTGCCCAGTGCCTCCCAAAGGCACCAACAATGGAGAAAAATCAGCCTGAAAAGAACAGTCTTGATGCAACAGAAATGGCTGACTGGGGGTGGGGGTTTCAGGTAGTTTATCTCCCACAATTAGGACTAGTTCCAAATGCAGTAAACCAGAGAAATATTGCTGAAATATGTAATTCCTCTGTATAACTTCTGAACCTTTTTGTGAGTATTCTCGTTTAGCCTCCTTTCCACTTGCTGTTCAAAGATATACCGAATTCTGCATTTTAATACCCTTCTGCAGACCCATTTGATGTCCCTAAAAGAGAAAAGGTTGTGAAAACACAAGGGGTAGGAAGCACAGGGCTGTTTCTTTGACAGCCACCAGAAATCCGTTGAATTGGGGCCTGTTTTTATAGCTCCTGCTTCCTCAGCACACAGGGTGGAACATAGGTCTCAGTGACTTGAACATTCATAAGATCCTGTTAATTGGTGGATATGCTTATACAACTCCTGATAGCCACCTGGCCTCTCTGGGTGACTTCTTCCACCAACATTCAGAACAACACAAGCTATGAAATGGGGAGAACATGGTCCTCCCTGCTCAACTCACACCTCCAGCAGAATGCACTGCTCAGTTTCTTCACCAGTGCCAACGGGCTGGTACTGGGACATTCATGGTGCCATTGACAGGGGCAGGCACCAACTCACATACCCAGTGGGTCTGATTAAGATCTGCTGTGCTTATCGAGGTTTGCAGAGTTAACAGATGTCTGCTCCAAGTCAAGCTTTGCTTTAAACCTTATCAAATGTAAGGAGACCAGCAACATGAGGCAGAGTTTTGGAGGTTAAAGCCCTACCAGTGACTCTCTGTTTGTCTCCAAGCCCTCCACCTGTTGCAGCAGGGTGGCATCAGTTTGGAAAAGGGTAAATGTGAATGATGAAAACGAACGAGGAGGATAGACAGCACGCTGAAGAGCAGAAGGAGCTGAGGCTTGGTTCTGTTACCTGTGAGGGGAAAGGGTGGCCAAGCAGAAGCAAGGCAGGAGAACCCAGGCATCTCTTCTCTTTCTTATTTTTTGAGTCTCCTTCTCCAACAAAACCACATCTAAATATGGCAACCCCTTCACGCTACATCCTGTTGGCTACAGTCTGCTGGCATTCCATCCAGATCCCTATGGCAAGCTGTCCCCTGAGCAGGGAGGGACAGTCCCCTGCATTTGCTCCATACCAGAGCCTGGGCTGACTCACCACACCAGGATGTCAGCATGCAGCAGCCAGCAAACTCAGACAGTTACTCTCTCTCAGCTCTGCCAGACACATAGGATATCCTGTGCAGCGTGCAGGAGCCCAGCTGGTGCAGCTCAGCACAGGATGTGATCCGACATCCTGCAGGCAGCTCACGGGCCGTGCTGGGGGCTGTCTGGGTGCTGGTTATCCGCTCCGACACTCATCAGCTCAGTACTGCTAGGAGATGGTCCTGCTGGATGGAGCAGCAGGACCCAGGAATCAGTGCAGTCCACACGCTGTGGCATTTGCAAACGTAAACAGGTCCATGTACAGGAAACCTCTGCTGCTGCTGGAGGAGCATGGCTCAGGGGTTTCTATCACATCTGCAGAGTTAAAGCAGCGATTTTCCTCTGTGGCTTCTCCTCAACTCAGTGAAATGAGAGGAAAAGAGGTAAAGGCCTTAAGTTGTGTCAGGGAAGGTTCATGTTGGATATTAGGAAAAATTTCTTCTCAGAAAGAGTGGTGAGACACTGGAACAGACTGCCCAGGGAGGTGGTGGAGTCACTGTCCCTGGAGGTGTTCAAGAAACATGTGATGTAGCACTGAGGGACATGGTTAGTGGGCATGGTGGGGATGGGTTGATGGTTGGACTAGATAATCATAGAGGTCATTTACAATCATACTGATTTTACGATTCTATTCTATGAAAGATGCAGTTTGGGGTTCAGGCCAACAGTAACCCAGCAACAACAGGACTCCTTGCTCGCTAGGAGCACTGCAAAGCTCTTATGGCACGGGCTGCTTCAAAGAAAAAAATCCACAGTAGACCTTGCTTGATTTCATCCCAATAATTATCTGCTGTTTTTGATCACGGTTCACGCCAGTCTGAAAGAAGAGCTTTCATTCGTGAGCAAATCTTGCCCTACATACCCAGCGATGGATCAGAAGATCCTTGAGCTAAATCCTGGCAGCTCTCTATTTTGGGCAGGCCCTTCAAAGCTGAAATAAGGATAAAACTTAGAACTGCAGTGGATGCTGACTGAGATGGAGGGCCTGGGAAACACAGAGGAGCTCAGGCTTTGGTCCTGAATTGCTGTGATCACAGGAAGTCACTGTTCCAGCAGGAAGCTCCATTACCTCTCTGCTGTGTCTTGAGACTGTAAGTGATGCAGGGCAGCGACTACAGCGTGGTGCACAGCAAGGTTTTGGCTAGTGAGTGTGACAGCTGTAAACAACAGCCATTATTTCCTTGCAGTCTTGCTGCAAATCCAGGGGAAATGTCAACTTTGACATGCTCCACATGGCAGGGACATGGCAGGGACAGCCCCTTTGCTGAGGAGGAGTAAGATGAAGAGAGGAAATGGCTACAAGTAATTTCCAGGAAAAAAGGGCAGAGAACAGCAGCAAAGTGAAGGAGGAATAGCCAACAGATTCAGCTCTGCCCCGGTGATTTTAAGTCAGGGTATTTATAGCATGGAAATCCACTGTGGCCACTTAATCATTCGCACTTATTCTCTCCAGCACACAGGCTGTACCACGATAACCCACCATTGTTGTGACTCTGTGCTGATAATGTCGGCACAATGGGAGGAAGCACAAGGGCTGGGATGGAGCCAGTGACTGCGTCCAGCAGGACAAGCAGTGAATGCCCCATCCCGTGCAGCTGGGCAGGGCTGGGTCACTCTGCCATCCAGGCTTGAGTGAAGGGCCTCTTGGAGCAGAGGGATCTGGGTGACCATTCAGGGCCTCCAATACTCTGAGATCTGCCCTCCAATGGCAGATGCCTTCTCTCTACTCTTCCCTATCTACAGAAACATGCTTCTATCTCCAAAAGGCACACAAGAGCTGCAAACACTGCAATGCTCCTTAACACTTTAGGATCCTGCTTCCACAGCTGATAAGACCTAGAAGGCAGCTGAATATAGGAACATGGAGTGAACATGCCTGCCTGGCCCACTGGCAGCACCTCAAACAAGACAGAGTTTTGCACACTCCTAGCTAAGCACTGACATAGACTGATCCACCTACACAGGTCAGAAGAAATTATTCATTTGGGCAGTGAACTCTGCATTGGTCTGGTTGCTACAGCAATTCTACTGAGTCTCAGCCAGAATGGGTTTGAGAAGAGAGCAAAAAAAGAAAAACAATAAAAGTAAGGGTAGCTGGCCATTTGGGATTCCTGTCCGTACAGACCTATTCGGGTGGTGGCCTCATTAGAGTTTTTCTGGGCCTGATTTTCTACTGTCTTTCACTTTGCTGCTGCTCTTTCCCATTGTGAGAGCAGAAGCAGACCTCCATGTTTTCTTCCAGGAAGGCTAAAAGTTGGTGTATAAACATGAAAACAGGATTACTACCAAGCAGCTTTCACAAAATTGGGAATGGTGCCCAGGAGGCTGAGATCTTGTAAAGACCTTAAGGACTTCCTTGGGGTACTTAACATTATTTACTTTCCTCCAGGAAACCTGGAAAAAATGCCAAACAAAGGGCTCCAACAACCTGACACTAGACCGGGAGCTGCTCAGCTACTGCACTGCTCCCTGAGTGATGGGAGGTACAGATGGTGGATTGTGTGCTGTGTCAGGAGGACCTAAGGAGCAGAAAGGCATCTCTGTTCGCAGGCAAGGCAAGGAATTGCACAACAGGCAAATCCAGAGCTCAGGAGGTGCTGAGCATTTTAACCCCTTGCTTGACATTTTCCAGGCAGGAGAGGGTGGCTTTTACGAGACATGAAGGATGTACAGTGATGAAAAGCTGATCTACTGCATCAAGGTGGGTTAAGTTTTAACGCACGTGCATTCTTAGGTGGACTCTTCCCTTGGCAAGCACAGGAAGGTTATTCTCTGCTGTTACACGTCTCATCACAACTGATTTCGATAACTTGATGTAACACTTAGCAGAAGACATTTAATTGACTAGAACTGTTAATTATACTGATACCAGCACCCCTGCCCTCCTGAAGAGCTTATCATCTGAGCAGCTTCAAGCGTTCTGCAATCAATCAATCTTAGAGTGTTTAGCACTGTTCTATACACAGCTTCAACTATTCAGACTGACAGAAAAGTCTCAAAGAAATACAGACAAGCACCTGACTCCCCCTTCCTGTTCCTTCTATTCTGATGCTCCATCTCTCTCCCTTACCAACTTCTCTTGATTTTGTCCTCCTCACACGGGAAGGTGCTCTAAGGCACAAAAACAAACCTCTAGGTCCCTGGCACTAAGTTGGTGGAGGGCGCTCGGGAACAACTCTTTTGGGCCTGGGGCACCTGGCAAATTCCTGCAACAGAGAGGCAAGGAAGATGTGCACTCTGTGAAGAAGCCACCCTGCCCTGACAGTGCTGAGGGATGTCACCAATTCCCAGCCTCAGCTGGGTTCAGCTGCTTGACCACTTCACCACTGCAGATTGGGAACTGCTCCATGGACACAATGGCCTCAGGCAGCAAACAGCCTGAGATGAGCTGGGTGCCACAGGGTGATTACAGTAGAGACTATGAAGAGAGACCAGATCTCAGCTAGGAAATGAGAGACTTCCTCTGGCCAAAGAGGAAACGAGCAGCTGTAATGAGAGACAGGGAGGCCGTGTCCTGTGCTGAATGTGGGGCAATATGCTGAGAGATGGACTTACACCTGGGCAGACAGAAAGACTAAAGGGAAGTGATTTCCACTTCTGCAGTGCAGCTTCTGGCAGCTCCACGTTATGTTATGCCCACAGCCCTTCCCACCATATTCTTTCCATTTACAGGATGGAGGACCTACCTGATGACAGAAGACTCCCGCTGCTGCCGCTGATAATTTTCCCTTTACTCCCCATGTTGGCCAACTTTGAGGTCTTGAGTGTTCCAGTTTCAGTCAGGTCAATTGCAATCTCACTCAGGCTTCTTGCAGCATGAATCTTGGACTGGACATGGGGAGAAGAGTTAGTAATGGTCTAGCACTTCCTTAAAGCTCACAGAAGCAAAAAGTCATGTCACTGTGGCAGGAAACAAACCTCCACAGCAAACCAGGATTATTTTGCAAGAATAGAAGCAATTCAGAACTGCATTCAGGACTGCACTTTTTACACTCATAAGTGGGTGCAATTCTGGCATCATTTCCTGTTGTTTGTTATCTTCTCTGCTTTGCCATGGATATTTTTCCCTCTTGAAGAAACTATGTATAGACTCGCTTCGTTACCAAATACAACAAGACACCTTCAGAAACACTACGGCGTAAGCTCAAAGGCCAAAGACCACCTCTAGTATCTAAAAGAAGCCAGGAAAGCTTCTTTCCAAATCTGCTAGGAGCTCTGGACCAACAAGATGAGGACATGGCTTAAATGGGCTTTCATGAGAAGCTGGCTGGCAGGAAAACATGTTCTGGTTATGGTCCAGAGTAACAAGCAGCACACAATGTACCTGCAGTGAGAGAACTCTCCAAAGCATTAATATCAGTCAAGTAAGAAAACAGCCAGCCCCAGCTCATTAACTGGCTGTGCCAGGACCTTGCACAGCACCACAGGTCAGCAATCTAGGCACACCCCAGGGAAAGTAAACCTGCATAATGCATAAACCTAACTTAGGAGAGAAAGACTTGATCTCCTTAGATGTCATCCTTTTTCAATTTGTTAAGGGAGAATTTGGGACAAGATGCCCTGAAAGCTCAGGTGAGATAACCCCCGAATTTCCTTTGTTGGAGCTGTGAGCTTAGACATCATTATGCCCCACACAGCCAATGGAGGCAGAAATCTTTCAGTGCAAGGGATTCTGTGGCACTGAGCAATAAGATGTGTGTAGCAGCTGGCTGCAGGGTTGGGCTCATCCAGTCCTAGAGGCTGCCTTGCCTCTGCAATAGAAACCTCACTGTTAGCAGCTTGCCATCTATCTCCAGTTCACATTGCTGACAATATCTTAACATGATGCTTACTTAACATGAACATGAGGATCATGCACACTGATCAAGGCTGCTGGGGAAGGCCCTTCAGTGACAGCCCTAGCACCACTGAAAGGATGAACTCTACACATGATGGTGTTTTGGTGGCCACGATAATGTTCCAGACCTTTTCTTCTGAACAATACAGCATTTGGATCACCTTAAAATAGCAACTGCTACATCAGAAGAACCCCCTAGTCCCGTGTCTTATTTCCAACCAGGGTCATTTCCATGCACTTCAGAGAGAAGCATAAGGAAACATTTCATTAAGCCACTGTGGAATAACGAAAACTTTTGTTCAGTAGGGTGCTGAAGGCCTGGTCTAAGACTACCAGAAAATTCACCTCAGCAATGCCAATAGAGACTCTCAGCTTGAGCTGTATGTATACAGATCGTTACAGTGCCAATAAATCAAAAGCTGATCAACACCTATGTACTAACACGTGATCTGTTCCCATAGGAACTAACGTGAGGTGCACCTGCAGGGACAGTTTGCTCTGATGGGGTTTTCAGCATTCCTTCACATCTTCAGAAAGGAGAGATCATTCTAACTGTAACTAAAGGTGAACTGATGGCTGCACGCTCACCACTCTCGGCTCTGTTACTGATTTGCTGTGGGGCTTTGGGAAAGACACTTCAGCTTAAGTTCCTAGCTGTTCTCTGCCTCTGTTTGCACATGGGTGAAATAATAATGAAAGTAAAATGTCTCCCTGTTGCACACTGTGTTTCTGAGATTAATTTAAGACTGCAAACAAAGATGGCACTGGGAGAGCCTCGTACTGAAAGCACTCACAGAAGTATTATTATAATTCAATATTATTGGGTATTTATAGACTCTACCATTCAGAGGTACCTGAATGCCTCACAAGCTCATTTCCACAATGACCCTAAAAACAAAAGGTGTGCACCCACCCATTTGAGTGTGAAGGCAGAACTACCCGCCAATGTATCACAGCAGATCAGGCAACCAGTACTGACCATCTCAAACAAATGCTACAGTGAGGCAGACACCTTTCATTTCCAGCAGCTCTACTCCAGACTCAGTCCAGGGAGAAGGGTAGGATGATTTTTGCTTCCTGAACTCAGGTTTCTGGTCAGCAATGAGATGCAACAAGGTTTGTGTACCATGTTCTCCAAATGGCTCTGGAAGAGGAATGTCACTGCTTTTAACTAACAAGATTTCCTCCTGCTGAGTTTTGATAAGGAGCCTGAGCATGACCTGCTGTCTTGTTACAATGCCAGATCTTTGGAGGCAATGAGTCTTCAGGCTGCTGCCATCCTGGTGATTTATTCTTTGCAGTTGCATATATGCTGTATAACCCCACGGCTATGTAGGGTTACGCATACTTTGTGTAACCCCAGGAATAGCCATAGTGGTCAAACCTAACCCCTTATACTGAGTCTTTGCAGTGGATGTCTAGGAAAGGCTATAAACCTCAAGTCTGCACCGACAGATCCAGTCCTCCCACCTCCATGAGAATACAGTTTCCTGTATTTGTAGAATAATTACAGTGGGAAGTCCTGTAGTTTATTTCCACTCATTTCCAGACTGCAAATTAGAGCATGCTCAGGCCCCACCTGTTTGACCACTAACCAATATGCCAAGGAAAGGCAATGGAGCTGGATGCTGTGGTCCTGGCCGGCATGCTGAGCCAGCAGCAGCTGGAAATATGCCCAAAATTGCATAAATGAAATAGCAGGGTAAGACCAAAGCCTGACAACCCTGGACCCTGGACAGAAGAAAAGCATACCAAAAGACAGCAGACCGGGGATCAGCGGGGCAGCGTGGAGGAACCACAGAGAGTGCAGCCCAAACCTGCTGAACCTGCCACTAAGTGGGGATGGAGCATCTCCTGAAGAAAACTGGGTGAACTTTCCATGCTGCTCAATCCCTGCAGCCTTTGCTGCCTCCAGCAACACCAATCAGTGTCAGGTGGTCTTGTGCTTTAGACAGCCACTCATCAACGGCAGAATCAGACCAACAGCTCATTTAATACAGGCCACTGAGCAGCAGCTTGTGCAAGGCCTGTGCAAGACTCTGCACCGACAGCACAATAGCGGAAAGCTAGATTACATCCCATTAGCACTCCCTTGGGCCTTGCAGTCCCTCAAGGCAAAAAAAAATTTAAAACACTTAGTGCAGACCTGCCAAGTCTCATTTGCACAGAGGAGACAAGCTCATTCATGAGTCATCTCAAAGCACGGGGCCAAACTGATCCCCAGTGCCGTTCTGACAGGGTCAGAGGGTGAAGGAAAATCCATCAGTGAAAAGCAAGAGTAGATGGACACCGGGGATGAATTATCCCCTTCTTGCTTGCAGTGATGGGGTTTTGCTGCAGGTGTTTCAGTGAAAGCCTGGGTCTATTTTCTGAAAGTTCACTGAGCCAAAGAGCCCTGTGCTTGGAGGAATGTGCTACTGGAAATTTCCATAAAAGGAGACTTTTCAAAGCTTCTGGGCCAAACATTTGATTGACTCAGTGCAGTCAACAGAGCAAAGACATGGCTTAAAGTCCTGATACATTTGTCTACTGAAAAAAAGAAAGCTGACAGGAGTTCTGCATGCTGACATGTTCACTCAGAAAGCTGGGGATCTTTTCAGACTCTGTGTTACACTTTGACTGCAGAGAGAGACATACAGAGCCAGCAGGGAGTGAGATGCTGGGAACTTGGAGAGTTGGCAGCAGTTCAATGCAGTGTGAAGCTGCAAAGAAAGTTGGGACCTCACTTCCTCGCAAAAGGGTCAAAATCCATGTGAGATGATTTTAGTTCATGTTAAAATCAAGTGAATAGACTTTTCCAGTGGAGCTGTGCAGAAGACCCAAATCCAGCTGGTGCCCAGTTATATGAGCACAGATTTCAAGCTTGCTCCATCCAGTATGCCGTATCTCCTGCCACAGAACCTAACCACTGAAGTGAAGGCTCAGTTGAGATCAGTTCTAGCAGGCTTTTTCATCTCAGTTTGTTTTTATTTTTTTTTCTTTTGTCAAAACTATGTGAAATGCCAAGTTTGGACATAAAAGCAAGGAGTATCTAAGTTGTGCTTTGAAGCTGGGAATTCATCTGAAGTGCAGACTGAGATTTAAGGGGATGCAAACCCACGTGACCTGAAACTCAAATAAATGTTTGCTTGAGCCCCTAAGAGTTGAAACAAAGACATTTCACATTGCCTCACTCTAGCAAATGCTTTACTGGTATTCAAAAGCAAAGCACACATAGATATAGTGTCCTGAAGTGACCAGAGAGATGAATTGAACACATCACTTAAAATTGATGGATCTATCAATCTTGGCAGTGTCACGTCAAAGATGAGGACAACAGACTAAAACACCAGCTCCCTTAAGAAAAAGGGACAAAAATATTTGTGTGCCTTAACTTCAAAGCCTCAGCATGACCACTGGGATTATTGTGACAAAGCACTCTGACATAGCCAGAGACGTGACAGATTGACAAACGAGGGCTGGTAGGTGGTGCTGTCTGTAGGAGTGTGAGAGAGGGGAGATCAGATTGAAACACAATCTGCCAACAACAAAGGAAGTGACTGAAGGGAAGTCCTAGGCATTTAAAAGACCCAGTTTCTTACCAAAGAAATGGGAGGAGCAGGGAATCTCCTTTTGTTTATTGGTTTCTAGTGACCTAAATACCTTGCAGCCAGATCTGCCAACACATCTGGCTAAAAGTAAAAGAAAATAAACTTCTGTTTGTTTGCCGAGTTGTTTTATTGAGAGCAACAGAGAGAATAATATATTGCTCTGGTAGCGCTGAGTAGAAATAGGAGACAGAAAACTCTTATCTGCTATTGGGTGAACTTGCAGTTTTGTCCATGTTCATGGACAGGTACCCATTCAACGAAATATTTATCTTATCTGTAAAGTGTTACAACAGCATGCTCGTATGAAGAGGGATGTCTGCATGAGAAGTCTCTCTTCTGTCTCAAAGTGATCTTAAAGTGATCAAAGCCATCTCCTGCTGCTCTGGGTATGCCTAAAATTACTGCTGATGAAAGGAATTAGAGGGAATACACACACTCCTTTGGTTTCAACGTGGTTTCTTTTGTGTATTGAGCAGCCCTTTGTATAGCACCACAACAATACAGTAGCTTGTAAGGCCAGGCTGTCAGTATCCTGGCCCCTCATCTGCTGTGAGATTCTATAAAGAGAGAGAAATAAATAACATCCTCTACTCCTCATTTCTGGGAAAATAAAATAGTAAAAGGCAAGGGATAGCAAGGTGAATTCAGAGGCAGGTGTAGTCTGAAGCTACTTTGAACTGACCTAGAGGAGTTCAAGAACCAGAAGACATTGTGGAAATCATCCAGACAGGGACACGACCCTACCTGTCTGCAAACTTTGGCTTCTCCTATTTGGCCATAGGTCAGTACAACCCTCCCCACAAACCTTGCTCCCACAGACATGAATTCATTACAAATTCCTGTAGCCTGGCAAAAGTCAGCATGTATTTTGAGTTATTTTGCCTTGTTTTGATCTCAAGTGGAAATAGAGGGCAGTAGAGAAGCCAATTTGACCTTGCTAGGGCCATGAGGAGTGAGAACAACTCACCCATACAATACATCTATTTCCCCACTTCCAACATGCTTACCTTGCTTTGCTTTCTGTCCAGGTAGAACTGATGTTGACTAATGGCCATAGCCCAGATAGACTTTATCAGTGCTGGACAGGCGTACCACGTATGCACAGCAATGCCACTATGCCCAAAAGTCCTCCTGGTCACAGATGCCCTGGAGAAGAGGAAAGAATGAGTTGGGGTTACACTGTGGTTTCTTCAGGTATATTCCACCACAGAGAACAACCACAGACCTCACAGTGAAAAGTACTATCTTTACTGAATACACCCTTGCACTGATGGAAAAAATGCTTAGAGAACAGTAGTAAATTGCTACTCAAGTCAAGACAGCCTTTACTTTAAATAGTAGAAGTTAAGATGCTCCCAAGTCCTAGCAGTAAAGATCATCCAGTTTATCTAGTTTGAATCAGAATCCTGCGTTCAGCTGAGCTGATGCTGGCCTGTTACGTGTCCCAGGGGAGTCACTAAAGCCTAGCCAAGCCTGGATGAATCCTGTGTGTCTCATCACATGCTGAGACACCCGAGGCCAAGTCCTCACACCTTCCAGCACCTCTGGCTTTGGATGGCGGGTCTCAAATATTAGGACCCTGATGATTACTAAAAAGCCACAGGATCAATGGCTGTTTTAGAGAATGTGGAAGAAACTCCTAAAAAACCTTGATTTTCTCTCTTGTAAATGGAAGGAGGAGGACTTGCCGTGTGGTATGGGAAGCTGTGAGGCTCGGAGAGGGCTGCCTGGTGCCCTGGAGAGAAGAATGCTACTCAGCGATTAGCTGAGAGAATATAAAAACAGGAAAAATAGAGCTAAGTGTTTCCTCTTTGGGACTCCCAATTGTCCTCAAATATTAATAAAAAATACAGGTTAGGTTTCCCCATGCTTTCACAGCTGTACAAAACTGCCCGATTATTCTTTCCTATCCCTCAACTCTAACCTTGCCAGCACAGTCCTTGACACCGGCACGCTGCTGGATAAATAAATGTGAGCACAGGCTCACAGCATCCTCCCTGGAGGCATTCAAGGCCAGGCTGGATGTGGCTCTGGGCAGCTTGGTCTAGTGGCTGGCGACCCTGCCCACGGCAGAGGTGTTGAAACTAGATGATCTTTGAGGTCTTTTTCAACCCAGGCCATTCTATGATTCTATGATCCTGGTCTGCTGAACTACTCCCACTGAAGGGACACAGCAGTGGCTGGAGAAAACCAAGCCCGAAATAAATGAGGTTCTGCTCTCCAGTCTATTAAGAGTCTTGTGGTGGAATATGATTATGAAATAAATGTGAGCAATGGTACACAGGTTGGGTCATTAATCACAGAATTATAGAATATTCTGAGTTGGAAGGGACCAATAAAGATCATCAAGCCCAACTTGTGGCTCCACACAGGAACACCCACAAATCAGACCACAGAAATGTGATACTTTCGTTATGGCCCTTTCCTCAGGGACATGCACTGTGAGAAGAGTCCAGTGCAAGAGACAGGGTGGGGAGCAGGGAGTGCTACAGAGGGGTGCCAGCAGGCCCTTTGTGGAATGCAGATGTGGAGGTGACAGTGCAGGACAGCCCAGGAGCTCAACTGGGCAGCACAAGAGACGGTTGACTCTTTTCCCAGTGCTCTGAAGTGCCCAAGTCTGCTAAAAAGCACTGGTTTCCCCGCTACATCTGCACTGCCCACCTCTTCTCAGGCATGGCTGTCCAAAACTGGAGGTGAAGGTGGAAGTAAAAAGAAGTTGGGACAGAGCAAAGACTGAAAGAAAAAGAAAACTGCATAGAAATGTGAACTGCTGGCCAGGATCTGCTTGGGCAATCGATGAGTTCTTGTGTCGGGGATTTTGCAGTGCTGCAAAATGTGTTATTGTATCAACTTGCAGAGCCACAAATAGGAGTGAAATTTCCCTGAGCAAACAGTCACAGCCAATGCAAGCAAGGTCTTAGGAAATCGGGATCTCACATTTCAGCACTACCCTCAGCTGAGCCCTTTCTATACTACCCTGTGCCATGCAAACACAGCAGGAAACCTCCTGCCGTCCTTAGTAATTGCTGTGAGAAAACTCTCCATGGGTGCAGCAGGATGGAGGCTGATGCCTGTGGTGGTGAGGATGAGAGCAGGGCTGCCTCACCCCCGCTGCTGGACAGCGGATGAAGGCAGCGCTGGGATGAGGTGCTCCTGGAACTGAGGCTGGAGAGGGGATTCTGAATGCTCTGTGTTGATTTAAGGTACACAAATCACTGCAGCATATTGGCATATAAGGTTCTGAGGCATTCAGGCACATGGGCTGGAGCCTTAATTCTGGTGCCTCCTCTTTCAGTCCGAACAGTTACTTGTTTTGAACTCTCAGAAGCATATTCTCCAAATCATTAATTTTCTCATCTTAAAAGCAGCGATTTCTGATGTTTTTTTACATGTTTCCTGTCCAATCTGTAAATCCTGTTAGGAAGTCTGCACACTTGCTCAGAGATGCTGAGTTGCTTTTCACAGCTAGCTTTTGGGAGCCTATGAGAGATGGCTCCTGGGTGCTTTTTTTTGTGACTTTCCTCCACGCATGCCACATGTGCTATGGAATTAACCCTGCTGATACAAAAATGCACAACTACCCTCCTTTATGGGATAAGTAGCTGAGATGAAGAGAGGTTAAGTGGTTTGCACAGGACAGGAAGCCGCAGGCAGAGACAGGGCTCAAAAACATGCACTGTGCTGCCCAGCCTTGGCCACAACCATGGAGCTGTGCTTGCTCTCCCATGCCTGCGAGTGTGGCTTTGCTGACTCAGGCTCTGGTTTGGCTACACAGAGAAGAATGCAGAGAGAGCACTGTGGTGGCTATTCCTCTGCCTCCATACACCAAACAGGAGTCTGTCCCCCTCGGCCAGGAGGCTGACAACAACCTGAGCCGTGCTCCCAGCACATTGCTGCAACGTGGCTGGCTGTAAAACAGCCAGAGTAACAATTTGACACGAATGGTGGTACTCTGCCTACAAAAATTGATTGTGAGAAAGGCAGACAACAGTTCACAGTGGACAGAGCTTTGTCCTCCTGGTGTTGATTCAGGGAAACAGCGTCGTGGAATAAAAAGCAGAAGCTCTCCAGCGTCATTAATTCCTATCATCCAAATAAACACAAATGACACACGGTTGGAAAGAGAAGTTCCTCTGCGTGGTCACAATTTATGCATGACACAGAGCAGCAAATATCATGCCTTGAACGTCGCAGAGCTGACTGCTCTCTCTTGGAATTGCTGCTTACAGGAAGCGGCCAGCTCAGCGTTCAGGGGCTCCCTGCTGCTCGCAGCCCACGTTCCCGATGCCTTGCTGCTGATGGGCGGTTGGTGGGGGAAGGAGCGCACCACCCCAGCTCCCACTGCTGGAAGGTCTCCCAGAATATTCTCAGCGTTGGGAATTCGCTTTGCTAGATTTCATGCGACTATTTACGTGCTTAATATTAAGCAGATGCTTCAAGGCTCTGCTGACCAGGAGCTGCGGTCTGGTTTGAGTGGTTTTCTGCAGTTTTTGCTTTAAGACAACACACTTATGGTATGGATATAGGCCCCGTTATAGCGGTGTGACCATGTTCACACCAGGGTAAATACATACAGAAACTGCATGCAAAATTTCCCTAACAAAAGTACAGATACTACTATACAGATAGGCACAGGAAACAGGTGAAACAGGATCACAGGGGAGCGATCAGCAAAACACGCCACGACCAGCAGTACATCAAATCAGTCTGGGAAGAGAGTTTCTGACAGCCCTTTTCATATCTAATTGAAAAGCAGAATGTTGACTTTAGTGACAATAACTTACAGAGGAATTTGTACACTGGTCACTGTCTGCACTAACCATCCACTAACACAAATGAGTAGGTGTGCAGACTGCAGGCACTGGACACAGCAGTCACTTGAACTCGGTCTCTCCCACTTTAGGTCTCCAAAGTAACAAAAAAAAAGGGTTATGTGCCAAAAAGACTGACGGGCTTGCATCCAGCCTGCCCGTAAACCTCTGGTACGGTGCCATTCCTTTCCGCTGAACTCCTGAATATTTATTTACAAGGGAACGTGCGAGTACAAAATCTGGCGCCCATCTCTGGGAGCCACCGGAGGACCACGGCAGCCCGCTCCCTGCGGTGGGACCCCGGGCTGCACCGCGGGGCCACAAAGGAGCGAAGGAGGAAGGACTGCCGGGCGCCAGGGGGAAAACACAATGGGAATGTACCCACCCAAGACAAGCGAGCGTTCCCCGGCTCGCTGCCTTGCTGAGGGGCTCCAGCCTATGGGTGGTTTGGCTACAAAGCGCAGCGAGCCCCAGACCACAGCGGGGGATCTCGCTGAGCCCCGCAGCTCCCGGCTCGGCACGGCACGGCACGGCACGGTTCTCACCTGCGCGGATCGTGCACCTCCACCGAGAACTTCTTCTCGCGGAAATAGAGGTTCTCCAGCTGCCTCCATTGGAAGATCTGCCGGGAGAAGGAGGGGGTGAGACTCCTCCGCGCTAAGCCCTGCCCGCTCCCTGCCCTCCTCCCCGCTCTCTCTCCCGACGCCGCGCCGGGGCTGCCCCGCTCCGCCCCGCTCCGCCCCGCCCGGCTCGGCGCGGCCCCGCTCCCACCGCAACGGAGCGAACCGGGAGGTGGGGACGGATGGACGCATTCCTGCGTTCTCAGCTTGCGCGGCACGCTTTGACTTTGCGCATTAACTACAACGTGGAAAAGTTACAGGAAAGCGGGGAGTCGGCCGCTTTCTCCTTCTTTCGAGGGTGCTCAGCCGAGCCCTCGGGCTTTTGCAGCGCATAGAGCTGGCGTGGCGTTGTAGGGCAGCCCCCGGGGTGGCTCACACCTCTGCGCTGCGAGGAATGTAAGGGCACTCGGCGCTCCGCCCTGCCTTTACCCCGGCTTGCACTGGCAATCGGAAGCAAAGCGGTGTGAGTTTATCTCGGGTGCTGACAGCACTCGTGTTGGCGGTGCCTGGGGGTTGAGTAGGGCTGCAGCGTGCCAGCGGCGCTCCGAAGCGCAGGAGTCAGCACGTCGTGTTACTCTCGCCTCCCTGTAGGGATCCTGCTATAGCAGGGGCTCGGACTCGATCCTCACAGGTCCCTTCCAATCCCTACGACGCTGTGATTCCGTGCTTCTGTTTTACAGGCGCATCTCAAAGCACCACGCAGGCAAAATGTTACCGCTGAAGGGGAACCGGAGGCACGGAGTGAGGCACGGAGCGACCCGCTCTGAGTGACCCGCTCCCCGATGCCCTCGCTGCTGAGTAAGCGTGGGCAGGTCTGAGGGACTCAGCCCGCCCTCTGAGTGTGCAGCTCCCGGGCACTGGGACGCCGCAGAGGCCGCGTCTCGCTGCCCTTACCCACGCCTTGTGCAGGAGTCCCTGCCACGCAGCAGCCTCGGGCGGGAGGGAGGACAGCGTAAAAGCAGCAGTAGCACCGCGCTGACTGCAGCCAACACGCTGCGGGCAGCTCCGCCCACCTCCACATCCTTACAAAGAACTGAGCCCAAATCCAAACCCTGGCTTCCAGGCTCTTCATCCACCCGCGGGCATCCCCGCACTGCCTCTCGCTCAGGGCTGGTTACCTCTGCTGGGAGCAGAGCCAGCAGAGATCTCCCTGATTTATGCTCCCTCTCCCACTACAAGCAGCTTCTGTTGAGTTCCTGTCCGACCCCCAAGGAAGGAGCTGAGTCCTGCCACGCTGAGATAAGCCGCTTGCCAGTGTCAGCGCTCTGGAGATCGGTAAACAGGAGGCGTGATTTGATTTGCACTGATTAAGCTGCTAGTGGAGGTGAAATCTAGAAAATAAAGCAAGCCACAGCGGGGACGCAAATATTTTCTCCTCGCTGATATTCCAGGGCAGCAGGATTGCAAATTTCTATTGTTGTTGTTGCCTTTTTCCTTTCCACAAGTGGCTGGAAGGGTGGGGGCTGTGATCATCTGTGTCCCCTTCAGAGAGCTCAGTGCTCCGGGGCTGTCCCCGTGGTCTGAGTGCAGGGGAGGAGAAAGCCAAGAGGGATGGGCAGATCGAAGGGCTCGATTTTAAACCCTCCTTAGAGGACTGATTTATTCCTTGCATAGAAAAGCAAGTTTCCGCATAAAAGGCGTAATCATGAAATGGAACACAGAAATACCCATTATTTTACCCACTGAGAGAGGACAGGCTTGGGGTGAAAGGGTTAAGCTGGGAACTGCTATCTGAATGCAGACTCTGTCTCCCCTACAGGCTCTCAGTGCACTTCAGCAGAGCTTCAAAGAGAAGAAAAGGAAGTTTGGGGCCCAAACTCCCACTGACAGCTACAGGGGTCAAGCATGAGACTGCCACGTGGGCCTCTAAAAACATCCCTCCGTGCTTCCAGATGCCCGTCTGTCCGTGGGATGGTAACAGTGTGTGCAGAGGACGTGTCTGGGAAGCGCTCAGACACGTGGAGCACATAAGCATCTAAAAAGCAGCAATTCACACCCTTTGGAAAACATCCCTCTGTCCCTGTGTCCCCTGTTGTCATTTTGGCATGAAGTAGGAATTTGAAACCCTTTTTCTAAGCTGTTGGCAGCTGTTCTGCTTGGGGAGTTTGTGCAAGAAGCAACTCAGGTAGATGAGATGCCTGTGCAACCCATTCTCCTCTGTCTGGGACTGTCCCCTACGTACTTATCCTGCCTTATTCTGTCCTTTCTGCTAACGAAGCTCACAGTGCTCAGCTCATTAAGTGCAGCTACGTTTCCCTCCCATGATTAATTCCAACTGTCCAAACACAGCGGCTCTGGGGGAGCTTTCAGCCAGCCAAGTGCAAGCACCGAGTGCTATTTCTCGTGCCCCAGGGTGCCCCATGTGGCCCTGGCTGCTGCCCCAGGAGGGGGTGACTGTAGCTTTACAGCTTGAGTTTGGGTCTTTTTTTCCATAGCACTACTCTCCAGGACATATATGTGTGTTTTACCATTGCCGTAACTCTCCCCTTGCTGCCCAAATGTTATGCTGCAGCCTGCCACTTGTTTTGCACATATTGATCTGAGAGGTCTCACCCTCTTACACATAAGGGAATACAATCTGCAAAAATGTGAATACCCACAAGAAAGTATCTGCATTCTTACTAGCTGATCACAGCCTCTCAGGAGAAACTGCTTAATTTCTCTCTTCAGCCAGACCTCCTAATGTAAGCAAGCTGTTCCCTTCAACCAGTTGCCTGGCTTACGTATGGTTTCAAATTGATGTTGTTAATTCAGTGACAGATGCACAAGGTGCCATTAGTGGGTCTTAAATGGAAGCATAATTTTTACCCATCAAGATCCTTTTACCATGCTGGTGCTTACAACCTTCACTGGGGAATAAGAGCCATAGCAGCGAGCTGGTCATAATCTCAATGCTGTCTTGTGGACATGCAGCTACAAAAGAAACATGCAGGTTTTGGAGTACCACTTTTAGGGTTAGCTTCAGCCAGAGCATCCAAGTTCATGGCAGATTTGCTTTTTCCTTGCACTGAGGCTGAGTTTGGTTTTGTGTGGGAGTTGTATTGTTGAGATGGACAACAACAGTTCTGTGCTTGGAACTGTGTTAGGAGTGACTTAATATTGAGATGGACAACCACAGTTCTGTCCTTCACCTGACCAAAGGTACATCGCGGCAGGGACAGGGACAGCACGTCCCCAAACACGCTGGAAATGAGGCTTAGGAGAAAGCCACACAGTAATACAAGCACAGTTCCCCTGCCCTTTAGAAGCTGCTCTCACTTAAAGCGCGCAGACAAGGGGACAATTAGTGGTGCTTGTGGCAGAGTGAGCTTCTATGATGTGGCGGTTTGTCCACTGGGATCTCTTCTGAGGTCAGCAGCTCGTTTTGGATCGTGCAGCACTGGGCAGCTTTCAGATGGGAACGATTTTTGCTAGTTGCCATCATTACAAGCTGCACATGAGATCATTCAACCTTCAACAGATGCTTAAGGAAGTCTCCCCGAGACTGGCTTCAGAGCACAGCTGCACACTCTGCATGCACGTGAATGGGAAAGGGACTGCTGAAGGAGAAGAAAAGCGTTACCCTTATTTCCTCCTCCTCTGAGTCAGGGAGTCTGCACTGCAGGCTCTGATTCATCGTGCCAATAGAGCCGGAACCAGAGCTATCACTTGAATTTGCAAGACTGCTTTTCAGACTGCTGACACGCAAGGGGAAACCTGGGGAACAATTGTTCCCTGTCAGACTATGCATACTGTTTCAAATGTTTGGAGTGGGTGGGGGGCTATGATACAGAAAGCAGTGCCAGAAATGGCTTTTTTTGCAAAGCTGGCAGCTTAGAAAAGGAGCCAGGGGAGGGATCTGAGTGGTATACGGTGCACTGTGGAGAATTCAGGTGCAAGCTACAGGAATTTTGTCTTTGGAAACCCCTTCCAAGAGGCAGGCAAGCTCGCCAGGCACCAGATGTTTATGACTAGTTACAAAGAGCTGCAGTCAAAGCCCTTCAGATGCAAGCTTCTTTTGTGAGCACACTTGTGGTTTGCTAGCTGCTCCCTAATTAAGCTGAGCCTGGAGGAGACGAGGCCCAGGGATCTGCATCCGTTTCAGCCATATGAGTCTGAAGAAGTTTTTTACCTTTTTTATTGGCTGTGGGGTTGGTGCCGTGGAGTTTGCACACAGCAGGAGGTAGGATCAGTGTGAGAGCATGTGAGGAATGCCAGAGGCTCCTGATAAAGAAGGGAGCGTGTTTTTTGAATGAGCATAGAGGAGCTTTTCTGGGTTGGTCACTCATGCCTGGGTGACTGGGACTTCACTGATGCATAGGGAGCTCAGGTAATCTGTGCTAGGCACCGGGCTGTGCTCAGGAAGCCTTGCTTGCATGCTCAGAAAAGGGACCATCCATGCATTTGGGAACTCCTGGCAGTAATGAAGCTGTTGCTGGCTCCTGTGTCACCCTGTAACTCTTGATAGTAACAGAACAGAGAGGGCTGCTGAAGGGCAGCAAAGGTGCTTGGTGCCCGTTAATCCTCATGTCATGGAATCACAGAATGGCTTAGGTTGGAGGGGAGCAAAAAGATCATCTAGTTCCAACCCCCCTGCCACGAGCAGGATTGCCAACTGCCAGTTCAGGCTGCCCAGGGCCCCATCCAGCCTGGCCTTGAGCACCTCCAGGGATGGGGCACCCACAGCTTCTCTGGGCAGCTCTGACAGTGCCTCACCACCCTCTGAGTAAAAAACTTCTTTCTAATTGTCTAACTGAAATCTTCCCTCTTTTAGTTTAAAGTCATTCCCCCTTGTCCTATCACTATCAGACCATGCAACAAGTCAGTCCCACTCCTGCTTATAAGCTCCTTCAAGGACTGGAAGGCTGCGTTGAGAACCAGATGTAAATACCCAAGTATGTGGTGTCTTTTTCCTTTTTCTGTGTGCATGTTTTGCCCTGAAGCACCTGATGTAAGGCAGAAGAGGGGGGTTACTCAGCAATGCACGTGTTCTTGGTAGTTTCAGATATCAAGCCTGGTAGCTGTTTCAAATCACAGAATCACAGAATCACAGAATCACTAAGGTTGGAAAGGACCTATAAGATCATCTAGTCCAACCATCCACCTATCACCAATGGTTCTCGCTAAACCATATCCCTCATCACAGCATCCAAACGTTCCTTGAACACCTCCAGGGTCGGTGACTCCACCACCTCCCTGGGCAGCCCATTCCAGTGCCTGACCACTCTTTCAGAGAAGTAGTATTTCCTAATATCCAGCCTGAATCTTCCCTGGCACAGCTTGAAACCATTCCCTCTAGTCCTATCACCAGTTGCACGAGAGAAGAGGCCGACCCCCAGCTCACTACAACCTCCCTTCAGGTAGTTATAGAGAGCAATAAGGTCTCCCCTGAGCCTCCTCTTCTCCAGACTGAACAATCCCAGCTCTCTCAGCCGCTCCTCATAAGGCCTGTGCTCCAGACCCCTCACCAGCTTTGTTGCCCTTCTTTGAACACGATCCAGGGCCTCGATGTCTTTCTTGCAGTGAGGGGCCCAGAACTGGACACAGTACTCAAGGTGCGGCCTCACCAGAGCTGAGTACAGGGGGACAATTACTTCCCTGCTCCTGCTGGTCACACTACTTCTGATACAAGCCAGGATGCCATTGGCCTTCTTGGCCACCCAGGCACACTGCTGGCTCATGTTCAGCCGAGCGTCAACCAACACCCCCAGGTCCATTTCCTCTACACAGTCTTCTAGCCACTCCGCCCCAAGCCTGTAGCGTTGCTTGGGGTTGCTGTGGCCAAAGTGTAGGACCCGACATTTGGTCTTATTAAACCTCATCCCATTGGCTTCAGCCCAGCTATCCAGCCTGTCCAGATCCCTCTGTAGGGCCTCGCTACCCCCAGGCAGATCGACACTTCCAGCCAACTTGGTGTCATCTGCAAATTTACTGAGGGTGCACTCAATGCCCTCATCCAGGTCATCAATAAAGATATTGAAGAGGACAGGCCCCAGCACCGACCCCTGCGGAACACCACTCGTGACCGGTCGCCAGCTGGATTTAGCTCCATTGACCACCACTCTCTGGGCCCGGCCCTCCAGCCAGTTCCTTACCCAGCCAAGAGTGTACCTGTCCAAGCCACGGACTGCCAGCTTCTGCAGGAGAATAGTGTGGGAGACAGTGTCAAAGGCTTTGCTGAAGTCTAGGTAGACTACATCAACAGCCTTTCCCTCATCCACCAGGCGGGTCACTAGATCATAGAAGGAGATCAGGTTGGTCAAGCAGGACCTGCCCTTTGTGAACCCATGCTGGCTGGGCCTGATCCCCCAGTGTCCCGCACTTGCCGCGTGATCTCCCTCAAGACAATCTGTTCCATAACCTTCCCTGGCACAGAGGTCAGGCTAACAGGCCTGTAGTTCCCCGGGTCCTCCTTACAGCCCTTCTTGTAGATGGAAGTCACATTGGCAAGCCTCCAGTCTTCTGGTACTTCACCAGTCAACAAGGAGCGCTGATAGATGATGGAAAGCGGCTCGGCTATCACCTCCGCCAGTTCCCTCAGCACTCTCGGGTGAATCTCATCCGGCCCCATGGACTTGTGGCAGTCCAGTTGGAGTAGCAGGTCTCTGAATCAATTCATCTGCAGAAGTCTATGGAGGATCTATCTGCTGTTTTTCTTCTGTCTTTGGTGACCAAAGGGGAGTTACTAAGGAGATGGAGCCAGACGTTTCTCAGAGTTGCTTAGTGGCAAGAAAAGAGGCAACGGGCAGAGGTTGCAGCAACAGAAATTCTAACCAGATATATGAAGAAAAAACCAAAACACGGTCAGTACTGTAGAGCTGTGAGTAACTTGACCTGACTTTGAAGCTGGCCTAACTCTGGGCGGGAGGTTGAGCTCTTTGTCCTATACTTTTCTTCGATTCTAACATCTAATAAATGACCAACTGTGATTGCTGTTGGTCTTACATGGCATCTCCCAGCCCTTCCAGTTTCGCAGCTTCTTGAATGATTAATTCCTTGTTAAATCATAGTATGCAGCAGGAACAGTCATCCCTGTGAATGCACCTAGATGGCTGGGTGCTCTGAGAGGCTTCTAGGAGAGGCAAGGAAATAACGTGACATATTTTCTAACAGCCCAAATGCAACCCCTTTACTCACCTACGCTATGGGCAAGAGTCACAACCCTGGATGACATCCTGGTAATAAAACTGGCACCGAACAATAAAACCAAACAATGGCAGTATTTTCACACAGCTTGCATGAGTGCATCTACAAACTCCCAAGTCTTTTGTTGTTCAGTTTAAAGATGAAACAAACACAACAAAAAAATTCCTCTGTGGATATCTGATTTCCTCCTCTGAACAAACCAGCAACCAAAATTCTAGGGGCTGAGTTATGCGGGAGGTCAGGGTGGAGGTTATAAGCAGTCCCTTTCTGGCTTTAAACTCTACAAAAATCACAGCTCCATCAAAGTCAATGGCAGTTTTGTCCCAGTTGTTTCAGTGGGGCTATGGTTTTCATGCATGGGTTTGTGTTCTGCCTCAAGCCAACCCTGCTCCCATCAATCATATCTCTGTCAAACTAGTTAGTCAGAAAGAACGAAGAAGGATTTGATCCAGGCAGCACCAACTCAGCTCAGACAAATGGGATCTTGTTTCAGGGACAGATTTACCAAGAAATTTCCATGGGCTGTCACCTGTGAATTAGCCTGACCCTCTGCTGAGGGTGCCCAACAGGTCATGAGATGAGGATGCCGCTGTACTGTAACTTAGCCCTCTATCCTGCCATGCCTTCCATTCATTCCTGTATTTCAATTAGTTTGGGCCTTTTTTTTTTTTTCTTCCTAGAACAAAAAAAAAAAATTATGAGGTTTCCTGTGCGATTTGATGTGGGAAAAAAAAACCCATCAATGATCTTCCCAGAGGCTTGCTGTCCTCCCTTTCCCCAAGGAATGAGAGAGTGGCTTGGCTAAGCAAGACTTTTGGTGGTCTGTCAGCAACCCCAGCTCACTATCTAATTACTTCCCCTTTGGCTGCGGGGCTCTTTTTCTGCCAAACAGTTTCTAGTTCAGCTTGAGATCATTCTTGCTGTGTGCTGTTCTCATGGGACCACACCCCACCAAAAAACGTTTCTAGCTTGACCAAACAGAAATTGCATCTGTATCTATATAATCATCACTCTGCATTTATTTCCGTTATGAAGAGACAATTCCCTATTAAATTTCAAAGTGGTTTATTGGCTCAGAGAGACAGAAAAGCATCAGCTCACAGAGGGAAGAGCTGTCATTGGGACAAAACATTATTTGTCTACATAATGTAACTCAATATTTGTGTCTATAACTGTATACAGACTGGGAAACCAGCCTTTGGGTTTATATACATGACTGAATCCATCTTCAGTGCACATGTATTTGTCAAATACTGTTAGGTATTGCCTTGCTGTCAACATTCTGGGTGCCTGTAAAATTCTAAATCAATATATCTATTTCTGATTTTTATACATTAAATTTTCTCCTTTTCTCCTCTACAAGCAAATCAAAGTGACACTCTTTCTGCACTGAAGATTCTAACACTATATTCTGTGTATTACACAAAGGATGCCCAAGCTATAGCACACGAGTCAGCTATGGTTCACTATAATGATTTATACCACCAGAAACCATTCCTGCCATTTTCTTTTCTGAAGATCTTCTTGCCTTCTGTAGTGGCATGACTAAAGCACATCTATCTTGAGACCAAAATACAGGAACTCCCATCCCATGCCCAGTCATGCGATGATGATGCACATGCCTGTTGGGTTGTGACTGAAAACATGCCTGTGACACAAGGTGTCTGTAAATAGGGTCGCACAACATGCATGCAGCTGTGGATTGCAATGCACAATCTTCTGAGCCTACTGCCCAAGCCACTCATTTACAGATGCCTCATATTCATAGCCAATGCATAGATGGGCCCTTGCTTGGCTTCAGCTGGTACTAAAAATACCCAGGCTTTTGGAGCAACAAGTCCTGGGGATGATGGGGCACATGAGAAGCCTGCTACCACTTCAAAGCCAAGCACATGTGCTCAAGGAAGTTTCAGTCTTGCTCCAAATCTCCACCCTAAATCCAGAGTGCTGAAGTCCAATTTGTTTCACTTTGTGCTGTCAGTGATTTGCCTTTGCATCTTGTTGAAGTTCCTGCTGTGTGCTGCACAATCATTCAAGACTTGGCTGCTGCTTTTATAGAGAATTACCCTTTTAAGACCTGAATACAACACAGCACTTAGAGCAAGTGAGTTTTATTTTGACGGGACTACTCCTATATTTAATGGTAGTCATGGGCTTCACTTGGCTGCATCAAGGGATGGGACGTCATGCTGTAGTCTGTAGTGAATGCAGATTCTTGCAGAAAACCCTGGGGCTTTGTGCCTGACAGTATCACCACAGTATACATATAATGAACCACCCAAAATAACGCTGGCCTCTTTACAAGACTGTGGTGCCCTAGACTATGTATTAGTGTTTACAGGTATTATAGATGACCAAGCTACTTGTTTACCTAGATAACAGACACTGAGCGTGACTATTCTGTGATTAGTTAACACATTTTAAAAGGTTGCTTTCCCTACATAGTCTCCTTAGTTGTCTGAGACGAACTCTGTTTGGGAGAGACACTGAACCAAGCTTTTATTAGCTTATATGTGAAAGAAAGTGGTGATTATGACCTGTATGTAGCTGTTAATTCATTGAATTGAACCATTACAAAGTCCATGGAGACAAACTCTTCCCATCTGGTTCTGAGCTGTGAAGCCCTTACCTTGTTCCACAACATTACTGTGTAGTTTAATAGAGGTTTCTTTCTCTGATTTATGCGGCTGCAATTTATGCAGCCTGCACCCATACTCAGCTACTACACTTGTGCCAGTGTTGCTTACTGTGGACCAGATGGTGAATGAGTTTGAGAATTGATCAGTGTTAAAAGTGACTGTTTTCTTTTTGGCTGAGTTACGCTGAGCTTTGATCGCTTCTCTGGGGCAGTTTCCTTCCTGGCCACACAATTATACCAGCGTGACTGAGGAAGAGGAGGAAGTGAACAGTGGTAGAAGGACTGGGATAGGGCAGGAGAGCGAAGGCCACTTAAGCTAGTGCTGCTGCCAGAAGAAATATTCAATGAATGAATGCCTAGTGGTATGTCTGACCAAACCCTGCGGAAGTCTTCTGCCTCAGGAACAAAATCTTGCTTTCCGGCGCAGTGTGCTCTGAGCTGATTTATTCATCTCCTGTTCACAGCTTTCTGGCACAGAGGGGTGCGGCGGCCAGGCTGAGACAGGTGTGCTGAGGCAGGAAGAAGAGGTGGGGGCAGGAAGGAAAAAGAAAAGCCTGGTGCTGGATGGTAGACACTCCAAATTGAGACAAGCAGCAGCAAAAAAGGTGCTACAGAGAAAATGGTTTCCTGCATAACAGGTCCTTTTCAGCAAGGGAAGGTCTTAAACTATCACTACTCTTCAGTGGTCACAGGTCTGGATCTTACATAAGGAAATGGGGTGAACAGCCTCTTCCACAAGAAGAAAGAGCAGGGTAAGGAACTTCACTTTATATATGTCTCCCTCTCCAGTGCACCAGATTTCCAAACACTAAACCAAGACTGAATTACTGCGCTATAAAATGAGTTGAACCCGCCATGACCTGAAGACTGGTTCAGTTTACAGCCAAGTCCATAATCCAAAAAGCATGAAGGATCAGCAAAGGGAAGAGAAATAAAAGTGTTGAGCAGAAAGAGTCAGCAGGTAGTCCTTAACAGTCAGCTAATCACAGTGAATAATGTATTACAGCAATGCCACTGAGACTCCACTAGCTTTTATAAGCCAGTATTTCCTGGAAATGTTTTCTGCTCCTCTTGCATCGTTTGTAAACCTGAAATCTTTTATCCCCGTCTGCAGTGCAAAGATGTTTCCAAAGGTCTTAGGAAATGATGCCGTTCCAAGAACAGCCCAATTGTGTCTGACCCCGTCAGATGCTGGATGCTCTCAAGAAAGGCCAGCCTTGGCTGAATATATGCTGTGGCTGAGTCGCATGGCACTGACAGGAGTGCTCTGCATGCTCCATCCCTCTGACAACTGAAACCATCTTGCTGCCAAATCAAACACCCTTCCTGAACGTGAGAGCTTATAACACCTCCTGAAATCCTGTCTGAATAGAACCGATTCCGTGTTGTAACTATGGATGTTTCCCATACATCCTTTAAGTCTTATCTTTAACCCTTCTATGCTCTTGATCTCTAATGTATGTGTGTGAACTGGGCTCCCTTTAAACCATTTGAAAATCATTTTTCTTTTGCCTTTTTTACTGTCCTGATGTTCTTCTATGATCAGTCAGGATAGAGACCAATTTGTCAGCTTCCTCCTCCCCAGCATTCATTACTTTCTATAAATTTCACATCAATCCCTACTTTATGCTTTTTTAAGTTACTGGTCTGTCATTCCTTCGCCACAGGAAGCACAAGTTTAACCACTCCATCAATGCAATTACTGACTTGACAATACTTCATTATGCCCTAAAGCAGAGAGGATCGCTATTTGTTCTGCAGTAAAAAAGCTCTTAATTGGCTTATTGCTCCTCCTGTGTAAATATCCCATTTTGCCTCTGGAATTGGGAAACTTCACTCTATCCCTTGCTGTTTGGAAAAGGCCAAGTGACATCACACAGCGATCTTTCACTTTCTGGACAAAATTAATAAACTGATTACTTCATTCCTGCTGTTGACAAGCAGATGATTTCTCTCTGATCAGACGCTTAGAGCTACTGATTTTACCTGTGCTTTGTATTTCTTGGCAGTAGGGGTCCAACTCAGTTCTTTTTGCATGTGAAAATTGGAAGTCAAGCTGTTAGCATTGCTTTGGACTTACAATAATACTACATATTAAATCATTCTGTAATGAGAGTCCATAGAGCTTTGTGGTGGCATTACAACACAGAATAAAGTATTTTCATAGCATGCTTCATTTGATCTCAGAGAAAGGATAACACTGGAAAGAAATGGCAGAAATGGATGCTTAGCTGCCATGGAAAATCTTTCTCAAGCTACATTCACATCTGAATTTTGGAATGTCCCACATGTTTTCTTGTTTCCAAAACTATTTATTCTTCTTGGGCTCTATTTAGTCAACTGGAGAATGAGAACACCGATAATGTTTATGAGCCTGAGAAAAAAGGCTCACCCTAAGTTTCATAACCACTGTCTTTCTGAGAAAGAAAATTGGATAACACCAAAGAGTGGTATTTCATGCAAAGCAACCGAACACTATCAGACTTTCTTTAAGGTCATTTTATTTTTGGTGATAGGTTAAACAATTTCTGTGTGTGTTTACTGGCCATAGGGAAGTCCTTTGACTGACTTTGTTACTTTTTCATTCTTCAGCTTGGAGTTAATTGCTTACTTACTGTTAAGCTGTGTGCACTGAAAGATGCCTTCGGGCTCTTAAATCAGTGGGAATATCTCACTAGAACAACAGAGACATGCCTAGTGCTGCTACAACTGCTTGAGCATGCAGATCTCTCAGCTCCAGGCTACACTGCTTCTGCTTCATGCATGGGTCCCTTCAGACAGAGTGGAGTTACATCCCTACCCACTGGTTAAAATGAATGAATACCATACAGGGACAATATAGAGGGACTGCAGTGTCCTGTTCTTTCCAACTGCTCTGCATAACACGGAGAAGAAACAAATGATGTTTCTCTGGTTTTGGTGATGACAGCCTCAGGAGTGAGTGATAAAGCAGTGCAGGCATGTCCTTTCCGAAGAGGTGGCTCCAAAGAGTATGCTTTGGTTTACCATGAGTTATGGAAGGTGCATCTTGATCCACGATGCTGTGTAGAACCCAGCAGGACAGTGACTCCTTTTTGATGTGCTTGTCAAGTCCTGAAGGGCCTTTTCTCTTCACAAGGAAGAGTATGTAGAAGATAAGTTTTTACTGACATTGAGGTAGATGGATTCTGCCCATCTGGAAGCTGTGCACTGCTGTTACAAAAATGAAAAAGGTTCTATAAGCTGTTAGTAAACTTCCAGCATGCCTCAGCATACTTCAGGACATGCAGGACAGCATCTAGTAGCACATTCTCCAGCAGAACAGCAGCCATCTTTCCGCAGTTGATATTCTCTTCTTTTTCAGCTGTTATGATGGATTTTGTGAGGTCTACTTAAATGAGGCTGAAACTTCTGCATTTATTTAATACCTAAGAATGAGCTTCTATCAGATCATGACTTATATAGATCAAATCTGTGTTTGAACAGGTTACCCAGCAAGGTTGTGGATGCCCCCTCCCTGGAGGCGTTAAAGGCCAGGCTGGATGGGACTTTGAGCAACCTGATCTAGAGGGACATGTCCCTGCCTATAGCAGGGGGGTTGGAACTAGATGATCTTAAAGGTCCCTTCCAACTCAAACCATTCTATGATTGTATGATATTCAAGAAGAAGCCTTTGGTAGTACTTACTGAGTCTGAGCTAGCCCCTGAACATAAAGGAGAAAAACAGAAGGGAGAATGATTGGACTCAGAGTGATGGCTTTGGTTAGTTTTGGGGCTTCCACAGAATCAAAGCGTAGGCAGGAGGAAACAAAAATAGAAGCACAGAGTCACACTAGGCTCTGTGGCCCAGCACAAGCTGCATTCCAGTTTAATAGCCCCACATTCCTGACTGAACCACCTCTGACTAGGTGCCAGATACCCATCTCAACTGCATCCCCGGTAATGCTAGAGGACTTATGCCTGAGTGAGAATACTGTGAGCAATATCAGGTTCTGGCCCAACGTCAGCTCCAATTCTCCTCTCTGGACTCATCCAACTTGCTGACAAACCTTGTTAGCTTTCTAGAGACACATGGCTGATTTACTCCAGCAATTTAATAACAACGTGTTTTTGACTGACTGCTAATGGGATCGCCTGAGATAGGCCCAGCTACTTAGTGTGGGTTACAGTTTTACTTGCAAACGCAATAAGCCTGAAAATCTGTCTAGGATGACATAAGAGGAAAACATTACAATCTCCCCTATAAGACAAGCAAAGTTTTTATATGCATTTAAAATAAATGTCTTGGTTTCAGCTGGTTTCTTGCTACAGTTTTCTGCTTGTGCTTCTTCTAGGGAGATTTATTTTTCCACTGCAGTTTTTCAGCTTGTTTCTGGTGTTGGCAAAGCGTAGGACAAAATAATAAATATCAGAAGACATAATCACTTCCCTCCTCCCTTCTAATTTTACTTTGCAGAAAGCTCATCAATGCTTACCCCTCCCCTTTCCACAGCAGACTTGAACCAGTTCTTGCCGTTACAGTGAAATGAACCAGATCCTATGGTAGGCTCCCAGATACCAGGGTTATCAAATGCAATTTTACAATCTAATTAGCAAAGAATTAAACATTGCATTTCACTGAGGCAGTTGGATTGCTCTTGCCAGAAGGATTTTACTACATGTAGTGGGTAAAAAGTCTTTTTACTTGGTCCACACAGGGTAAAAGTGCACTACAGAGAAATAACAAAGCCTCAGTCACTCTGTTCATGTCCTATCCCTGATATAGGCTGTGCATTTTGGAATAGCCTTGCCAACAGACGGGGTCTGCAAGCATCACGTCACAGAGAAATGCTCACCTAGGCTGCCTTTTCACTGATGCCGTCTCTGGATTGTGGCAATGGACAAATTCTAGCCTGGAAATTCCTGCTCTCCCCTCCCACCCAACTTCCTCTGTGAGATTTATGACCACTTCTCTTAAGCCACAGAAGTTCTCAGTGGTTTATTCATAAGGCAGCATTATTCTGCATACATAATTTGCTGAGACAAAAAAATAAATTCCCAATAAAGAGGAAACCCTATTTTTTAGAGATATGCTTGGACAAGAAGAGCAGGAGATGCCTACAGTCTTTCTGATTCTAGAGGCAATTGTGAGAGGTGGAAATAGGGTAACAGAAACAGAGAGGCCAGCCAAAATGCTTTCAAGCTCTAAAACCAGATCACCATGAAAAGGTGAGAAGAAAGTAGAGGAACCAAGTAAGGAGACTTGACTCTCCCAGTAGGAATAGTTGTACCCTCTCGTGCAGTCAGAGTACTTGACCTCCTTTCTTCTTTGTCGTCCACTAACCCTTTCTCACCATCAGGGCTGATAAAAATTGCTATAGCTTCTGAATGGTTGACTATCATAGCAAGGTACTATTTTCTTCCAAAGAAATGTTTCTGTCACGGTGATTGACTTCTGAAGGCATGTTTTAAGGTCACGTTTTCCCTGGGGAGTTGGCAGTATTGGAGATGTGTGGGTACAAACACCCAGCCTAGGCATGTTTTGAACTATCATGTGTGAGTATGGCTTGCCCTGCAGGTAGTGATTGATCCTAAACAAATCTGTCTTTTAGAGCACAGCTGCTCTGTGAAGACCGCCTTGCTTCCCTCATCCTCATTCACATCTTCATTGAATAAAAAACCCAGTGAACAGCCTAACAGTGAATAAAAGGCTAATCAGTGTACATATAATAACCTCTTGCTTCTTCCTTAGCAGTCCTGTCTTCTACCAAAAGCTTGATTCTGGTTTATTTTAATAGAAGATGCTATCTGAGGTCCAGGCAGTGTATAGCTTGAATGTGTTTGGAGGAGGTAGAAGAAAGGGAGCTGGCACACTTTGGCGACAGAGACAAGGCAAAGAGAAATGCAGTGTGTTATTTCAGCATGGAAGCATTTGCACCCACAGAAGAGCTGCCTAGTTGCTCCAAATCATCCATCCATTTCTGCACAGTTGCCTCAGATCTTGTTTCCTGACGTCTCCATGGGTTTGCAGTACAACAAGTACTGTTGCTAACAGACTGTACATATCAGCCTGCAGGGCATGTGCTCAGAGATGAGCTTTTTTTTTGTTCTGGACTGCATCCTAGGTAGCAATATCAGAACATATGAGCCTACTTGGTAGGATGAGCTCAGTGGATCAAAACCTTTCTCCTCTCAAATGAACAGGATATTTGTTAGCTGGATTTTTCAGCTGCAGTTTGGAAAGACTGAGACAAATCTTGATTTTCAGATACACTGAAAGCCTTGCAAAAAATAGCAGTAAAAAGATCAGAACAGTCGATTGTCAATGACTAAGATCTAATTTTATGATCAGATCTCTGCATGCCATGCCTTACTTTGTGAACGGTCACAGTGTAAAGTTCCTAAACAAATCAGATACTGGGCTGAAACTTCTTAATGCAGTTTATTTAAGCTGTGATAAAAGTTTGTTCCCTGTTAGCTTGGTATTAACTCTTCATTTGCTTATCAAATAGAATGCTACTCTGGGGAAAATGATGCAATATTTTTCTTTTTGTAAGGCATGGAAGAAGCTTTGCTGTCTCTTCTCTCCTCTCCCTTTCTGATAATTTATAGCCTAACAATAGACTATGAAGGGTTAGCTGAGCACCTTCAATCCCATCACAACCATTGAAAGGTCTTCAGCACTTCCTGTTTATGTCCTATGAACCATGCTGTAAAGAAGCATGAGGTACAAGATTATATATTGCTTATTTTCCCCCCATACTGCAACATTTAATAAATTAAGAGCTACTTTTGTCCATTAATTCTCTGCAGACATTCAGACACATTTGGGAGAAACTTAACATCCTTCAAAATCACATGAATCAGTGCCAGCATTTGATATACATCACGCCCTCAAATCAAGCTGTAACATGAGAGGGAAGCCTGGACCTTGACAGAAAAGCAGACACTTACCTTTCTTGGTTTCACTTTGTCGTGGTAGTCATATTGAAAAATCCCCTTATAGCTAAGTCCTAACCACCAAGGAATCCCCTGCTTGTCCTGAAAGAAAAAAATAGAAAGAGTTAAATTGAATGGGAGGGGAAAATTGTGGAGATTTCCTGTGTTCAAGGTAAAGATTTGTTTCTAAGCAATGTCTTTGAATGTCATGGGTGCCATTAAATTGCCCCGTCTGAATTTCCTCAAGTCACTAAACTCTTTGGTGTTAAGGAGAGATCTGTTTCACTTTTAGCTATAATGTATAAAACCATTTAGAACGCATCATCTGCAATCAAGTTACTCAAAATGCTGCCAGGGGAGGTTTGACATTGGTCCCTTGTGTAGTGGTACATCCTCTTTCTATGCCCTTTAAATTATTCAGTCCAAACACACAGAAATCAGAGAGGAAGGAAAGAGAATCACCCAGCTGACTTGAATTATGTGGAGGATTTTAGCATTAATCTTGAAAATGCAGCAGTAATGGGATCTGAGAGCTACAAAGTGATAAGGTCTGACAGTCTTGGACCCAACTGCTTTGTGTCTGAGTGTGCAATAAAATGGCCTTATGCAGTAAGGGCTGATATCTGATACCAGCCTCTCTGCAATTTACTGGACTGGAGTCCTCAATGAAATTACATCTGTTCTGTTAATGTGATAGAGCAAGGCAGACTAAAACCAGCAAAACCAAAACCCCTACATCGGGCAGAAGCAAAAGCTATTATATTGCCTCATTGCTGCTTGCTGGCACAGACTGATCATGAAGCGTTCACTGGAACAGATCTCAAGTGTTAGCAGGCTAGAACATGCAGCCTAATCCATCCAATCTTTCTGGACTGGAATACTCCAAGAGAGCTCAATGCAAAAGCATGAGATTGGAAAATTTGGTGATAAATCACTAAACAGAAGAAATAAGGAATTTCATGAATACCTGCATGAAATTGACACAGTAAGAAGTGGAGAATGGTGTGTGTGTTTGTGTGTGTGGTGGAAAGTGCCATCTCTAGAGTATGCACCAGTGATTTGGCATTAATATTTGGCATCTTTATGCACTATATCTGTATCCATCTATCTATATCTCAAATGAAAGTAGTTGCAGTCTGCAGATCATGGCTGGCCCTAGTTAGTTGCTCATTCATCTGCAGGCTAGGAAAAATCCAATCTCCTGGAACTACAAAAAGGAGTGAAGCACTGACTTCGCCAGCAAAATGCCTGGCTTGTTCCTTTGGTGCTGGTTCACTGGCTTCACCAGAGCTTGCCTCTGTATGCGGCCTGAACATCTCTAGTACAGCCAAAGGACTTTGTCAGTTTTATCTTGAAGAACAGCATTTTCCTCTTTGGAGCTGTATTTACCAAACATTCACTACGCTGTTGAAATAAATTTATTCTACTACAGGAAATGAAACAAGACTTAAGTAATAGTGTATTGTACTCTGAAAACAGTACAGTTATTTTCTCCTCTCCGCCTTCCTCTCCAAAATCAGTATAATTCAGTAAATAACCCTTTTTTGTAGCACATACCTTTACTGCGTAATAATGCACTCCATATGTTGGGAGGGATTCTACAATACTCATGTAACTGAAAAACAACACATAAGAGAATAACACTGAGAGGATGATCTAAAAAGAAGTGCTTAAATATATAATAAGTAAATACATACTTAAAGCATTAGATAAGATGGGAGATGTAGCTACATATTAGATTTACAGTCCAGTATAAATATTTCCTAATAAAACAAAGGTCACCAGAAGTTGCTTTTATTTCACTTACTTCACAATTGCTTGACCTCTTGTCTGACCATTTAGTTTCTTGTAGTGTTCAATGACTCGGTCCTCGCTGAAAAGGAAGAAATGTTTCATTTAAGGGCACTATCATGACAAAAAAGAGTAATAAATGCTCTGTTAGAACAGCTAACAACAAGAGAATTAAAAGATGCCAAGTGAAAATGTTAGATGATGGAATTTGATGTCACTCAGGGAAAACAAGAGGAGCTCACAGGCTGAGAATAAAACTGGGTTGCTAAGAGCTGGTTTTCTGGAATAACCTTTTTTAACTCACAAACATGTACAGACTTCTCCCTCTCCACAACACTTTCCTTACATACAAATGGTGCCTATGATGTTACACTGTGTGTATCAATGCTGCTGGAGCTTGATTTTGCCCTAGTGGTGCAAATTCTTTCCAGGAGCACCAGGCTTGCTCAAAGCTTTCTGAAATAAGTGGCCACTAATAGCCCTAAGCCTCACGGACTACTCCTCACTGCAACTGCACGAAACTGTGTACAAGAGCACTAGTAGAAGCATTCTTGGAGTCACCTATCTCAGCAAGGAGTTAAATTCCCAGTATACACAGAGGCAGTGTCTTTAATAGCAGGTTAAACAGTGTCAGAGAATGTGTCCTAGGCACTCAAAGTTGAGTCCCTTTGTTGTTAAAGTATTGATGTGCCTTTGCATATTTCTGGGTTACACTAACTTGCATTCCCTCAGGCGACACTTGGTCATGCACTGGGAGTTAGCACCAGCCAGGGCCTGTATCCCAGTGCTGCTTTGGAGAGTAAGACAGTTTCATGGTATAGAATGTTCCAGTCAGTGGCCCTCAATGTCAGATAACAGTTCTAGGCACGTTTGATGAATACACATCAGAGATGCAGCATCTGAGAGTACATCAACATGATCCAAAGAACAGACTGTCAGACATCTCCAATTTCAGTTTTAAAGAATCTGGCATTTCTCTGGTAAATGGGTTGCAGGAGAGCACAGAACCAGAGCTATTTGACACATACAGTCAGGTGTCCTAGCAAGGTCACAGCATGGCAAAGCATAAATCAATGATCTCCTTTCAAAGGTTCACAGTGCACTCTGATTTCAGCAGCATTCCTCTTGATCTACAGCACATCACAGCCTACAGACTTGGTACTTTCATGCTGGTCTGACTTTGGTTCTTTAACTTCCAGCAGTGTAATGCCCACAGGACAGGCTTTGCTGCATTTATATAGCAGAATACTCAAGACTTCATGTTGAAACCCAATCTCTTGCTCTTTATATTGTAACTCCAAGAATAAGTTGTCTGTTGAGTCTCATAGAGGTACGTTACAAACATTACCAGTCTAAGAGGAAGGAAACCTGAACTCCTTCCCCACCTAGTACCACATAAGCTTGCAGTTGTTCCAAGTGTCTGTCTAATGCTATCATGCTGCATATGGCTTATGCCATTGTGAACTGGAATTGGTCCTTCTCTGCATTTTCTTTGTCTAGCTGAACCTTTAAAGGCAGCCACATGGTTGTCCACGATGTGATAATCCTTCCCCAGGCAGAACTGAAGCTATTTTTATTGCTGGACAGCATGAAGGAGCACAGCAGTTTGGTAAGGTAAATGACCTTGCTGCAACTGCTCAGAGGTGCTCATGGTGACATGTGTGGAAAAATGCAAGGTGTTTCACTGAGCATAGTCCACCTAATATGGCTACTTCTTCCCATTGCTGCCTTCCCCAAATGCATGCTTGTGCCAGGAACATCTATCTGGGGCCAGCGTCTCTGCCAAAAAGGTATTCCCCTATCCATGCAGGGCCCACCACTGCTGACACCATTCATAATGCCCTCAGTGATGTTACAGGCAGTAGCCATGCATATCCTCCTGTGACACACAGGATGCTCTGTTCTGTGATGTCACAAGGAGGACATTCCACACTGTGACACGACAAACAGGATGTTCTGCGCACAGATGGGGAGTGGGGCCCCGGCACGGGGGAGCTGAGGACTGTGTGTCTGTCCCTGGTAAAGCCAGGAAGAAGGCAGTGGAACAAAAACACCAGCGCAGACACCAAAGAGTGATTCAAAGGAGACAGTCTGTCGGTTCATCCGCAGGGCCAGCTGTTCTCCCACAAGCCTGGCATTTGTCTGAGAGTAACTGCTTTCCTCACTCACCAACTCATCCTGTGAGAATAAAAGGGCTCTTACTGGGGCAGGGTGAAGAGAGGTCCCACCAGCACACCACAGCAGTTACAGGGTGCTGATGGAGTCAGTGACAAATTACATGGGTAAAGCAATGGTCACCTCTCCCATCAAATCCCTCAGAATAATTTTAATGCTTAGAAAATAGCTGTAAAGAAATTCAACAGTTATAAAACCACATTCAGCCCACGGATCTCAGCAAGTACCATGGATGTACGGGCGCGCCTATGAAGGCAGAGCTCAGCTCTCCTGCTATGATTATCATAAACAGGATTACTTTTGGAGCAATAACTGAATTACAAGAGTGTTCAGTACTGGAAGATCTCCAATAACCATCATTCTTAATTAAAAAGATGGACAGAGAGAGCTTACAGCCCTTTGAAATTATCTTTTAAACCCATGATTGCATGTGGATGCAATTCCTCCATCTCACACAGTTATCAATGAGGAATGACTTCTCAAAAACTAGTGGAGTTTCTCCAGCAAAAAATGCTCTTAGCTTTGGTTTCTGCTCTGCGCATTTTATGGTATAGATCGAGCTCTAATATTAGTGCCACTCAAGGAACAGATAAATGCACCTGCCTGCTGGTTGCCTAATGTGGTTCTGGCTGTGCACTGCTTTCTTACAAATGATTATTATGACAGATATATTCCTGGACCACATCCCTTGGGTATGGAAGCCAATTGATGGCCCATTTCCTTAAAAGGATAGACTGGATGCCAAGGAGCCTTCCCGAACAGCATAAACTTATGTTCTCAAACCATACAGAATCACAGAATCACAGAATTGTAGGGGTTGGAAGGGACATCCAGAGATCATCGAGTCCAACCCCCCTGCCAAAGCAGGTTCCCTATACCAGGTCGCACAGGTAGCTGTCCAGGTGGGTCTTGAATAACTCCAGAGAAGGAGACTCCACAACCTCCCTGGGCAGCCTGTTCCAGTGCTCCGCCACCCTCACCGTAAAGAAGTTCTTGCACACATTGGTGCGGAACTTCCTATGCTCCAGTTTCTGGCCGTTTCCCCTTGTCCTGTCTCCACACACTGCTGAAAAGAGTCTGGCCTCGCCACTTTGCCCCCCACACCTTAGATATTTACAGACCTGGATCAGGTCCCCTCTCAGTCTTCTTTTCTCAAGGCTAAACAGACCCAGTTCACTTAGCCTTTCTTCACAGGGGAGATGCTCCAGGCCCTCCACCATCTTTGTGGCCCTCTGCTGGACTCTTTCCAAGAGATCCCTGTCTTTTTTGTACTGGGGAGCCCAGAACTGGACACAGTACTCCAGATGAGGCCTTACCAGGGCAGAGTAGAGGGGGAGGATCACCTCCCTCGACCTGCTGGCCACGCTCTTTTTAATGCACCCCAGAATGCCATTGGCCTTTTTGGCCACAAGGGCACACTGCTGGCTCATGGCCAACCTGTCGTCCACCAGGACACCCAGGTCCCTCTCTGCAGAGCTCCTTTCCAGCAGGTCATCCCCCAGCCTGTACCGCTGCATGCAAGACTCTACACTTGCTTTTGTTAAACCTCATCTGGTTTCTTACCGCCCAGCTCTCCAGCCTGTCCAGGTCTCGCTGAACGGCAGCACAGCCTTCAGGTGTGTCAGCCAATCCTCCCAACTTCGTATCATCAGCAAACTTGCTGAGGGTGGCCACTATCCCCTCATCAAGGTCATCAATGAAGATGTTGAACAAGACTGGACCCAGCACCGACCCCTGAGGAACACCGCTAGTTACAGGTCTCCAAAAGATACCAAAAGATGTGGGATAGTCCTCAGTTTTCCTAAAGAAATACAGGCAACAATCTCTATGCCTCCACTGCCCTCTTAGAATACTGAATATATTCCTTTCTGTTGTATAATATTTTGAGATCTGCAGATGTTAAGTGCAAGAAAAATATCATCCTTGCTTCTACTTTCTTTTGGGTAAAAAATAAAGCTTGAATTATCAATCAAGGCATTAATATTTTACAGTGGGACTTACTGCCTTTCACCTTTCTAGAATACTGGGCTAGTGGCACAGTGGGAAGAGGTATTCCAGAGCACAGTTCATCCAGTCTGTTTGGGTGGCTTCCCTGGGAAGATATTATTGTTGCTTCTCTCCACTGACAGTAAAGGGAGCTGAGAGCCCTCAGTTCAGATGGAGTTGTCTGCATTGAAGAAATGTTGATAACCAGATGAATCCCACCCTAGCTGCCTGACACTGGCTTCTCAAATAGTTCTTTGGATTCCTTATTCATTCACACAGTCCTGCAAGGTGGATCATCCAGCACAGAGGTCACTTTCTGCCTCCTACTCTGGGATGGAGGTATAAGCCCAGTATGTGCCAGGGAAAACAAGCAAAATCATTCACGGGTCAGAAGGAGGATCAGCAGAGCTTAAAGACCTTCTCCCTTGTCATTTCAGCTGTTCTCCTCCAAGCAGCTGCCGTGCTGTTATTGACAGCTGGGAGAGTGCTAGCACCTAGCCTGGACCACCAGCTGATGTCTCCTCTTGCCCAGCTCTGGCTTGTTGCTGTGTCAGCAACACAGAAACTCATTCATAGTTGATGTGGAGACATGGGGGCAGCTGAAGCGCTACTGTCTGTTTGTCAGATCATAAAATGTTCCCTCCAGGGCTGCAAATATTAATACTTGGATGATGTCCTGTAGCAAATAACAAATAACTCATGAAGATCTGACGAATTACCAATAAATCCCTCCTGTCACAGCAGCCTACAGAACTGAACGGCAAATTTGCAAGCAAATGCAGGGCCAGATATTCTTATTACAGATTCAGTTTTTCAAAGGTCTTTGTTTCTCCACTCTATACCCAGCAAATTGAGCTGTTTAAAATAGCTGTCCATGTATTGCTGCACCCTTCTGGATTCTGTTTCCAGCCTGATTTGTCAGTTTTGATGATATTCTCCAATTTGCTAACATTGTCTCTATTTGCAGTGATCCATATGATCGAATACTACCCCACTGAAGCCAGCAGAGCATCTCTCAGGCCATCAGGACCAACAGGAAGATCAGAGCCTGTGGTCTGTTTTGTATTAAGAGAAACTGAATTGTGGTTTTCACTTGATATTTTCAGAGTTGGATTTTCTGGCAATGCTGATGCTTTAGGTTGCTAAAAACAAGCTTGCATGCAAAGTCTGTTGGAACCTGGGAGAAGTCTGGCCTCCCTGTAGTTCATTAGAAATCCCATTCTGGCACCTGCTTTTGTGCCATTTGCTCGGCTCCTTGCATTCTTTTGGTAACCTAGTCCTGTGCTGGCTTTCTGGAGAGGATCTAGATGAAGACAAAATGCAATGACAGTGCCTGTGAACTAACACATTCTCTCCAGTGTCCAGTGATTATTTTTGAGTCTAAAATAATAAATACTATCAGTTGTTTCCTTGTATGGACAAGAGAAATCAAAATTCAGGGCCTCAGTTCCTGGACTGTGGGAGGACTAGAAATTCAATTTTCATTTAAAACAAAAAAAAAACTCCACAACATCCTACTTGCTTCAATCAGTCATGCTAAGATAGGCTTGAGTACAAGATGTGCAACTAACGCTTCTTAATCTACAAAGAGCTGTAAACAGCAACATCATGATACACAAATTACAACCTTCGTCTTTGTTGTGAGGTCTACAAATCTCCAAGAAGAGGTTGGAGTGGAAAGGCCTGCAGTGAAGGTGTGTAACCAGGAGACTGCATGAAGGTGGAGCTGGCGACCACAAACCGTCTTTACACCGACCTCACTGAATGTCAGAATCCAGGACCCATCCTGGTCTTACTGCACTAGATAGGAGCAGTAGGTGATGCTTTTCATGATGTGAGTCAGAGATGCGGTATTATTTCATGCAGATCTGTGATAGTCACTTGTTGAAGGTATCATCGTATCTACTTGAATTTCCATTTTATCACTCTTTAGTCCATTTCAGATTATTTTGATGCAGTTGCAAATATAGTATAGGATTGTTTTGTATGTTTGTTTAAAACTAACTGGAACAATTGCTTGCCCTGCCTCTGATATCTTCAGTGTTCCTTTCTGGCGCTAGAAATTCACTTGCTATTGCTTTGTGTTAATACTGAAGAACTGGAGCACAAAACTGACTGCAAATAGAGAGGGCCAAGATTAAATTTGTATCCAGTATGCAATCTGTGTGAGATGCAGAAGAGAAGGGGTGCAGCACATCAGTAAATACATTTTTAAATCTTGCCCTCTTAGATCAAAGAAGTTTGAAGCTGTACCTTAGAGTCTTTGATTCACCAGTGGCCTCTTCCTGAGATCATCCAGCATTTCAGAAGGTGTTTTTGAAAAAGCCACTATGAAAAATAACTAATTACCTGGTCACTGAAGTGAAATTACAAGTGAGTCACAGGACTGTAGCCACTGGTTTTATTACCCTATTGGAAACAACCAGTTTCCCAATCTGTGACCTGTTCTCAGTCACTTGGGAACTCCCACAGAATTAAGTACAGCTGCAAGAAGTGCTGTATCTTGTGTATAACCATAAATACTTGCATTCTCAGGTTTTCACTCGGCTCTTCTTGCTCCAGGTGACTCAACATAGCCCAAAGGCAAGAGAGGACAGAGGATGTCCCAGACTTCATTGGGATTTCCCAGCAGAAATAGAGTTAATATTCTCTTAACATTGACTAATTCTTATTGATAGTGGGGGCAGACAGATGGGTAGATAGGGCCTGACAGGCAGCCTGGGTTGTCAGTGCTTTCCTATATACAGATACTGTCATAGGAAACTGGAGCAAAGATTATGTGGGCGCTTTAATAAGACCTCAGTCCTTGTAGCTGCTGAAGGATCAGATTTGCCTTCTTCCCTGTCCATGGCTAGTTGTTCCCACTACTTCTCTTGTGGTGGCTTTTAACTTGAGCTCCCACACTGTCAGCCAGACCAGGCCACACATCTTTATGGAAGTGGTCTGGTTTTTTAATGTGTTTGTGATTAAGGGAAGCATTAGTTTGAGTGAATGTTCCTAATCTCAGCCTAGGACTCTGACTCTCCCCTGATGTGCTCAGAAAGTGATGAGTACCTCACAGAGTAGAGTATAGCTTGACACTGTGTACCACTAGTTCTGGTATTATAGGCATGCTATTTAAAGTGAATGGACTTCCTGGCAAAATGAAGACTTGAGATCATAAACTATAAATTGAACTTTTTTTTCCCCTGCCATCCTCAGATTATCAAGATTATCAAGAAATTTAGAGTAGCAGATAAAGAAGGTCACTCCCACCCTGAGGTTTGTAGGCGAATGCTTTAAAGACAAACGTGACAGGGAAACAAACAGAAAAATCAAGTGAGAGCATCTCCCCATTAATTCTTTCCTATTTGCACAGATAAGAAGGATGGGTGGGGTGGTACAGAAGCTATCTGTGGGACATACAGAACTTAACTGTGATCCTTCTCCTACTCAGCACTTCATTTTCAGTGCAATAAAAGCTACTGTTGCAAACCTCTACCTCCGAACATCACCTAGTTCACATTAAAGAAAAAGTATGTCCCTGTTAGTTCAGCTGTGCCATTCAGAGAGGACTTGCAAGGTAAAGCATGATCACTGCATGAACAATGCACAGCAGTGCAAAACATTGACATTTCAAACTGGGAAAACTCTTGCTTTCCATGGATGTAAAGTGCTGGAAAAGGGAATGGCATATTAGGTTGGTCTTTTGATTTCACTGGGACACTTGGAGGCTTACAGTGAATCTTCTTGCCAGACATTAATGCAGTCAGTTGGTGTCAGATCCAGAGTTAGGAGGCAGGAATACCTGCATCCCAGTGTCATTCTCAGACCACTGACTGCCACAGCCAGGCTCTGGATGAAACACTACAGAGCTACTCAACAGAATGAAACATTACCAGTAAGCAAGGGAAGGATGCTCCTTCAGCGCTGGTGTTGGAAGGGCTGGCAGCTTCTTTAATTCATTCCTTACAACTTCATTGCTGAAAGAGAATACAAAAGGAGGATCAGGCTACAAGAAAACAACCACAGTATTTGATATGACCTGACCTAGCTGGCAGGCTGCTACAGCTCTACATCTGTTCCTCCTTAACAAACAGCAGTGGGGTTTCCTTTCCCATTCTCTTTATTTATTTTATGGCAGCGTGGTTAACTTGTCCCTCTATTATCAAAATTAGAGCGAAGCTCTCTCAGATGGTTATGTTGAAGCATTTCCTACCAGTGATTCTGGACACACAAGCTACCATGCCACACTGCACTGAGCAATGTCCCAAGAACACATTCATGAACAGAACAAGGGGAAAAGGAAAAAAAAAATAGAAAAGATGCTTTCATCTGCAGTAAAACATTTTTATTTAATGCCTACAACCTGCTGCAAAAAGTAATGATTTGCTTTCTTAGCATCATAGCTTGCTCTTAGCCTCTTGCACAAGGGAACTGGCCTTTGCACATCTTCACTGATAAGACTCCAGCCTGAATTTACATCCTGCTACACAAAACCCTCAATAGGACCAGGCCCAATTACTTTGCTAGCGTTCTCCTCCCTGCAGTCTCCAGCTACAACTCCAGCCAACTGGAGCAACAAAACTGCACATCAGCAAGCAGGAAACGCTCAGGAAATGGCAGACCGGTTCTCACAGATGAAATTAAACCATGGGATTTTCTTCTAGCAGCCCAAAATGCCTTCCCTTCAGCTTCCAAATGCACAAGGAATTGTGAGAACACAAAAAGAAATCTCTCAAAGGCCTGGGAAGGAAAGCAATGTTGCTGCTGCTTTTAGTATCTTAGAAATACACTGCTAAGAGGGTCAGACAGGACACGGAGAAGTGCCAAAATATTAATATTTATTGGCTGACTTCTTAATAGCATTTTTTTTCCTGCCTTCTTGCACCCGGCTCTTTATCCTGCAAAAACGTGTTGGAATGGCCTGCCCAGGGAGGTGGTGGAGTCGCCGTCCTTGGCAGTGTTCAAGAGGCTCCTGGATGAGGTGCTACGAGATATGGCTTCTTAGTGCTTGTGGTAGCAATGGTGATGGGAGGACAGTTGGGCAGATGATCTTGTAGGTCCTTCCCAACTTTGTGATTCTATGATTCTATCCTGGAGCTGCAGTCAGACACCTCTTCCAGAGCTCTAGATTTCCCAGCCCACTGGCTTCCCCTGTAGAGCAGTAGAGCCATTAAGCAGGCAGACAGGTAGTCTTGGCATCCCCAGCTGTAGACCAGCCCTCCTGACAGGTCCACCTGACCATCAGAGGCCCAAAGAGCCTTAGGATGTCACCCTGAGCTTTGTTCTGGTCTCTACGACATCCTATAGGGCGGCTCACAGAGATGTGGTACTGCTTCAGTTGTAAACATTTTCTCACAGCATTTGTCCATTTGTGCATCCCAGCAGAAGGCTCTGCCTGGGACCTAAGTGGGTTTGTCTTAATTGGAGTTTGCAGGTTAATTGCAGGGTTGAGCCATAGGATAAACTATTAACATAAACCTTGGAGCAGACATTTTGGTACATCTACAGGTACTTACTATCATGGCAGTTCCCTGACAATCATGTAAGGAGAATTAAAACAGGACCATGACTTTTAGTCAATATAAATCTATGCCAGAGATGCCCAAGTGTCAATTAGGTTCAAATTTTGCAGAAGGAATATGTGTAGAACAGCACTTGCAAGAAATGACTAAGGCAACTACTGCCATACGAAGCACATAGTAAACAACTCAGTAACATCTCATATGCCAAGTCACATGGCTTGGCAAACTGTCTGAAGACCCACTCTTGCCTAAATCTCACAGTCATTTGAACATTAGATCTTCCTTTGCAAGTGCAAATGATTGAAAACTATTCAGATGTTTCTTTCATTTACCATGTGCAGGTAAATATCTGCACAAGTCTGAACAAGAAGCTGCTCTGCTCTGTGTTATCTGCTGATCTGGCCACTGTGCTGTGTTTGACAGCTCAGAAAACAAGCTGCTGCTGTTTATAGAGTTTACGGGACCTGCCCAGAGATATCTCCTCCACAGCATGTGCATACTCAGCTCTTAATGAGTTCTTTGACATTATGAAAGAAACTGGGAAAAAAAAAAAAAACACTGCCGAAAAGAATTATAAAAAATTACGAGAACAACTGGAGCACAAGCAGCAGTTCCTACCCTCAAGTGAAGATTTTTTGAGGTTGGCTGCTTACAGAAGGAAGTTGAGAAACTTCCAAAACTCTTCTGGGAAGACAGAGAGTGATTTCCAAACAGGGGCTTTCTGAACTCAGACAACTGTCAAGTAGGATGAGATTAGCAGTGCCTATCATTGAGAGTCTGGGAAAAACCCTAAGCCAGTAACAGCTCCCATGAAAGAGAGGGCTAATACCAATCAGCTCCCTCTTTCCTGCCAGTGAGGAACAAAGCCTGCACTATGATTAAAAACAAAGTCTTTTAAAAATCCGAGGAAAAGACATTTCTTGTAATGTTGCTGGATGGCATCAGTATTTCTGCTCAGTACCTAGAAAACATCATAAAGGTAGTGCTGCATGACTTCAAAGGGACGATGTACTTCAGCTAATAACTTCAGAACAAAAAGACATTTCATTCCCTAGTCCATATATTCACTGAGTCTTCTGGCAAGAGTCTCAAGGCAATTGAATTTAGACTCCCAAAAGGATGTCAAATCAAGCAGACAGGAAAAAAGAATGGCTCACATTGCATTTGAACTGGTGGCCATGAGGTCACTTTCCTCTTGCCTCCATTAAAACACCAAACTCCTTAGTTTTTGAAATGTTTCCAGCAGGATCACAAGTGGTTTCTTACTTACTGTGTTTCCAGATCTTTCTAGTGAAATATCTCAGTGTGTTTATTTTATTACTGTATTTAAGAAGTGTTTAATCCTGTCACTGGTGCTGCATTTATCTTATAGTCTTAAAGTGTCTCGTGTACCTCCAGGGTTGGTATATATAGAAGGGTGCTTTTAATTCACATTTATTAATATACACAGTAAAAGGCTCCAAAGAAACTTCGTCTGTGTCTTCCAGACCACTTCAATCCTGCCCTATGGTGGAAATTATATTATTTAGGAGACTGAATGACAAGATGAAAAATGAACTGGAAAAGCCATCTCCACAGGATCCTGGCTGCTAGTTAGATAGACAGAAATAGAATTGACTGGCTGGAGAATGGACCTACAAAACAGGAACACCTGAGTTCCTTGGCCCAAAAAACTGCTGTCTGCAGCTCTAATTTTTTCTACACATGAACATAAAGGCTTACCTAGCCAATTCATAAGCATTTTGTGAAAAACAGGTGGTTTTTTTTTGCAAACTGGCTGCAATAATTTTGAGCAATATTACATATGCAGTTATGTCTCAGGAAATCCATCCATCTTCCAGCACGTGTAATAACAATGATCAGTAACAAAACAAAACCGCAGGTGAAAGCTCTCAACTCTTCTCAGCATAGCAATTAATTCAGTTGAATGAAAAAGGAAATGCAGAGTCTGAAATTCTCAGAACAAACAGTACCATTTGAGATGCAGTGTGTAGGATCTCCTCCATGTGGTTGCAAGATGGAAGAGTGCAGAATGGGTTTTGTAACCACTTAATAAATTTCAGCTGCTTAAATGCCACTTGGTTACACGGAAAGAAAACCTATGTTAGGTTACCCAGATGTAGACATTATTATGAAATTCTACTTAACAGCAAACTGGCTGCTTGCTTTCTTCCCTTTTTATTTCATATTTTGCTGGGAGATACTTGGAGTTGACTTGAAGTATCTCATACTGTTTAACCTGCAATCTAGAAGGAGGTTCTGCCTGAAGAGCTAGCTGCAGCATTTCAGGACTTTCTTTAATTTAATACTTTTCCCCCCAGCCTAAGGGACAAATGATTGGTATATGTTATCTCTAACTGCCTTGACATAGGGACTGTTTAGGGTTCATAGAATCATAGAATCACAAGGTTGGAAAGGACCTACAAGATCATCTAGTCCAACTGTCCTCCCATTACCGTTGCTACCACAAGCTACTAAACCATATCTCGTAGCTCCTCATCCAGGAGCCTCTTGAACACTGCCAAGGACGGCGACTCCACCACCTCCCTGGGCAGGCCATTCCAGTGCCTGACCACTCTCTGAGAGAAACAGTTTTTCCTTATGTCTAACCTAAACCTCCTCTGGTACAACTTGCGGCCATTGCCTTGGGTCCTGTTTGTTGCCTGGGAGAAGAGGCCCAACCCCTCCTCATCACAGCCTCTCTTCAGGAAGTTGTAGAGTGCAATGAGGTCTCCCCTGAGCCTCCTCTTCTCCAGACTAAACAATCCCAGCTCCCTCAGCCGCTCCTCATAAGATTTGTGCTCCAGACCCCTCACCAGTTTTGTTGCTCTTCTCTGGACAGATTCCAGGGCCTCAATGTCTTTCTTGTAGTGAGGGGCCCAAAACTGAACACAATGCTCGAGGTTGAGAAGCTGGATTCAGAATTTTTAAAACAAAAGTTGGTGTTAATTACCCAATTATTTTGGTCTCCATCAGATAGGATTTTAAATCTGATAGGATTAATTAGAGGGGAAAATCTCAACAACAATGTGCTATGCCCCACACCCAAATAAACCAGAGCACCACAATTCCTTCATCTCCGAGGGCCTAAAGAGGGTCACACCTGTAGGATTTACATTCATCTAAAGAAATGAAACTTGAAACTGCCTATTCTCTGCCAACCAAGTGTGACTTTTTTCTCATCTAGAAACAATTTTAGCTTGAGCTAATAACCTTTACATCTGTTTGCGGTATACTAATTTAGTAGCTTTACAGAACAGCTGATTCTGTGCCAATTTTTGGTAACTAATAACAAAAAGAACAGATTGAATCTGAAGTGTCCTGTTTAACTGAGAATCCACTGAGCAGGGATACCTAATTGCCCAAAATTCAGTAGTATGTACTAAGCTACATCTAAACCTTTTTCGTTCTTTTGTCAAATGAAGCATTTGAGTAGTCTGCAACAATGTGAAAAGCTTTATCTGTTAATGCAGAGGACTAGGAACATTTTAAGGACAATTACATTCTGTTTTAAAATCTCACTCAGCTTGTGTTCTGCCTAAATCTGCATCAACCCAGAGATGTTCCCTGTGTAGAAATCTGCTTGTGAAACACTGAGTTTGACCAGGCCACTTAGAGCAAATAGTGAGAAATGCTTTTCTGGATTCACCTAGAAAGGTTCAGGAGCTCAGGGTTTCTGACAGGTTCATCTTTGAAATGAAGTACATATTAGAAATGGGGGGGTGGGGGGGGGAACAAAAAAACTTAGCTGAAAGAGGTAGAGGCCAAATGGATCCGTTAGGGCTATTGTGATATCTTAGCTCAAGACAGGTAAGACAAGCTCAAGATAGAACCAGCTCAAGACAGAGACCATGTGCTCTCCAGGCTTAGCAAACACTTGGGCAGTAATTAAGATGCCCAGACTAGGCAGTAATCCTAGGTGGCAAAATCAGTGACGAGAGACTCACAAGTGATGATGTCCTACCAAAGAATGTACAAGAAGTCATTGAAATAGCACATAAAGCCCTTCTGGGTATAGGAAAGAAGAGTACTATGAGCATAGTTATAGTTTTGAGGCCTGGGATGAGCTTCTCTAAAGTAGCAGTGGGAGCTGCTGTCAGTGTAGATGCAGTAGTTGACAAAACTAGAAAACTGACTGCTAGAATTTGTAAGATCAATTCTGGTTTTTTGAACTCTAATGAAACCCCAGAAGGAGACTTGCAACTTCATTCTGGAACCTTGAGCTAGCCCATTGTGATCCACTTGGGTGCAGTGGGATTTGGAGTACTGCATACAGGCCTGGGGCCCCCAGCACAAGAAAGACATGGAGCTCTTGGAACTGGTCCAGAGGAGGGCCACTAAGATGATCGGAGGGCTGGAGTACCTCTCCTACGAGGAAAGGTTGAGGGAACTGGGCTTGTTTAGCTTGGAAAAGAGAAGGCTTTGGGGAGACCTCATTGTGGCCTTCCAGTACTTGAAGGGAGCATATAAACAGGAGGGGGAAAGGCTGTTTACGAGGGTAGACAGTGATAGGACAAGGGGGAATGGTCTTAAACTGAGACAGGGGAGGTTTAGGTTAGATATTAGGAGGAAGTTTTTCATACAGAGGGTGGTGACGCACTGGAACAGGTTGCCCAAGGAGGTTCTGGATGCCCCATCTCTGGAGGCATTCAAGGCCAGGCTGGATGTGGCTCTGGGCAGCCTGGTCTGGTGGTTGGTGACCCTGCCCGTGACAGGGGGGTTGAAACTAGATGATCACTGTGGTCCTTTTCAACCCAGGCCATTCTATCATCTGTGATCTATGACTCAGGTCACTATGGGCATGTGCCAGCCCACAGTTCAAACTGTGACAACTTGGCCTTGGCTATCCCAGTACCCAAGGTGATGAGCAGCAACTCCTAGGAAGGCTCCCCTGGGAACAACTAATCTCCCATCATTGCAAATGAGCCAGTGCTTATGTGCTCTTATGGATTAGGGCCAAAGAGAAACTTGCAGTCACACAGGCTGTTAATCTGATGGTGGCAGCAGACAACCCAAGTGTGGAAATCTTCAGTCTGCATTCTTTGAAAACAAAGCAAGAGTTCAAGAGTTCAGCTTTCATGCAACATATGCTGCCATGAACAAAATACTATCTTTAAATCTCAAGATATTCACAATTGCAGAACTTCTCTGTTTGAAAGAACAGCCAATTGTATTACAAGCAACATTTCAACAACAAACTTGAGACACTAAAGCCATCTTCAGCCATTCAGTCAGTATGTATATCTTCATCTGCAGTTCCTTTTGCTGGCTCCTGGCTTGGTTTGCCTCTCAGATTTTGCACCACTGATACAAATAACCACAACTCTCAGCGGGCAAAGCCTTGACCACAATGACCTCATGTTGACTTCAGTAGCACCTGGATCTCACCCAGCACATAAACCCCTGTCAGTGCACGTTATGAGGGAGACACTGGACAGATATCCCTGGAGATGTTAAGTCTTCTCCTAGAATATAAAGTGTCAGGGTAGGATTTTTCAACATTTCTTCAAGAACAGCCTTTAAATTCCATTAATATAGCAGATTGCTTTGTCTCCAAAGTCCATTTAAAAGTTAAGATCCCTGGGACTGTCAGCAAGCTGTTATTATGACACCACTTCTCTGCTTGACTTGGCCATAAGGATTCCCTCTTCCACTTAAAACCTTTGAGAGGTTTGAGGTGAAAAGGAATAAAAGCTAACTGTTTTAATAGTGATGGTGATGACTGTTACACCAGCATGGAGAAACCATGTTTTGTGACATCTTCTGTACCCTCAAGGCCTAGAGAAATGCACTGATAATCTCAACTATTCCTTTTACAAAGGACAGCAAGGATGGATGTTTTCCATTTGCTATTTCCACTTCAGGTCTGGAAAGAAATACTTGAAAGAGAAAATGCTCTCAGTCCTATTACACTGAGCCATCTAACTGATTCCTCTCTGTTCTAAGGTTCATAGTCTGAACGTGTAGCTTTTAGATGAGTTGATTCATCATGTCCAAGATATTTTGGGAAGCTTTAAATATTGGTCCTCGTAGCAAAACCAATGGAAGATGTGGTTTAGCAAAGATCAGAGTGAGAAAATTCTGTTTGGTCCAGATCTTCTAGACTAAGCACATGACAGTACATGGAAAACCAGACTGAAAAATAGAAGAACCATGGGTACTCCAGTATCCCCTAAACACTGCCGATAACTGAGTTAGTTCAAACTGAGTGAAACTGAAAGATGAAGCAAAATTGGGTTTGTGCTTCTGTGTTTTGAGAAAAGATAAGGCAGAACTTGAACTTCCTTTTAGCAAGGGTTATGTTATGTCAATCTCAGATTCTGTGATAAGCAGGCAATTCTCTGCAATGCCCTTTTGCTACTTGATCTGAAATTCGCTGGGCTGGAAGTCTCGGTTTACCACAAGATGGGACCTGACTGACGTATATCCGGTCGCCATGTTTTTTCACAACCTGCTGTGTGTGTGCAGAGTACCATTAGTGTGCATAATGCTAACAGAAAAGGTATCTCTTCAGGCTTCAGCAATTCAACCTCACTGCCCATTCACCTTGTTTTCTTCTCTGAAATTAAGTTCTGTGGATACTGTGGTTCCCCAGATGAACTCAAGTTCAGGTCAGCAAAAAAAATATATGGAGTATGTGAATTATTTAGCAGACAGTTCTCCTAGGCTTTAGATGAAGAACCTTCATGTTTCTAACATGAGGCATCAAACAGCCACCTGACCTTTGGTTGCTACTGATAGATAGAGTCACCTCTTTGAATTTCTTACAGCACTTCTAAAGATTTGGCTCAGGGGATAGCAGGAGTTCAACAAAACCAGCCATTTAAATTCAGATTTTGAGAACTCGGTCCAAATTCGAGCTGAAATATTGATCAGTGATGGAATTTTAATGTTGCCTCAGGCTAGGTCTGTGATATAAAAGTGATTGTATAGTCATTTCCTGAGCAGTTTCCTTCCAAAGACTAGTCTATTTCCTGAACTTCACGGGCATATAAAGGGATATGTCAACAACAACATAGCAAACAATGCTGTTTGCGAGGGTACAGTCTGGTCAAAGGCTGTGTTTTGTAAAGAAACATGGTGTCTATCCTTGCAATCCATTCCTGTTGCTACACAGCTACAGCAGAGTCACATCACTCACGCCGTGATTTCACTTGATTCACTCTCAAAACACACAGTGACAAAAATTTCTAATGTTACCTACCTTGAAAAATCTCCCTTTGCCTCCTGCAAAATAAGGGATAAACAGAAATATATCATTAAAAAACGCACACACAAAAATCCATAAAACTGCTATTAAAGATTTTCCATTTGCAAAATTCATTTAGCAGCAATTTCCTGTTGTAACTGATTCCTCATGTGTTTTCTTGAACCAGTCTCTAAAGCCAAGTGCCACGCCAACTGCAGTGAGCCGGGCAGATTAACAAACAAAAGGTTTGCCTAATACCGGTGGCCAAGTGATTCATCATTCTGCTAGTGGATTCCCAAGAAGCTACAGGAAATAATGGTAGTAAGTAAATAATTATTTTGGTCAACATGGATGCTATGTTAACAGAAAACCTCTGAAGCCTCAGTGACTTCGCAGCCTCTGAGAACCTCAGGACTCTTTTTACAGCAGTCTTGCTATTTCCCATTAAGTAGATTTTCAGAAAACTGTCTCACCTGCAGCTTCCAAGGGGATGTAAGCCTCAGAATTCCCTAACACCTTGCTGGGTGTTTCTGGGAGTATTTAGCTCCCTTACTTAAATATCCAGATACTTCTATTTATTAATGTCATGGACTGATGTTAAAGGATTGGGTAATATTCTAGTGCAATACTTAGATCAGTATCTGAGTCTAACTGGATGTCTGTCATACCCTCAAAATGTATTGAGTTCCCTCTTCAATAGATGCAGTTTGCATTTTGCATTATCCATAGGCAATATACATTTCATTCTGTATATGCTAAGCACCTTATTTGCTGACAGCTACACACAAAGCTCAGTGCAATAATGTAATTTGTAACTGGTCAGTAATGTAATTTCTGAAATGAGGGAGTTTCCAGATTTTGTAATCAGGTCCTTGTCTCTCCGCTCACCCATCCACACTCAAAACCTGCCAGCCCATGTTCAGTGGTGCTTCACTTCTGAGACTGGGGTAAAGTACAGAGCTTTGGTAGCACTTCAATTTGTTCCGGTAACGCAACAATTTGAAATAAGGCTGCAGACTAAATCACTCAAGTTCTGACAGTCCTTTAGTATCTTCCCATCTCCCCTTGAGCAAAGTGAAGGGCAGACAAGCTCTCCTGTGGTTCAGGGAAAGGAATCCTTGAACATACCATGATTATAGTACAACACAAAGCAAAACCCAAAGGGTAAGCCCTGGCCTGAACAAGGATGAGCATACTGAATTCACGAAACAGTTTTGTAGGGTAGATTCTCCATACTTCAGTTCTTTGACCTCTATGCTGCAGTGAGGAGTAAAACAATGCTGCGTGATCCCTCTTGTTTGCACAGATCCTGACACAAACACGGATTGTAGTAATTTCTGGTTACAGACAGCAGAGGTGTGGCTTGTTTCAACTGTTTTCATGAAGTTACACATCAAACTACTACAGGAATACACGCAATATCCTGCGTTTGTGGTGAGAAACAATCACAGCAGAGTTACACTGGCAGATCTGGATCTGGGTGTACAGTTCCTAAGTGCTCAAGTTATTCATTAGGATGAGCAGACAATAGATTCATAACCCTATTGCTACTTTACACAATAACCCTCTTGTTTGATGTGTATTCCCCCAACAACCAATAAACAATTTCATTAATGTGCTTTTAATTGAGTCCCCCATCCTGACTCTCTCTCCATTTTTGTTACACAAAATGTTCTCATTGAAGATTCAAATCCTTACACATTAATTGCTTCCTTAACATGAAAAGTGTTATAAAAGCGCAATGCGTTGTTATTTATTTGTGCATTCTGACGAGATGCCTCGTCTGCTCACACAGATCCTCACAGCTTCATGCTTGATGGGAAAATAAAACAGAATCTACACTGTAAGAATGGGGAACAAGAATCATTTGACAGCTCTCTCTGATCTGCTCCCATAGTCATGCTCATCAAAAGCGATCTTTCATACCAACTACTTCTGCTGCCCTGAAAAGGTTCCTCTTTGGGAACAAGAGATTTACCAAACCCTGCTGGTAATTCGAACTCTGACCCTCTCCCTCTTGCTGACGAGGGAAATGACAAGACAATTTTTGTTTCTGAAGAAGTGGTTTTGGAAAGGCTTTAAGCCCTTCTGCCCACATTGGAAAATACAGACAGTTGCATACACAGAAGGTTATGGAGATCATCAGAAGGGCAAGCAACACTGGTAAAACAAATGCAACTGAAGTCATTGGAGAGGAACTCACTGGATACATATTTCATCCAGGAAATCTCATTTATAGCTTAGAATTCTTTCTGGCTTTACAGCATACTCCAAGGCCTTGGATATCTGTGTTAGAGATAATATGATATACGTTTATGTAAGTAAAATGTTGTGCAGTGGCATCTGCTTCACCTGCGAGAGCTCTGGTGTAAGAGCCTTCTGTACTTATTTTGCTTTGGTATAAATGATGAAAGCTGTGTAAAGACAACTTATCTGCTGAAAAGTGAGAGATCATTTTCAGCGCAAACCTGAAAAGAAGCAGAAGGTTACATGTATCCAAATGTCAGGCACAAATGAGGACTCTTCCCTTTGGTCCACAGGGACTCTCATACTCTTGTAATCCAGGGAATCCCTGCACTTCTATACAGCCCTTTTTGATTTAGCCAGTCGAAAGATTCAGTACAAACAAAGGTGCACGAAGCAAGAAGAGGCTGGTGCTTACCTGCAAGATGTATGCAGCCAGTTCAAACACCACTTCACTGTCAACCTCAATGAGTTCCTAGAAGGGTGAAGAAAACAAAAAGAATTCAGTGACTTTGAGATCCTGCAAGAAGAAAATGCATCTCCTCCTGTCTACTGCAGAGTGAAGCATGTGGTGCCAGTTTTCTGCCCTGGCCAGGCTTCAAAGCAGTCCCTGTGCTCCTGGAGACCAAAGTGAGTCTGAACCTGCTCACTCTGATGTGGAGAAAGCCAAATATTCAGCATGATGGCCTGGCAAATGAAGCATAACTCAGTGTGGCATAAGGGGTTCCTCGGGAGGAAGGAGGAGAAGGCAGGTGGAAGGGCGAGGATCGGGGTTATTTTTATTTTCAAGCATGACTTAGTAAAAGATAGTCTGGGAAATAAAGTTTTTTCTCCCCCCAGATCCACCCATGCTTCAGGAGAACACAGTCCTTGGCTCACAGAAGCATGGAAATGAGAAAATTTGTCTTCACTAAAGTGGTATCAAAGCCCTTGCAGAACCCCTCTGGCCCTTGTCCAGAGTAAACTCACAGGAAAATGAGCCATATTGCCTCAAACAGGATGGGAGCTCTGGTTTCAGCCCCTTTGTGTCCCTGAGCATGGGGGCTGGGGGTACTTTGAGATTAAATTGTGAAAGCAAATCTTTCGGTAGATTTTCACTGCTCTACTCTATAGAATCTGGACCCTGACAAAAGTAATTTGTGAGGGTTGGGTGAAACTGTGAGCATTTTGCTTGGATGCTGCAGTCACAAGGACACTGCTGGCTGCATCCGATCCTCTCAGCGTTCTTCTGCTGCATCTGAGATAGTGGTCACAGGGCTGTGGGCTGCGTGCACTGCTCCACACTGAATGTGTGGGACGCAGACACAGCATCAGAAATGCTTGGGAAGGGAGGCAGGAGCCTTATGGCCAAGTGTGCTAAAGTCCCAACCAATTCTGGCTTTTGGGAAGACAGTGGGCTTTTGCTGAGATACAGTTTAGGCCTCAGTTATGCAACTGGATCTCCCATGTGGCCACATACACATACGTGCTTAGCTTACTCCTGTGGCTCTTCTGTTGTATTTATTTAAACTGCTGTTTATAATATTTTATTTAATCTGGCAAGAAATGAGTTATCTAAATAAAGATTGCTGCTGTGATCCGTGCTCCAGCCAAGTCAGGACCACACCTCATTTACAAGCCACAATTGCTTTGGCTCGTCTCTGGCAAAATCAAAAACAAAGGGAACAAAACAGAGATTAAGATCCAGGTGTCCTTGACTTCACCAGTGCCAGCTTTTTAAAATAAGCATTTCCCTCACCTCCTTCATAACAACTCCCTGGGGAGTGAAGACCAGCTCTGCTAAGGGCAATAAATACACCTCCCTCAGTTCAGCTACACTGTGACTCACACAGGCACCTGCACTATGTACTTGTGCCAAGGGAAGCCGCTGGTGCGAGATATCCATGCAGCTGCAGGCTGGAGCAGTCAGGAGTGTCCCATAGCAAGGCACCCCTCTGCTATGCAGAGAGCCTGAATGCCTTTCTCTATGTGGTGCGCTGGGCATTGCACACATGAGCCAGCCTCTACAAGCCCATGCCGATGTCGCGACAAGTTTACACTAGTGGGTAGAGTGGGCCAGAAGCCATTCTCATACCCTAAGGGTATGCGGCACAGAAAAACTCATGACTAAACACTCTTTCTCCCTCCCCCAGCCTCAAACAGATTTACCACAACTATAATGCCTTTCAGAAACAGGTGCTCATCCTTGAACAGGCCTCCAGCAATACCTGGGACAGGGCTAGTTGGCACAGGCCAAAACCTGTACCAGAGCATGTTAGTAATGAAACAGACTGATGGACAGTACCCAACGCCAAGCCCTGCCTGGCCGGTAGTACAAATGTCGCTTGACTTTTCTGGGCAACACTGGCTGGGATGGTGCTGTGCAAAAGTTTGGGTGTGTGGGTCAACTGCAGGATTCGTAGCAGTGGTGCAGTACCCAACGCAGAGCCAGCTGGCAGCCCCGGAGACCAGCAGCTTCATGCTAAAGGAGGTTGCTGACAACAAACTGTTGTCCCCCAGTTACTATTGCTAGTAGGGGTAGCCACAACCTAGGTGCAGCACTTTGCACTTGTATTTGTTGGGCCATATGAGTTTCTCCTGGGCCCATTGCTTGAGCCTGTCTAGATCTCTTTGGATGGCATCCTGTCCCCCAGCCGCCATGACTGCACCACACAGCTTGGTACAAACAGTGTTATGAACTACATGTATTATACATAGCATGGCCTTTCCTGGCTGTGGGGACGTGAGAAGTCCAGTGAGAAAACTTTTTTGTGCAACAAGGAAACTTTCAAGGTTTGGGAACTTGCAGGGATGACAGGCACTGAATGTCGCTCTCTACACCTAGAGATCCTTCCATCCAAACATGCTGGCTGGGTGCTCATTTTGTATCTGATCAGAGACCTTGTACACAACTTTCAAATTCAGCATCCTTTTTAATAGCACGGCATGGCTTACTGTGGCTGGAATCAGATGGAGAAGGACTCGGGGAGACTGGGAATCCAGCAGGGCTATTTATGGATGGAGCTGACAGTCAGCTCGAATGTGCAAAGTAATGGTTTTAGGAGAGGTCAGACTAAAATAGATCAACCTAGATCTGTAGGCACTTTTTTTCCCCCCCCCTTTTTCTTATTAAGCTTTCTCCGGAAAAAAAAAAAAAAAAAAAAAAAAAAAGGACAACAGTGTAAGCTTTTCCTGGCAACACTCCAAAAAAGAACTTTTCCCCTGTAACCAAAATGCAATGCTCTGAGCTCAGTGCTGGAGAGGGCTGACTAAGCACATCTAATTGCAGCTCTGTCAGAGAGCAGAGCTCTGCCCTGCCCCTTCTCTGGAAGCTGGAAAAAAAAAAAAGGGCATTTGCCGGCTTCTCCTATCTAACCCTGCATTTTTGGACGTGCAGACTTAGTCCTGGATTTTAGGACACGTGGAGATCAGGAGGCGAGACCCAAGATTTGGTATAAACCTGTTGTCTGAGCAGTTGCTAACACACTGCTGAGAGGTTGCAGAAGGAGGCTGTGCAGACAACCCTCCTCTCACAAAATCCCACAAAATTAACATCACGCACACGCATACAGCCACACGCCATCACACACCCCGACCTTCGCACACGCTCATACAGACACATGTGCACACATAGCCTCACAATTTCCGTACACACGTACACAAATCACACGAGCACCCCCATTTACGTACTCTGTCACACGCATCCCTCACCCCAGAAGATGGCGCCCGTACGCATTCCGCGCGGCCGCTGCCGCCCTCTTCGGGCGGGAAACACTGAGGACGGCGCTCCGCCGCCCTGAGGGCTGACCTCAGCTGCTGCTCAACTGCATTACAGCTTGCTTCCGTAGTCATGCTGTAGGTATTCAGTTCTGCAGCCAATGCAGATTGGGTCACAGGATGCAGATTCACGTGTCTCAGCCCACCCCAGTGCCATCCAGAGCTCACAGAGTCCTTACCTTGTAGATGCAGGACTTGGCATTCAAGAAAAACAGCTCAATGGTGGCATTGTCCTTTAGATAGGAGATGCTTTCAATGTAGAACCTGAAAAGAAAAGCAAAAGAGGTGAGATACACGGGAGAACCAGGGTAGAACTTGAAAATACATCCATTACTTGAAAAAAAGTGGTTACTGGAATCATGATGAGCATACTGAGAATGAAGTTTCTTTGTTTATGACGCAGATAGAGTGATGAAAGAGCTTGTGCTCTGGGATGTGATGACAACACCACCTCAGCCCATCAAAGCAACTGGATCATCAAGAGGTTTATCTTGCTTCTAAAAAACCCTTTGCATTGTCTTTATGCTTTAAATAATCCCTTATCTGTTTATTTGTAAACTTCATTCTCTGTCACATTCTGGCGTTTTATCTTCATTCCTTTTCCTAATCTATTTCTGTGCCACCAATGTACATCTCATAAAATTTTCACTGCCAGAAATCCAGTTCCGGGTTCCCTCCTGTTGACTTCATCTCTGTTCTTCCTATATTTTTGTGTTTAGCAGGCTGCAGCTATGGCTGCAGATTAACTAACCAGCAATAGCTAAGGACCTTGCACTACTTACCAGTACCATGGGTATCAATGCTGATACCCATGCAATGGCAGTAATCTATTTTTTTTTGAGCAATGGCTGAGATAACTTCTCAGAATTCAGTAAAAAGCTGCCTAGTCCAAACTCTCTGTGTCCAAAAAAACCCCACTCTTGCATTAGCTGATTACCCCAAATATTTGCAATTATATTGAAAGTTCATCACACATATTAAACTATTCGGTGTTTCATGTCTTGCTTGCTTTGAAACTTTGATCCTTTGGCAGTGAAATTTCTGAGAGTTTTGCCACCATCTCAACTAAACTCCAGCCCTTAATTCTGCACTGCGATCCTTGTGGTAAAAATGACAAGATAAAAGGAAATGCCAGATATCATCAAAGTTAATAATTGCCCATTTCACGTGAGTGTATTGTGTATTTTTAGGATTCCGTTAGCAACAGAGAAAGCCTGTTCAGTGTGTGATCAAGGTGAATTTTACATTTAGTTTTTATTTTTAGTAAGAAATATATTTATCTGCCCACTTTGTTTCAGGGTGATCTTTAAGTTGCAGTACAGTGGCAGCAATGTTCCTTACATAAATTCCAGTACTATCGTGTGTTGTCAGAAGCAATTAGGATAGGGAAGGTGCCAGGGAAATGCTGTCTGCATTAGGAACTTAAAAAAACAGTGAGATACCTTAGAAACCTGGGTAGAGACACAGGGTCCAGTTACAGAGAAATCTATTCCACTTAATCCCAAACTCCAGTGTCCAGAAGGGGAGCTGTGAGCTGCTGAAACTCCTGGGGCTTCACACAAACACTAAAGGGATTGTCCACGTTGAGCTATTTGCAGAACAGGGGGCCTTAAATGTGACCTCAGGGGTGAAGGTCAGAGCTTTGCAGTGCTCCTAGGTATCTTCTGAAGACCCTTCAAAACAGTTTATTTCCTGACCAGCTACTTATTGGAGTGAAACATTTTGAGTGCCTCTGCTGAAGTGTTCCTGCTATTACCTTTCCTTTTCGCCCTCTGGAAAAGTTCAAGTGACAAATAAAAAAAAAAAGCAAAAAAAAAAAAAAAAAAAAAANAAGAAGAAGAAGAAGAAGACATCTGAATGTAGGATCGTTAAGGATGAAAAAAAACACCACCTTTTTTTTCTCTAGTTTTCACTGGGTTTCACCTCCCATCCTTGAAACCTTTTTTTGTTCTTGGCAAATAAAAATACACTTGGCTTCTGAAATGCTACAAAGATGCTGCATTAAAAAGCCGCCTTCTTGCTAGATCTGCTTTCTTGAGTGCAGCTGGCTTTCCATCTGCTGAATTCAGGGAGAAAAATGGCAATTTTACACCTACTACGATTCTTGAAGAACCTCCTCTGCTTATCAGCACTACCAGTGCTCTCCAAGTTGTGATTCTGGAATCTTTAATTTGAGGGTCAGAAGAAAGCAGGAATATGTATTCCATTTTCAAACCCAGTGAAGGTTATCAGGAACGTTTTTTGTTCCACCAGCAGATGGAATGAGACCATCCTCACCATCACTAGAGGGCAACATTGCATTTCTTAAGGCTGCAAGGATCTTTCCCAGGGCTTTCCACAGACACACAGATCATTTTCTGTACAAAATCAAGTCTCCTAGAGCACAGAGCCTGTACACGATACTTCACAAAGAAAACCCAATTCTCAAGTGATCTCTGGAGTGGAGAGTGTGCTGGGGAGCTACTGGCTCTCACACGTGCACCCAGGCAAATATAAAGCATGTGCACCATGAAATTGGTGATACTTAAAAAAAAAAAGAAGGACAAAAAGAGATTTGCAGAGAGAACTCTTATGGGATTTGCTGTGTGGCAGGCTCAGAAATCCTGAACTGGAGTAGACTCTCTTAAATTTACAGCCGGCACTGAAGCAACAGAAAGAAGAGGGAAACATGTTTTTTTGCACTGATCGTAACTCTCTGTCCGACTTCCTCCTGTTACTACACTTTCCAAACACAGTGTGGGAAACTGCACTTTAAAATGGCCCGTGTCAGTGCTTAAGGAGGCAGGAAGAAGAATCTAGGAATGAATGAAGCAAGAAATCTGTGTCAAATTCCTGACTGTGACACACGTTTACATCACGATCTTCAGCAAATCATGTAGCTGCTTGGGGCTGTTGGGCAGTGTTTAGAAAATACTCCTCCCTCCTCTGACCCCCTGTGTCTGTTTTGCCTATTAAGATTATAAGCCCATTCTTATTGTATATTCCAAGATCATCAGTTTTAAGAGGTAACTCTCAGCTTTCTGGTGAGGACTCCCAAGAGAGCAGCACTCCTCCACGTGTTGTGAAGCTGAAATATCCAGGAACTGATGGGTTGAGCAGAGATGCAGGCAGTGCAATGTGTCTGACACCTTAGCTCTGCTACTAACATCTCCTGCAATACAACCAACAAACAGCTGCCTCAGACAGTTCCTATGAGAAGTTCTCTGATAGCCAGCAACAGTTGAGATGAGAAATTAGGTGTGTACGTGAAGGGAGAAAGCTCCACAAGATTATGTGAATATAAAAACCAGAGGAATTATTTTTGAAAAGGTTTCAAAGGTAAAGAAGGAAACTCAGCCAATGTTAATCTTTTTCTGTGTTACCCATAATCTCCCCTCTGTGGTCCCAGTCACTTACAGTTCATCAAATACATTTTCTAAGCGTTAATTAAATGAACCAGTGAATATTATGCTGGATAATGAACACAAAGTGCCTATCTTGACTGCTCCCTCTCAATGGCAGGAAGGCAATGAGCACTGCAGAAGGAATCTTACAAGATTTTGGAAGCTACTGCATCTGAGACATTTAAGTTTTTCAGCTGCAAGGACATGCCTTGTACTATATTAATTATATATTAAGTGTTGGTTAACTGACAACTTGCTCTGAGACAGATTAAGCTCCCTTATGCTGTGATGAATGGCAATTCCCATCTCAACCAGCCAAGAACAGACACTTATTCAGTGGTGCTGGTGAGAAGCAACAGTGGAAACTCCTGATCCTTGGGTGACAGGAAATTGGCATTGCTGCAGGTTCTTCCTTGTGCTGCACACTTGCCCACCTTTGGCTTGCAGCAGAGAGAAATGCCCAAACTTTGACTGACCATTGAGTTTACTGGCTCTTCAGGAGCTAAGAATCCCTGATCATCTTGCCTCATATGCAAACCCAGCGATGTATCTGCACAAGGACAAATTTAGCACTGGTGGGAAAGGTGTATCATTGCTAGTACTTTGTTCCTGGAGTGGACACAGGAGGCCTCAGGAATGTCGGGGAAGCATCATCCTGAGCTGGCGATGTCTTTATGTGGTCAGTGAGCATCAATAGCAGAAGGGAATTCTCCTGGCCCTTCTGAACTAAATACATGGTACAATCTCAGAGAAATTAGCTCTGTGATCCTACACAGTTCCTTATGTTCGTATGTTCTTTGCAAATAGTCATGAGTCATTAAACAGCAAGACAAGTTTGATGCTCACTTGCTTTAGCAGCAGAGCTGAATTGACCAGCACTCCCAGTTTCTACACAGCAAAAGAAACTATTGAATAAGAAATATTTAGCATTTCCCTAATGCTCAGCTCTAGATACATCCCCTCAACAAGAACTTGGTCATCTGTGGTGTGGAATGGACCAGACTCTGACTCTGCAAATGTAGAGTTGCAGCATGAAAGATCACAAGCCAACATGTTCATTTCCAAGCAGAATCTGCCAAAAGTTAACAATATTTTACCATGGTCAGAATGACTCAGTCACCTTGACTGATAACGGTGTCACACTGCCAAACTAAAAAGAACCCAAAAAACAGAATAAGAATTCTAAGAACTTATTCTCTCTTCTGTTGAAAAGACTTTTTTTTTCTATGAAAAATGAAAATAAAGGGTAAAGCCAGATTTCATGGAAAATGTCAAAATGAAGCAAAAGGATGTTGGTTTTGATGTGTTATCGCCTTACCCCGTGCCTCCTCCTGCCCTGGGTGGGAAATGTGCTCAGACCCAAGAGAAGTGACTGAAATGGGCAGGTGATGCTCCCATGTCCTTCCCAGCTGGCTGACTCCATTGTGGTTAGGATGCAGGACAGAGCTGTCATCATTGCTCCGCTGCTCTGTCAATGGGCTGTCTCTTATTTCATTATTACAAAGCAGTGGCTAAAGGAGAAGACCCCCTTTCTGTGTCATCCATCCTGGGGTCTGGCTCATTATCCCTCACTATGTCATTTAAAACCTCAGAGGATAATGTGAAAAATATGAGGCCATTTGCTAACCAGAAGAAGAAAAATCACATGCATCAGTATAATGAACTTAAATGCAGATGTCATTATGTCCACTGTCTCATGCTAAATGAGTATTCTGAGCAACTCAGGCAGTAAAGCAGTAAAGCTCCTTTTATGTTCCAGTCCTGTTTGCTAATAGTCATGGGTGCATACTTTATGTGCTGACACTTAAAGCAGACAATGGTCATGCTAAATAGTTGGCCTGTTAAATAATCAGCCAAGAGTGAAAATCGGAGATACTAAAAAGCCTAATTTACCTCCCTCCTGCATTAATTTTAATTCTGATCCCATGTTCTGCTGCCTGTGCTTGTGCCATGCTCAGGTCCTCCTTGCTCAGCACCAGGGACTGGATGGGATGCAGCAAGAAAGTCCTGTGTTGATTTCTGTCTCATTGCAGGGAAGCCACAAACCCTGGAAGTGAACGTGACTTCAGGAGGATGGAGAATTCTGTCTAACAAAGCCAGATGGATGTTGTTCAACCCGGGCATGTTCTATAGTTGTAATGCAGTGCTTAGAGTCATGGTTCAGTGGTAGACTTGGCAGTGCCAGGTCAGTGGTTGGGTTTGATGACCTTAGAGATCTTTTCCAACCCAAATGGTTGTATGATTCTCTTCTCTCTCCCCTCCACACTCGCTGTACTTTTCTGCGAAGCTGCTTGCACCTTTTCCTACTGCCCATCCACATTTCTCCATATTTTAAGAGAGTAGTCCACTGATCTCCTGGAAAACTCATGAGGTATTTAACCATACCTGTGCCTCACCTTCTCCATTTACAAAAAACTAGGGGATCTGCTTTGGAGTGCATAACGCTCCAGCTGTTTTCTGGGCTATATATCCTGAGAATCTCTGCAAACTGGGCGCTCCTGTATCAACACAGAGAGGGAAGGGAATCGAGGTAGTAGTACAGACAGATTCCTCCCCGATGCATGGTTGCAGCATCATACATCACACAGAAAGGCACTGATGTCAGTACAGCGAGTCCTGTTCATGCCCCTCAGGTGCGGACCAGGCCTGACAAGAACATAAAAGCAACAGCCAGCTTAATATATTTTGCACATTGCTTCACCCTGAAATGTCCTGTGGAGCTAAGCGTGGCAGAGAAGTTCAGCTTTGTACAAAAAGGTTGTTGCATCTCCACTTGGCTTGGAATTATGTGGCTTTTTGCCCCAAGTGTGAGGTGAGAGCAGTGATCAAATCACAGCAGTGTACTGCCTTCTTCCCCCCCTCTCAGCCACCAGGGAATTTCCCCACTCTCCTGAGCTCCAGCCCGGCTCTGAGTGCTCTGTGATCCTTACCAAGAGTGGCATCTTGGCTAGTAGAGGCAACTTTCTGGGTGCACTTTCTTGCATAACACCACCCATCCGTATCTGTGGGCCATCTTTCATTTCAGGCTCTTGAACCATTTTAGGAGTAGAAACCTCTCCAGCCATTCCACTATATTATCAGCAGCCCACAAAGGTATGATTTGGCTGTGAAGGTTGGCACGGAGTTTACTTACTCACTGCACCTACCCTTCCAGCACTGTGTTCAATGCCACTGTGATGGAACTTCTCATAGCAGACTTTTCTGCTTGCTTTATTGGTGACAGCAAATCACACCCACTAGTGTAGAGTATAAATGCACAAACTGCAGTGAAAATGGAAATGATGTCTGTATGACTTTGACCCAGTTGGAGAATCTGTGTGTAGGCATTAACATAGCTATTGCTCCTTGATCCAAATTAGGTACAAGTCTTACATGGACAGTATCTATTATTTTTGCATAGTACCTATCATGCTGTCTAAATGCTTGCCAAAATTAGACAAGACAATGCTTCCATCATCAACGCATTCAAAATGTGGCTCAAAACAACAAATTCTTAGAATGTTGATTTTCTTCCCCCTCGGGTGGCTGCATGCAAAGGAAAAACAGCTTATCCCCTTCTCTATACACAGCACACTTATACAAATATATTCCTAGTTAAGCAGAAAACAGAAATAATGTTATGGGACTCAAGAGCCAGACTGCTATTAAGATGTGTGTATAATGGATGGCTCAGCTCAGAGCCGTGTGCTAAGTAGCAGAACCCCATTAGTTCCCTTCCTCAAGCAAAGGTCAGACTTCACACAAGTAAATCTTCCGACTGGACAGAAGTTTCTCATATCTCTAAAGAGACTCCAAGGAGCAAAGCCTCCCCGCAGGCAATTTATTACACCTTCCCCCTGGTGAACAGAGCAGGGGGCCACCCTGAGAAGGCTGCAATAAATTGTCTGCAGGGAGCCTTGTCTTCCAGCACAAACAAGGTCTGAGCGGCTGTATTTATACACTGTGACTGGGTGGGAGGAAGGGGTTTGCAGATATTTCCCCTCAGCATGCATACAGCTGATGCACATCAACCAGCCAGATTAATGCTGCGCAGAGAGATCTGGCTTATGGCTCAGTTTTGCCAGACTTTTTAGACAGAAGCCCTGAAAGCAGCTTGCTTGTGCTGGACTGGTTATACAGAGTTAAAATTCTGCTTTTTGCTACCGTTTCTGCAGTATCTCAGCAATGCACTGAGCTGCAGAAATATAATGTGAGTGGGAGATGGTCCTCTGTCTCCTCATATATAGCATAAACTGCCTGGGAGCCTGGTGCAGTGAGTTAGTGTCCCTGTGATGGTAATGAGAGCAGGTGGGACAGACAGCTCAAAGAGGAGAGAGCATCTCAGGGGAATTAAATATCTCAGGGCAGTTCTATGGACACACCTGGAATGATCAAACCGCACAGCAAGTTGGGGTCCAGCACTACCCTCCTTGCAGCTCCCCATGCTGAGGAAGAGACCCAGGAAGAGCACAGTAAAGCAATTTGTGTATATATGATTTTTCCTCAGCACCTTCTGCCAGGTGCTAACAGGTGAGATGGAGCATACCCATGGGTGACAGCAAATCTTGTCACTTCTCTCCCTCTCCTCTGCCTGCAGAACTGATGAATTTTATAATCCCTTCAGGCCTGTCTCCCCATTTCCTGGAAAACCCTGTCTCACACCATAGGAAGGAGAGAGAGGGATGCTCCTTCTCCCTCTTAGGAGAGGGGAGAGAGTAGCTGGTGATGTGGGGGCAGGATCCCTCTCTTCCCTCCTCTTGGCCTCAACTTCCTGCTGGCTTTCCCTCATCCCACCTGCTTTGCTCTGGGATATACACAGAGGTCCTACAGCTTGTCCATTCCCTTTTTTTTTCTGCCTGGAGCAAGGTAATGGAGACCCACAAACACCTCTGGTGGGGAAAATTATAGATGGAGGAACATAAGCCATTCTGTGCAAGACAAATAAATTGCACTGTTTAATTTGGTGTTCTGTTCTGTTCAGCTCTTCCTGCCCCAGCAGCCTGCTCTCATCACCACCCCCTAATTTGATTTCTTGGGGTCAAGTGAAGCTGGCTGGAAGTGAGTGGCACACTGAGCATTGTTGTGTGAGTGAACTGGGCATGTTGTGAGCAGCATGCCATGTAACTACACCCCATAAATGTCTTCTGGCTAATACAGAAGGCAGCAATGTATTTTGGCAGCTAGCTGTAAGATCCATCTAGCCCTACATACAATCCACATTAGCAAATACTGTCTCTCTTTCTTCCAGGGTTCGTTATTTCCAAATGGACTACAGTTGCTTTTATTTTTAACATTAGTCCTTTTCATAGAATCATAGAATCACCAAGATTGGAAAAGTCCTCTAAGAGGTCCACTTCTACTCAGGTAGCTAGGCAGAGCTCTCTAGATAGGGAACATCTCCTCAACCTTGGCTAGGCCAACCATATTTGAAATAATCTGAATTTATAGGCTGCAGTTGAAGCACACACTGAAGATTCAGCAGGTGAAAAGAGGCAGCTACAATCAGGGAAGAGAAGTAGCTCTTTTAGGGTATGACATACTGAATTCCAAAGTAGTCATCTAGAATCAGGTTAGAGGAATTGTTCCTAAAAAGTGCCTATTTCTGGGTCAATCCTGATACAGAACAGTCGACCAGATAAGTGTCTCAGGTTGTTGTGGTGAGTCCCATCTCAGACTTCTGTCCCACCTACCTCAGACCAAGGCCATGGATGGTGCACGCAGAGCTGTATTCCTTCAGGTTAAAGTAAACATGAGTGTTGCACCCATGAGTGTTCCAGTGCTGGCCTCTTAAGGCTACTTTGTTCTCTAGTAACTGTGGTGAACTGGCAGAGGGTCTGGGTTCAATATTAAGGGACTTGAGCCCCCACAGCTCCTATGCTGACTTCAGCTTAGCTAGTGTGTATGAACATATGCCAGATGTTGCTGGACACAGACATTCCTCAGTGGGAATACTGCAAAGCCATAGAGACAAATACACTGCCCCGCAGCGTATTTGAGTATTGAGGATTTATTTAACATTCTTTTCCATGACTTTCTGGAAGAAAAGCCATTCTATGGGAGAGTGGCACTGATTCAGCGTGACGACTTCTGCAGCGAGCTGTTACTGGTGGAGCTACCCTGAGAACGGGTACATGCATTCCTGGGAGAAGATCCACCAGTGAAGTGAATTTTATTTGCTGAGCTTGTTCATATAAAGTAACAGCATGACAAACACCCAGAAGATAAAGAGATCAGACTCATGCTGATGGTTCCCTAGCTAAAGATTGCTAATCCCACAAGGCCATTGTTTGAGGATGAGAATTCACTGCAAAGCTGGGCCAACTTAACTTTCCATGAAAAAACGGCATGTCTGTGCTCCAGTCCTTTTTTACTTCAGAGATTTATACAAAAGGAGTAATTTTGCCTTTCTTCTGCCCGTGTGAACCAGAGCAAAATGCCCCTTCCCTGTCTAAAGCATAGCAACCTTCATCTGAACCCCTGCTACCTCTGCTTTCCCTTGACCTCTTTGCTGCCTGGAACTCCACTCTTTTCTTAGGTTCCTGCCTTTTGCTGTGCAGCTCATGTTGTGAGGTACAAGTTCACTGTCCTCCTCTGATCTCAGAACACTTCTGTAAAATCAGTCAAACAACCCCTCCTTCCTTCATTGCAAAGAGGAGGCAGGGAATGAATTTCACCCACAACCAAGTGACCAGTGCTTTAGAAAGCCACCCAAGAAGCTAATTCAGAGAAGAGAACTAACAGCACTCCCATCTCATTGTCAGTTGTCCTGCCTCCCCTGCGAGACACATGGCACTCCCTCTTGCTTTCATATACGGCTTTAAAACCATATAAATAGATATTAGCAAAGAGTCTCATAAAATAATAGTGCACAAGGATAGCCACGGTCCAGTTCACAGCTGCCCAAGCAATCGTGATTGCTTCCTAGGTTCCTGTGTTGAGTGGAAAGCTCCAGAGAAGTGCTAGATGACAACAAAAAGACAGAGAGGCTACAGTTACTTATGCAAGTGTCCAAGGGCAGTAGCCTTGCTATCTGAACTAATGCTAAGAATGTCCTTATAAAACCCTCCTTCTTTGATAGCACTGTGAAATTTTTGGTCTTCGATTACAGAAGAGAATAAAGACACCAGATGTCAGTGCACAGCAATACCAAACTCCAAGGAAATGTGTGACAAAAGGCAAAGCTTCAATAGTGCTGCAGAGATTTAAGGAAGGGAGGAGAATTTCACTCTGCAAAGCTTGTGAAACTTCCTATTTGCATCAAGGTTCTTACAAGAAACCTTGACATAAAAGGTGTGTATTGGTTTAAATGCACATTTAGTGTAATCTAAACGGCGGGCATGTTGCCCATCAACAGTGCTGCAGGCAGATTAAGAGTAAAAACAATTTGATAGTCACACAAAAAGTGAAAATTGTTCCTCCATAGGTTCTTCTCTTCACAAACTACCATTTACTGTTCTTGCCCAAAGCCTCATGTCTTCAGTTGTTACCCACTGTGCTTGATGTGTACATTTACTTAGATTTGAAGAAAAAACCCACACGATTACTAAATCCTGATACAGTCTTCTCTGCAGTGAACATCTGGCACATCCAGTTACTTGAATTACTATTTCCTCATTTGGGACTCTTGGCACCAAGCTAAGCTTTTCTTGCTGCAGTTCTTGAGAGATGCAATGCAAGAAATGTACCTACAGACACAGGTAGCCCCTTACCAATGATGCAGTAGGTTTCATGGACATTTCATTATCACATTTCTGACTCTTTAAGGAACAGCATTACTTATCTCTGCATTCCACTTCATGGTGGCAGGGCATTTTTGTTTATGATTGGGGATGGATAGTTTTGTAAGCCCCTGTGCACCCCTGGACTATCAAAATCGGTCAGCCTCTTCACAACCTTTTCTCCAGTCCTTGCATCAGTTCTGAAGTCAGAACTCAAACACCTGGGTGAAAGATATATGAGGCTTTTCCAATCTCATCCAGCTGGCCAGGATCAGTTTGTTCTCCAATTGCCTTCTGCTCAGATCAGATTTGGGGGTGGACATGGGAACTTATTACATGCTTGGAAGCTTTTTCAGTGTCTTTCTAGCATCTGACATCCTCAGGGAAGGAAAAGCAGTAGAAAAAACAATTTAAGTTAATGCCCATTCCTAACTCATGAGGCATCCGGCCTTCTAATCCATTAAAAATGTAACCGTGTGACAATCCAATCACTGCTATCAAAAATAAGAGTATAAATCCAAACTTGGTGTGCTATTCACACTTTCTCTTTTCAACCACTAAATGCTGACTTTTCCCTTGTGGTTTTCTCTTACAGATTATGAACAGGAACAGGAGAGGTCACTCATTTTCTAACTGTTGTATGGATCCATACTTCTAAGATGTCTCTTGGCTAAGATCCCACTAGAATGACTTGTCTCCATTTTGCTGCCAACTCTCATAGAACAATACAGATGGCAATATTTATGCCCGTTGAGTGGTCTCTGAAATGAATATGAGAATGGCTCTGGAGCACAGGCTTTCACACCTCACAGCTGTACTCCTGAAATCTGCACTTAGCTCTTGCTCATTCAGAGACTTCTCTGCTTTCCACGAGAACACTGCCCCAGCAATGAACTCCTCAGTTTGGCCTCTAGGCAAGATGCTTGATAACAGAGCACCTGTGTTCTTAATTATTATTTTTTTTTTAAATTTGCCTATCAGTCTAATACTCTTTCAGAAAAGTACCTTCAGTTTTGTGCAGTTCTAAACACAGGTGGATCTGGATTGTATACACTAGAAATGTTTGGCTCTGGATCTACCCTCACGGTTTGAAACATCCAAAACATAATAGGGTAACCTCTTCCCGTGGGACACAGCAGACCAGTTCTGGAGTCATGGGGCTCTGTGCAAAAATGGGGATATAACAGAACAAAGAGTCTCTTCTCCTGAGAATCCTTTGTTGTAATTGGAGTTAAATGAATGACAATCACTGTGCAGGAAAAAAGCTGCACTCGGGGGAAGAAATTCAAAAGTAATTCATTTTTTATGGGTACGATAGAATGAATGAGAGTGATGTCAGATGTAATTTAATACTGGAGTGGAAAGGCAAACAGAAAAAGACACAGTAACGCTGCACTGGCTAGTTCTAGACATGAGCTATATATTAAAAGTAAGTCAAAACCCCCAACTTAATTTTGTACATATGCCATCCCACCCCCAGCCTCTCTTGGGGTGTTTTAAAGTTGCAAGAGCAGATTTGTCTTCTCAGAAAATATCTCCCTTGAAGGCAAAGATGCCATACACAGAACAGCACCAACAGCTTTCTAGCATCACCTAACACAAACAGTTGCTGCAAAATCCCCAGATGAAGAGAAATTCTCCCAAACTGGCATAATTTTCACTAAAATATTTCTACTCTGGTCCAGTCCAGTCTATCAGTAGGTTCTGCACACATGCAGAAGCCAAACTGGTCACTAGAGATTATTCATTACACCACATTGTAGTTGAACCCGGAAGTCAAACAATGATGACGTTATAAGAGGATTTATTTGGTCCCTGACATAATGCACAGATCAGGCACAAACCAGGAGAAATGGCTGGCTTGGTGAAGAAGCGAGTGCTTCACTTCAGTTGGCTGTCCCAGCAGAAAGAGGTCTTTGTTCTGTGGTCCTGCCCAGCTCAGACTTTCCAAGACTCATAAGTAAAACCACCAATCCAGGAAAGACATAACATCTGATCTTCACTTTATACTAGTGTTGACATTATTAGTGCTAATTTACACTTGTGTCAAAGGAGTTTACAAGGATGAGGAGATCTCAGGGAACTTCCATAAAGTGTTTACTTGTCCACAGGTGTGACAAATGGACAGACCTGCTTCCTGGCGTCTAGGAAACAGTTCATCCATACCTATGTCAATACCTGGACTGGACTCTGAGCACCTGATCTAGCTGTAGTGTCCCTTTTCATTGCAGGGGAGTTGGACTAGATGACCTTTAAAGGTCCTTTCCAACTCAAACAATTCTATGATTCTATATCCCATGGGAAGAGTCTGCTATCATGCACTTACCTGACACAAAAGTGCAAAACAACTGGTCCTGACTTTTTGGGGAAGTCATGTTCCAGCACCCTGCGGTCCAGCTGAAGCCAGTTCAAGTGTCCCCTGGCAAGAGAAGAGACAGATGTGAGCCCAGCACCAGAGACACTTCTTGCTGCTCTTTGCAATGAGGTCTAAGGTGTTACAAAAGATGAACTGGAGTGCATGCTGTTTGCCCTTGGCTACTGCGTGATATTTGGAAAACACACAGCAAATGTTTGAGGAACGGAGGCGATAGCATCCTGGCAACATTTCAGTCTGGGAGCTGAACAGCTAAAGTTCAATCTGTCAGAGTGAAAGCTGGCAGCACCGGCCAGGCAGGACAGCCCAAAATGTTATGAGCTTCACCTTTTTATTACAACCCCCCAGAGCAGCTGTATTAAAAGTCTGTCAAGATTTTCATTAGAAATCCTTACCGTTAAGAGTTTCCACAATGCCTGCAATATTTCACTCAAGGCTAAATCTGTCTGTATACAGACCCAGACAGTTTATTTACCACCCACATGCTTGCAGTAGCCTCTCTAGGTTTGCCCAGCTTTTGCTTTTCCTCCTTCAGAGAGCTCCTGAAAAACAGCTGCTCCACGAAGCATTCCAGCTCCAATTACCACATGCTGCTCTTCTTTTGCCTAGATGATACCTGTCGCTGTTATTTTCTCCTACAGTTTATCCATTTATGCCTTGCAGCTGGAAGCTTTCCTGGGCAGCAGCTCTGTTCTTTGTCATGTTCCACGCATTGTAAAGTGCTGTGTGCGTGTGAGCGGTATTTTGTAAACACCACTATTAGTATTACAGGGGCATCTCGCTCCCCAGCTGAGAAAAAGACCCTCTTAAAGTAGGTGCTGTGGAAATACATAGGGTGAAATTCATGACCCACTGAAGTCAGCAGGAATTGTGCTGCTGCCTTCGGTGATGCTGGGGCTGCATCCTGCAAACATTTTGCTATTGATTTCAGTCAGACCAGATTTCACCCAGAGGGAGAGGCAGCCCATGCCTTCAGCACTCTGCTGTCTAGACAAGCGAGAGGAGAGAGAATTGAAGCAATTTTGGGGAGAATCATGCAGCAAATAAAGCAGGAAATGGAATTCAGATGTCCTGAGCTCTGTTCCACTGCCTGTCCGCCAGCTCATGCTAATCCTCAAGATTAATTCTTCATTCCACCAAAATGAAAAAAAAAGAGGCTTCATTAAAAAAAAAAAAAAAATTGTTAAGTTCTAGTGATTCTACTAGTGTTAGTAACGTTCCCTGTCAGCAAACACACTCAGCTTTCCCAAGGGTCTGCTCATTGCTCCTTAGCAGCGTGTGTACTTTGGGCAATGAGAAACACTCTTGGAAGTTAAACAATGACAGCCCTTTAGCAATGCAGCCAGATTTCTTCTACAAAAAAAAAAAAAAAAAGGGAAAGTAGGAGGATTTGGATCACCTGAGTTCCATCTGAATTTCTGTAAGGCTGCTCTGGCTTACACTGATGCAGAAGAGGGTGGGCAGTGCAGAGACCAGGCAGATCTGGGCTGGAGACCACTGGGACATCATCTGTGCCCTGCTTGGCACTGCCCTACGGAGCCTGTTCTATGCTCACCACCCTCTGGTGAAGAACCTTCTCCTAACACCCACCCGACCCTCTCCTGATGCAGCTCCGTGCTGTTCCCTTGGGTCCTGAAGTCTCATTGTGTCCCCCTAAGGGGACTCAGAAAGTCTGAAATTAATTGTGAAGGCCGCAGTACACATGGAGACAGAAACTAGCCATGCTCACCTGCTCCTACCCAAAGTACAAATAGAATGTTTATCTATCTAGGCCATATACCTATGTAGGCCAGGGTGCGAAACACTGTCAGAGCAAGGGGAGAACACTCTAAGCCTGACATCCTATCCTGAACCTGTTCATCCTAATACTTCACAGAATCACAGAATCACAGAATCACAGAATCACTAAGGTTGGAAAGGACCTATAAGATCATCTAGTCCAACCATCCACCTATCACCAATGGTTCTCGCTAAACCATGTCCCTCATCACAGCATCCAAACGTTCCTTGAACACCTCCAGGGTTGGTGACTCCACCACCTCCCTGGGCAGCCCATTCCAGTGCCTGACCACTCTTTCAGAGAAGTAGTATTTCCTAATATCCAGCCTGAATCTTCCCTGGCACAGCTTGAAACCATTCCCTCTAGTCCTATCACCAGTTACACGAGAGAAGAGGCCGACCCCCAGCTCACTACAACCTCCCTTCAGGTAGTTATAGAGAGCAATAAGGTCTCCCCTGAGCCTCCTCTTCTCCAGACTGAACAATCCCAGCTCCCTCAGCCGCTCCTCATAAGGCCTGTGCTCCAGACCCCTCACCAGCTTTGTTGCCCTTCTTTGAACACGTTCCAGGGCCTCAATGTCTTTCTTGCAGTGAGGGGCCCAGAACTGGACACAGTACTCAAGGTGCGGCCTCACCAGAGCTGAGTACAGGGGGACAATTACTTCCCTGCTCCTGCTGGTCACACTACTTCTGATACAAGCCAGGATGCCATTGGCCTTCTTGGCCACCCAGGCACACTGCTGGCTCATGTTCAGCCGAGTGTCAACCAACACCCCCAGGTCCATTTCCTCTACACAGTCTTCTAGCCACTCCGCCCCAAGCCTGTAGCGTTGCTTGGGGTTGCTGTGGCCAAAGTGTAGGACCCGACATTTGGTCTTATTAAACCTCATCCCATTGGCTTCAGCCCAGCTATCCAGCCTGTCCAGATCCCTCTGTAGGGCCTCGCTACCCCCAGGCAGATCGACACTTCCAGCCAACTTGGTGTCATCTGCAAACTTACTGAGGGTGCACTCAATGCCCTCATCCAGGTCATCAATAAAGATATTGAAGAGGACAGGCCCCAGCACCGACCCCTGGGGAACACCACTCGTGACCGGTCGCCAGCTGGATTTAGCTCCATTGACCACCACTCTCTGGGCCCGGCCCTCCAGCCAGTTCCTTACCCAGCCAAGAGTGTACCTGTCCAAAGGTACCTTGCAACAAGGTATTGAGAAGCCACCGTGCACAAAACAAATTCCCTTCAAAATATTTTGTTTTGAAAAAAAAATTTTGTTTTTTCAATCTCAGTGCATTTTAACTTGAGAATACAGTTGATACAGTCAATACAAAAAGAATATCTGCGAATACATCGGTATACCAGCTTACACATGCATGTCCACTGAGTTTTTGGACTGAAGAGTTTCATTACTCTCTGCTGCATGGAGCATAAATCCAAAGCTCCTTCAGAGGAGGAAGGTCACTTAAATCACTGCCAGGAACTAATTGCTCACTGTACTCAATTACCACTTACAAGCTTTCATCACTAAGGGCTTCTGCACTGCATATTGTCATCTAACTCCTTGTTTTCTAGCATTCGTGTGTGCCACATACAGAACAGCAGAAGTGAACAGTCACTGGCATCTGCCTGTGAATGTGGTCTATCGGGGAGCCAAACTCCAGTGCTGTAACACCACAAAACACTTTGCTCTGGAAGCTGTCTTGCTGTCTTCAGCAGGACTATTCATGGAGCACAATCCCAAGTAAGACAGGGAAAAGTATGGCATATAACCCTAGGTATGTAGTAATCCCAGCAGTTCTCATGGACCAATTTAGGCAGCTTGCATTTGGATCCCATTCATACATGCCTGTGTCTAGTTGAATTTCCCTTACAGTTCAATTTAGGGCCACAAAATAGCTTTTGTTTCATTATCTCCATTGATTTGTTCATTTAGGTATTTATGTCAATGTATTCACAAACAGTGGTGCAAACAATTTTGCGTGACCTATGAGGAGGTTGAATATTGGAAGCCAGATCATTTTTCTCTGTTGTTTGTACTCATCCTGGCAGTTAAACTGATGTGTCAATTACAAAAACATAATTGTTTTTAGAAACAGAAACCTGGTCCATTTAGGTTATAGACTAACTATGGATTTTGGTGCCTAAGGTTTGTCTTGTCAATTGCAAGCAGTCGTTTCTGTTTTCTTTTGTCAGAGCTTTCAGAAAGGAGTAGTGCATCAATGAATACTTTGCCTCCAGGTGGATCTGTTTATAAAGGTTTACTGGTTCATGTCCAGTATCCTGCAAAGAGAATCTATATAAATCTGTGTTGCAAAGATACTTGGAATAAATACACCAACTCACGCCCCTTCAGTGTCAAACTCATGCTGAACTGAATGGATATTGAAAAAGACCAAATCATGTAATAGAATCCATATATGCTATTTTCCATTTCCATCAGTAACTACAGAAACAAAACCCAACAGCTATAAGCTCACAGGTTTTCTCATTTAAGGTCTTAATCTTTCAACAGAAATATTTTTCTGAAGGAGCTGCAGAGCTCGGGGAGCTATGTGAGATTAACTATACAGATCTGGCTAAACAATGGGCTCAGTGACAATGGAAATGGTCCCATCCCAGAGCAGGACATTATTCCAAGAGCTCCACCACCCACTGGGCAGTCTGCTCAGCCAGGACTTGGGACACCTGCTCCCTAGTTCTCGCTTTGCCGTATCACTGGAGGGTGGAAATAGGTTTTTCCCCCAAATCCTGGAATGTGGTGCCCTGCTGTCCCTCTTCTCATACTCTTCCCTTGCTGTCCCCTGGGACATAGAATCCTCATCGGAGTAAGGGCACTGTCTGATGTTACCTTATCGTGTTAATGCAGTCACTAGCACAAGCGTAACACAAATAATTAAGGGCTCAGTCCCATTCTGTTCTGGCAAAGGAAGGACAGACATCAGCAAAATGATTTTCAGCAGCCTTTGCCAAATGCATAGAAGGGGGAGCAGTGCAGAGCAGAAGCTGATAGTTCTCTGCGATGCAGGTGACGTGTCTAAGGATGAACAGAGGACATGGCAAACTTGTCTCTAGCCCAGAAGGGCCTTCTGCAGTGAACAGAAGGGGAACTTGCTGTGACTTGCTCTGACTTGCACTCTTGGAATGCTGGAAGAGCAGGTGCCAAGGGAAAGGGCAGCTAGCAGAGATTTGCACTCAGCTGAATTAGAAAAAGGCTTGTTGCCCACTCCTTTTCACTCTTAATCAACCACTATATAGATCTTCTGGCTTCATGAGAAGCTTGGCCCCACACGCTATTCAAGGACAACCTTTTGACCTGTGCTCTCCCTCACTTAATGGCTCATGCCATATAAAGCGTTCCTATGATCATTAAAATAGGAGGCGTTATTTTCTCCTCCGTAATAGTCTGACAATCTAATTTTAGTCACACTGAACACAGTAATGACCCTATATTATCACAAGAAACTATTAAGTCACCAACGCAAAGGTTGTTCCTATTGATTTTCTTCTCAGGTTGTCATGATAGAGCACAACTAATGAATGGAAATCCCCAGTCCAAATCATTTCTAAATAAATTACTCTTATAGAGCTTTTACTCTTAAATAGAAGAATTGATTTAATACTTCAGTGGCTTTTCTTCTTCCTAAACTCACAATGTAGCCAACCCCAGACTGCATTTATGAACCAGGTCTGTCCTGTTTCAGCTGGTTATGGCTCCCTTTCAAGGAAAGCACATGAAAACTCAGCAGAATAGGATGAGCAAAGAGAAGAAAATCCCTGAGGGCCTGTGTCGCAAGGCTTTCTCTTTGTGTTTCTGGTCTGCATCAGGTATAAGACTGCATTAGGTACTCTGCAAACAAACAGTAAAAGATTGTTTTCCCAATTTTGAAGAAAGGAATTTCTTTTACTTCCATTTCACACTGTAGGTTAAGGTCTGTATACTTTCTGAAGGTGATGTGGGACATTCATTTCTAAGACTGAGTCCTACATCCTAAGTACATTTTTTTTGCCAAGTTCAAATAAAACAATTGCTATTTCTTCAAAGCTTTTTACAATAGAGGAGGAAATATTATGCATGTACGATTTGTGTAGAGTTCCTCCTGCTCCTCCTTTGAGGACAAATCTCACTGATTTGTGCTGGGTTGGAGATCTACTACAGGGCTGAGCTGCTCATGTCAGTGAGATGGCACCATCTCTGGGCTCTCCTGTGATTTGGGTCCTGCTTCTGCATGTGTCTGACACCGAGCATCCTTCCACACAACAAATCATGTCCCGAGGTGGCCTCAGGCTGCCCAAGGCAGGTGCTTGCCAAAGGGACTGTCTCTAGAGGGGTGATTGCTGCTGAACTCTCTGTGGGTATGTCTGTGCAATTATCCAGCAGCTGGATAATTACTCAATCCAAAATAATTATTCCAGCAGATAATTTAAATTTCTCCGCCACTTCAGCAGAAGAATGGGGATGGCTAATGAGAGCTCAGCTGTCCCAGGAACCCGACCCATGGGCTTGACATTCTTGCTTTTTAAGACTGCACAAGCATGTGGGTCTTCCTCTTGGTTCATCTTATAGAAAATGCTTTTGCAAACTAAGGTGGAGGACAGCAGACAGAATTAGAGGGCACAGATGTCATAATGAGAAAAGTCTAATTACAGAGAACAGGCAGCTGGGAAAAGGAACAGGGACTGTGCATAGCACTGAGAGATTACAGTCTAGGACCTGTCATAGCATTTGCCAGACCTTGAATGTTTATCCAGTGCTAATTTTAGACATACTTTTTAAACAAAGGGTAGAAATGTCTTGTCTTAAGACAAAAGCTCAAGTTTTGTCGTAAACAGCTCTGGGAGCCAGGGTTGTAGGTGAGCAACCAGCATTGCCTGAGGTGGCTGCAGTGACGGAATCCAGTTCTGTGGCTTAGCTCAGCCATAAGGCTGTTGGTCAAATTCTCTTTTTTGATGGAAACCTTACTTCTAAAAGTACTTTTAGCCCATGTTAGAACTGTCAATCCCTTCCTTTCCCAAGCTTTCTTCTTTTTATTGAGAAATTCTAATCTGGGATCTAAACTAATTTAAAAAAATTGAGTAATTTTGTGAGGGTTTTTTTTTTTCCTTTCACTTTCCTCAAAATAATTTAGCACTATTTCTAAACCTGCTTGAGTGATCAACACTTTAATTGAAGGGTTTTGCCAATCTGGCAATAACTTAGAACTAGTGAGCGCCTCTTAGAGAGCTTAAGCTAGACTTCTACCAGTGCCAAAAGACACCAGCTCTTTGGAGATGGGATTAGGAAGGGATTGTTACTGCCCCTATTCACCTCCAGCAATGCTGAACTCCTACCTTCTGAAGAGGTATCACAGGACAGACTGATTAGAGACCCATGCCTCCCTAGACCTTGATGTAGCACCCTGGGGTGCACGTCTTCTACTCTGGACATTTTGTTGAGGACCAAACAACACTGAGATTTGCTCTGGTCTGAGTTGCCTCTTAGGTCTTTGACTCCTTGCACTTACGTTTCATCTGTGAATGCAATTCCAAAGTATTCTTTCTCCTTCAGGTTGAAATGAGATGCCACCAAGTCAAGCAACTCCTTTGCCAAAAGCTTTGGCTGGAAAACAAAAACGAAAGAAAGTGATTAATGAAGAGAACTTTGATATAAGGTACTATGTTTCTGGACGGACGTACTATCCTTGAAGGTACTCCACTGCTCTTGGCTTTATGTTATCTCTGGTGTTCAAGCTAAATCTTCAAGCAACATTAACTCCTCGAAACAAGCTATAGTTTCCCTCCAAGGAAAATAGAAAACAGGTGGTTCTGACCTTGCCAGTGCTCACTGTCTCTGTAGATAGATGACCTGCTGCCTACCAGTGTTCAGATTTACCACGACTTGCTCACACATGCCTCTGATAATTTCAGTAGTTAAAGCTTTTTATCAAGGACCATTGCAAACACATTTCAAACACCCACTCTCACACGCACAGCACAGATACATGCTCATAACACTAACTAAATACACAGTGCCAAAAGATAGGATATGACAGGACCAAATGAGAAGTAAATGACAGAACAAAATAGTTTCTCATTCATGATCCAGACAAGATGCTGCCTGTGATCCTACAGACATGTACAAGCCCTGGGTCCCAGATCTGTAATGGTCACAGCAGCACTGGCACAGCTGGAGTCAGAGATCCCTGATTTGTAGACCAAATCCTTGTATGACTCTCAACCTCTCTCTAAAAATGTCTGTAAACCCAGCACTGTTCTGGTACCTGACACAGCAGTAGCTGTGCCTAAATGCAGCACAGGCTTAAAGCAGCCCTCAAATAATATCTAAGATGCTGTGTAGGATGAACAGCCCTACGTAGGATTCAACAAGCTTCATTGTAATTCCCAAATCAGGCTTCTTAGGTAGGACTTGGGAGTTTCTGCTATGTCCTCATTACATGCTGCATTGCCTTTCACAGGCTCTTGTAACTCCTGAACGGAACAGACCGGGCATGGAGCTGTGGTCGCGTCCATTGTCTCCTTGGGTCTCTGCTTTCACAAGTCTTTGATAAATGGGTAGGACACTGAGCCACCAGCCAGCCCACCTGAGAGGGCAAGGGTGGGGAAGAGTGAGAAAAAGCATGCCTAAAACACAGAAGCATTTTCCCAAGCCTGGAATAAGCTCTTGGAAAGGGATGGATTGAGCTTTTGTATTTCACAGGAGTGCAGAAAAGAACAATAAATGGCTGATGTGAAACAAGCTGCTCATGGATATGGAAAAGTGATGGGTCCCTTGGCTCCACCCCAACCAGCACTGTCACAGGGGATGTTGAATAAACAGTAGAATCCTCTCATGATGTCCAGCCACAACATGGAACAGGAGCTATGGGGCTGTCCAGGCTACCTTGCCTTCCTCACCATAGTATCCAGCCCCTAGGCATTGAGTTGGGAACAGGAGCTGGAAGCTCCAGCCTTCAGCCAACCTCCTGTTGGACAAATGCCATGAGCTGCCCATTCATCTCTGCTGAGTGAGAGCTGGCTGCGGAAAAAGCCATGGAGAGATGGTCAGCATGGCATGAGTCCCCTGCCCGGATGCTCTTAAAATCATAGAAGCATTAAGGTTCGAAAAGATCACTAAGATCGTCTAGCCCAACCATCAGTTCATCTCCACCATGCCCACTAAATCATGTCCTTCTTTTCCCAGCACAGCCCTGCTCCCAGGCTCGGCAAGGATGCAATCTCCACTGCCCTTGCTGTGAAGATGCATCCCAAGTCTGCAGTGCCAGATAAAGGAGGATAGCCCTTTGCCTTGCAAGATAAGGCAGAAGAACAATAGATGCAGAGCCAGCACTGGAATGGTGCCAGGTTAGTTACTGGGCCAGCATTCCTGAAGAGGCTTACAGCGGGGAAGTTAAGCCCTGATAGTCCCCTCCAAGATCACTTTCCACTCTCTTCTTAAGCTCTGCAAGGTTATTGTCCTTTCCAGTGGGATGAGTCCCGTGTCCCTTCAACACAACCCAAGTCTTTGGAGGGAGGGTGGAGGATGGTATCTTCTCCAGGTAGCAAAGACACCTCAAGACAATCCCTCACAGCAAGGATAATGGCAGGAGAACCCAAGCAGACACAAGGCGAGCTGCAGACAGCCACCGTCTCAAAGGTAGCGGTTAATCTGCTTGCTGTTCACGATGGGATCGGCTGAGTGATGACCTCCTTTCATGTCAGCTGCACAGACAAAGAGCTCATTAGCGATGCCTGTGGCAAGTTGTTTTAATTCATTATTAATTTCTGGACTTCATTTTCCAGGGGGATATTCATTTTGCATTAATAAAACTGCCGTCACAGACACATTGAGGAAGATGCGGTCTGGTCTCACAGAGCAGGGAAATCAGTTGGAGGTGGGTGCAGGGCCTTCTGCATTCTATACATTGGGAAGGTCACAGGCCAGCTTGTGAATCCTACATGCATAAATAATGGAATAATGGGTGGCTTTCAAACTAGAAGCTGAACTCTGTGCCCTGTGCTGTAGAGCTGGACCATGGCAAAGTGACCTATCAGGGCATCACTGCTTCTCTTACCCAGGTTTTCCTGGTGTTCTCCATCTAACCTGCTTCAGAAAAAGAAGCATAGGGAGCGTGTTGAAACTGTAGCAGCTGGCCTGAACTTGGATACTGTACACCAGCAGAAATCCTGTGGCTGGAGCTGTGAGGGCTGAGTATGGTGGGGGTAGGTTGTCAAAGCAATGTTATTTGGCCAGGGATTTCCCTGCTGCTCTCTCCCACTTTTAGGGCCCTCTCTGAAGAAATGCATATGAAGAAAAATGAAAGGGTGTTCTTTCATAGAAAAATCATCAGGATCCCAGTCATGGTCCCAGCACAGAGGAACTTTTATGGATTCCTGACAAACTACAGTGGGCAACTCTTCTATAGAGTCCAAATTGACTTGGGAGCAGCGATCCCTGCCAGTTTTCTCTCTTTCCTCTTCAAAAGTTAAGAGAGCAAATAAATTCTTATTAAGGGCAGTCTCTTTATTAGTAGAATGACCCAATGCAGTGCCTGAGAGATTGATTTGAAGTGCTGTGCAATGCTCTGCATTTAAGCCTCGGCAGCAAGGAGCTCTTCCATGTGCGTCTGGGGCTCTGCAACCACTGCTCCCACAGCCTCACAGCTGCAAAATCATTCCTTCCCTCCTCTCCAGGATAACTTAAATTTTGGCTAATAATGTCCAAGAAGAAAGAGAGAGCTTTATTGGTGGTGTGGGGAGGTGAAAAGAAAAGAGCTGAGCCTCAGTAGCAGCTCCGTGTGAGGAACCTAGACCAAGAACTCCTCTGCAGATAGTGTGAGGAGGTGCATAAGGAATCACAGCTCATGGGATCACAGCTCATGCTGCCAGGGCTGCCTCCCTGCATTTCTGTGATGCTTAAGAAGGAGCTTCCCATGCCTCAGGGTTGCAGGCACAACGTGTACTGGAAAGAACTGCACTGAGGTAACTCTGGTGCATGCGACACGCAAGCCCTGTCTTGATCTCCTTGGATGTGTTTTAAGGAGCAGTGACAAATTAATTTGCTCTTCTGTGCACTGCCCTTACCTGGGAGCTCGTAGGGCTGCCTCTTCCCAATTAAACATGAAGGCAACTTCCCAGGACAACAGCATAGCACAACAAGCACTAAGGGCAGGTGGGGAGAGGAAGGACAGCCCCAAGGAAGGGGAAATGGAAGGTGTGTGAGGTCATTTTTATTCAGTGTCAGAAAGAAAAGAGTATCACTGCTCTTCCCTGTAGTTATTGGAGGAGTTCTCATCAGTGTGAGCCCTCTAACGTGGGCTGCTGGATCCCTGGGGCAGTGGGCTGGGGTCTGAGGGCTGGAGACTTCTGCAGTGCTGGAGAGAGGAAAAAGTGTGAGATTCTGCTACGTGAGGTGACATGCTGAACTAGGATCAATGAACGCTAAAACTAACTGGTGTCAGATGGGCTCACTGCTAATAATGCTGCGTTTTGGGCCTGTGTTAGCCATAGGATGGAAGGAGGAGGAATTCTGGGGATAGGAATCCCCTTGTAGCCCAGGGGAAGCTTCTGGGGATGGCTCATCTCATCCTAAAGCAGGCCTAAAGTCCAGGAGAACTTGATGGATTTCCCTGCAGCTTCAGCAGCTTGTTCTGCTGGCCACTGGGAAATACACTGGGAAATACATCAGGAATACAAGCGTTCCAGTATTAAAGATTCAATAGAGTTAAAAAGCACTGTTACTGGGATTTGAGCAGCCTGAGGAGCTCCAAAGCCGTGTGTTTCCCCAGTGGAGAGGCGGGCAGCCCGCTTCTGGCAGAGCAGCATGTTTCTCCCTGACAGCTTCCCATTACGTTTAGAAATGAGTGAGTTATAGAGAGAGATTATCTATCCACAGTCCAGCAGTGCCATGAATAAAAAACAGATGACAGGGTACTAGCAGCTGCTGGTACGTCCCTGGAAACGTGGGCACACACAAAGTATATTTTATTGTTTTATTAACTGTCAAAGAAGCCTATCTGTTCCCCTCCCCCGTTTCATCACTTTTCCCTAATTCTCCGTGGCAGAAGGTTTCTGGGAAATGCGCAGTTCCAACATATGGGCAGACGTGCTGCCCGCATCCATCCGGCATGGAGACACACTGAGCTGTGGGAACCAGGTAACCAGATCATGCTTAGTAATGCCTCGTTTCATTAGATTAAAAAAATCTGCTGCTGTCCACTGTCTCCTTTGCAGTGCGATACGTAATGGGACCCAGATGCTGCAATGCTAAAGGATATCTGTAGTACCAAAAAAGCTCATGCGCAGCCCTGGGAGGAGAATTTCCGGTGCTGCCATAAACATCACAGCCCCTCTTGGCATTAACAGTGGCATCCTCAAAATCCATGGAGTTGAGGAAGGCATGCATATGCCAGCATTGTCTAAAATGCTGGACTTGGTTTTTGGCAGCCTGGAGACAGCTGCTGGAACAAACCTGACATTCCCAGTGATTTTCAATTGGGCTGGGAGGGATATTTTGTGCTAATAACCTCACCCTGGTCAGGCAAAGGCTCTGGGGCTGCCTTGAATCAGTAGCATTAAGCTGTGAGCGTGGCCCAGCAGCACCTCAACTCAAAGCACACTCCAGAGGCAGACCCAAGAGAGGTCCCATTGTTTAGGAGGAAGAGGGAGCTGACCCCCAGGAACACATCCCAACTGTGCCATGTGGCTCCTAGCCCAGTCAATGAACCCTGGCATACATTATTTATTAGCACAGGCATAGCAGATGCTATCTGGCAACAGGTTTGGTTTCTGCAGGACAGGGTCTGTTCAAAACAGCCTTTTTGGGTGCCGACACAGTCCCATATTGCTAACATTCAAAGATTGGACACTTGAAAAAAAGCCATTTGGTGGCTTGGGTTGGGGGTACAGTGCAGCCAGTCCATCATCTGGACAGGTGAGGTGGAAAAAGTAGAGATCTGCATGAATGGTTGGACTGGATGATCTCAGTGATCTTTTCCAACCTTAATGATTCTACGATTCTACAACTGTATGATTCTAAGGCTTGCATGCAGCAGGGTGCCGTGCTCCATCGCCAGTCGTCTCGAGCCTTGGGCAGTGCAACCAGAAGGAAACAAAAGTGCAAAACGGTGACTCACACAGCTCTTCCCGTCTGCCAACCCTAATAATTAGCTAACGAAGCAAAGTCCAGGTGCCCCCTCTGGATTAGATCATCTACTAAAAACAGCCACAAAGCAATGCTCTGACACCATGGAAATAAGGGTAAGGATGCCCGTATAGACCCTTTGTGTTCCTGCTCTGTCTCTTGAGGCATTGGTTATTCAGTGTCCAGCAGCCTTATCTGCTAACAGCCAGCGGCGCATTTATACCCCCTGCATGAGGCAGAGCATCACCCTGTGATGGTTACAGACCATAACTCCCTCCCCTCCTGCTTCTGTGTGCATGAAACACTGAAATCTCTCATCCAGGGGCCATTGAGCTGTCACTCACTCAATACGTCTCTTCTTGTCAAATCGGCTCTGCCAGCAGCTCCATCACCCAGTTCTTTAACCTATTTTATGCACTTCGAAGACAAGAAGAAATCCAAAGTTGTTCCATCGTAATGTTGTGTAAATTCTAAATAACAGTCCTTTCAGCTATTTGAGCATCTGAATATAGACTAATAAAATTGTACAAATCTCTCAGGCTGAAGGCTTGGGAACTTAGAAGCCTTCAGCTTTGAAATGCCGCTTATGGAGTAGATCCGCCTCTCCTTCGTGCTGTGTTGATTTATGTAGTGCACGTAATTAAAACAGAACCACAGAATCCCACTAGATCAGGTTGCCTAGGGCCCCATCCAACCTGGCCTTGAAAGCCTCCAGGGATGAGGATGCCTCCAGGGATGGGGATTCTCTGGTTTCTCTTCAGATCATATCAGACAGACTGAGATACAGTTATGTGAAAAATTATTCATTGAAATGCAAGATGCCTGTGGAGGGAATGCCTTATTTTTGATCACGACACAGCTGAACCCCATCAGCATCAGGGAGTGGTGATGGCAGCATCGCTTGCGCTGGCACGTGCAGCACCGCATTCCCAGGGCCAGCGGCTGGCTCTAAAACCTCTTTCCTTCATTTATACAGGAAAATGAGACAGCATGCCTCCAGCAGCCTTCCTGGGAGCCTGGAGAGCAGTGACAGAGCACCACTGACATTTTTCTTGGAAAGCCAACATTCGCAAGTTGTGGGAATTTAGATTTATTAGGGTCAGAGAGACGAAGACAAAAAAATCTCCAAGCTTTAAAAAAGGCCCATTCGGTAAAAGGATTAGAAACACCCTACTGACAAGATGCCTTAGAAATATTCACAGATTTCTGCATTTCTGGGTTCTGCTAATACCTGACACTCAATATCTTAAGTCGGAAGCCATTGCTGACAATCTCTAATTCCCCTACATACTAGCAATGTGAATCTGCTTAAATATTTTTAGAGTCAGGGAAAACAAAGAGCATGAGTTGGCCATGTCTGCATGACAAAATTCACATTAAAGCCCCAGCAAGAAGCAGTTAGAGGGAGGAAAAAGACACTTTTGGGTCTGTAGCATTCTTCCTCTCCTTGCCCAACACAGAGGCAGCTGCACGCTTGCCCCATTCAGCTGGAGTCTTCATGGACGCTCAGTGACCCCATTCCTCTTTGTTGTTCTCTTGTGGTCCAGCAGCTCTAACAGTATTTTCAGGTGACTGCATCTGAAAAGAGCAGCCAGCTGCCACTGGTGCTGGGATGGGAAATCTGCCCGTCCTCACAGCTCCCTGCTCAGACCTGCCTCTCATGCATGACAAAAGCCTCAGTGCTTCTCCTCCCTTAGTCCTCTGTCTGCTCCATCTCCTTCTTGTTCCAGCTGCCAGCAGATCCCTTCTGCATGGGGTCCCCCAATAATCTGTATCTCTGTGCTGTGGTAGTTTGTATGTGCTGACTGGGTCCACATTGCCCTCATGGAACATCTCGGCAAGGTCTGATATCTCACAATGTACCTCACCTATCATAGAATCACAGAATGGCTGAGGTTGGAAGAGACCTTAAAGCCTATTGAGTTCCAACTCCCTGCCACAGGGCTGTCCCCCACCAGTTCAGGCTGCCCAGGTCCCCACCCAACCTGGCCTTGAGCACCTCCAGGGATGGGGAATCCACAGCTTCTCTGGGCAGCTGTGCCAGTGCCTCACTGCCCTCTCAGTTAAAAGTTTTCCTGACATCTAATCTAAATCTCCTCTCTTTTAGTTTTAAACCCTTCCCCTTGCTTTCATGTGACCAGCAGAGAATATGATTTGCATGGATCTGACCAACAGTGTAGCCACCTTTGAGTCCTTTACAGCTGAATACTGTCCAGGAGCAGGAACAGAATGAGAAGATCTAGCCAAGCTCAGAAGCAAACCCAGATTTCATGGGGCAAGCAGTTGTTTTTTTTTTTGGGGGGGAGGTGGGCTGAAGAAAGTGTGGAATTCTTTATGCTGACTGATGTCAAGATTGCTTTTGTAGCACTGCCAAGGTCACTGCCAGCTCAGCTAGTCAGCCATGAAAACATCACTGAAGCAAGATAAAAAGTTGCCTCGAGACAATTTGTGCATACAACTCTTATTATTCTTTATTTAAACTTTTTAAGTTTGTTTTCGGATGTTTGGAGGAAACAGATCCTTCTATTATCTCTTTGGGTTTCTCCCAAAACATAACACAACATCAAATTTGTTCTGTCCTTTCCAAGACAATTCTGAAGACAAACCTAGCACACTGCTTGCCCTGCTACGTGTTTACTCTAGCAAACATTGTATTTGCAGGACACTACTCTGGACCACATGGTCAGGAGTTGCATTCTGGGAGTTTCTATGGCTTTAAATGAAAATCCATCCCAACTTTGACTGAGATTTTCTTTCAGCTTTCAGGGAACTTGAAGCAAATTTCTGGGGTGCAAAATCAAAAAGACTGATACACAAAAGGTACTCACTTACATGAATCCAAACTATCAGCTTTCATGCAAATTCAGTTCCCATGGAGCAGATAAACGATTCCCAGCTATGATGGCTAGATTCACTAGCCCTTCAAGTCATTGCAAATGTGTTAATGATCTATCGAATAGCTTTGCATCTCCTTCCGCAGGAAACATCTGTGGAGCTTCCAGGTATAAATGAAAAGGCTGTGGACAATAGATCAGCAGAGCAGAAGGATGATACCCACTGGTACAAAGACTTCATCTTTGTTGAAGACCACCAGTTTTACACACGTGGAAGACAGAAACCATGTTTGAGCACTATTTGCTGGATAGCTTTGGCCAGGAACGATTTCTAGTGTGTATCCATCTACCTTTTTCAAGGGGAAAAGAGTTTAGCTAGATGGATTCAAGCAAAGCCCACGAGCCAATGAGCAAGTTCTGGCTTGCTTCATCTTCTAGAACAGACAAAATCATTGATACTTCTTCCCCATGAGCAAAGTCAGAGAAAGGATGTTCTCAAATTGGCCATCAATTACAACCAGGTGAGCAAACCCAGATTTCAAATATTCCTAAATCAGAAGAATTGGCTCATACGGTGTTCAATTCTATAGCAATGCTTTGCACAGATTACAAGGCAAGGTTCTTGGGATGGACTGGGATGGATTTTCATGGTATACCCCATCCTTTCTGTCTATCACCTAACCACTGCCTACAACCCAATGTCTGTGAGTGGCCCGGAAGAAAACCAGCTAGCCAGCCACATCTTCTTTCTATCACCCTTGCAAAAAAGGAGAAGAATCTCGCTTTGCATCATGAAGGCATCTAACCTGTGGAACTTGCACTTGCAAGAGTGATACAAGCGGAGACACTGACTGAATTTTAGATTCCAGTGTCATTAACAGTAATCAATTTAAGCAAGCAGAGAGTTTAGTGAGAGTAAGCATATCTGATGCCTTTATCACAGAACTGGTTCTGCAGAGGATTTTTCACCTTCTTTTGCACATGACATACAGCACTGATGGATGCAGAGACCAGATTAGTTGGAGAGCTCCAACTGGAGACTGGGGTTAAGTTAATACAAACTGAAGCAGCTCAAGATGCAAATTGCACTTGCTGTGGTGCTAAGAGGGTTTGTGTACAGGGCTTTGGTTCAAACCCTCGTCTAAATGCAAACGAAAAAAGACATGGATATAGCATTCTTTGCAGCGTGCTGTGTTGCAAGTTGTATGGCCTAGTTTAAGAAAGCATTTCTGACATGACAAATTTATGCAGATAATCTGTATAATAAATGGTTGGCTTAAAGAATTTTGGGTCTTCACTTGTACTTGCCTTCAAGTTTCTGGAGATCTGTATAATTTTGCATAAGAGTAGTCAGCTGCTGCAAGAAAATCTATTGTGTTTTGAGCCATCTGACTGTATCACATGTGGCAAATCAAACTTTGAGCATGAAGCGAGCTTCAGAGCCAACTTTCAGTGGCAGGAATCCATTTCACACTCAGTCGACAACAGGGTTTGATAAGGACTCGGTCAGTGTGAATAACCAGCTGCCTTCTATATTTATTATGATTTGGTAGCATCTGTTGAAGTTTTATATCACTGAGAGATTGCTGGTATTCTTTTAAAGCATTAAAGTTACCTTGACAAGGTCAACAACAATTTTTATAGAGGTCAGCATTTTTTATTTTGAAATATTTGATCATAATTCTATCAAACATTAAAGAAAGAGTTTGGTGGGCACATAATGAAATTGGACAGCTCACACAATCCATTTATCTTTTCAGCTGTAAACCTCTGAAGCACTCTGGTTCATACACTTTCAAATCAAGTGTAGAAATGTCTATCTCCCTTCATCTAGCCTACGAAAATTGGTACTTGGAAACGTTCTTGATCTCCTGTTGCTGATGTGGAAAAGGAAAAATAAATTCCCAAGACATACTAGCTGAACTGCATTCACATAATCTATTTGTTTTTAAAAGTCTCTCCTGAATAAGGTTATTTGTTTCCACCGTTACTCAAAGTCACTTCTTCATTTCTGGAATTATTTAATAAGGGAAGTGAATATTTATTTTTGTAGCACGTTTTCTAAGCATGTTAAAATCATTTATTATAAAAGCAGCAAAACCTACAAGACTGCATTATGCATCATGACAAGGCAGTTCAGATTTTAGCAAATCCAACGGCAATGAAAAATAAAATCAATAATAATGCTAGATTTGAAGCATGAAGTTTGACCTTCCCATTTCATCTTACACACCATTTGTCAGTGCAGACACTAATTAAAGTTAAGAAGAGCTGTGTCCTGATGTGCTGAGATCTGGGGAAGGGGAATGCTTTCAGAAGCCTAGTGGATGCATCGGTTTTTGAGCATTCTTCTCAGCTCTACTTCTATCTAGGGATTGACTCCACTTTTTGTGGATTATTTTTGTATTTGGATTCCCCAAATACACAGCAATATGAGATACCCTTCTCGTAACAACCTTGGAGTTGAATGTTGGTCTTCCTAGATCCTCACATCTGTTTAATCATCTGCTCTATATACAGTTACCATATTAAGAAAATACCACAATGTTCTGAAGTTTCTGGCTTAACACTCAAATGTAAAACAGGCCATGAAAATACTGCACATCAGGCAGACAGTTCTTCCCCTGGGAAGGTCAGGAGAAAGAAGCTGAACGTCACTGGCCAGATGTTGGTTGCATTGCTTAATGCCTGATGGCAAAGCTCAGACATTATGGGGAACCGAGTGACTGGAGACTCCAAGAAAAGGGATAGCTAAACAGACTGCTCTAACCTCAAAGGCGAAGAAAAGAATGATGAATTGTGTAGGTCCAGCTCCCACAGCACAGTAAATCAGTGCTGCTCCACTTACATCCCCACTGATGGCAGTCTGGTCTCTAATTTCCCTTGCATGAGCACGGTCCCTGAGTTCCCCAGTGTGAGGAATAGGACCTGCCCTGTAACTATTGTAGGTTATGAGGCAGGGTCTAACACACCTATCCTGGAAGAGAATCTACTCTACTCTTGGTGACTTCCAAGGCAATCTTTACTTCTTGAGCCAGCAGAAGGTGCTGATATAAGCAAGGGCCAGGCTTGTGATAAAACCGTGGTTATTTCATGTGAAATTGAGGAAGCCAACATGTTGTCATTAAAACAGAACAGAACCCCCCATCTACTACATCTACTCATTTTAAGCACTACCTGCTGCCTTCCCTAATATGTCCATTCATGAAGACCCTGTATATGGAACCCACTGTGTGTGCCCCTGAGAAGCAGCAGTTGCTGTATTCAGCATCTCTTGGGACACAGTCCAGTTGCTGACTGGGTCCTTCGGCCTGGTCCCCTCCGTCATTCACACATCTGGCATTGCTTGAGCCAGCAGAAGATAGATGGGGCCCTTGGTGGAGAAGATCAAATTGCAATGGAGAAAGGTAGTGCACAGGAAAGCCCTGGCTCTGCTTCTAGATGTTCTGAATTTTCTCTGGATGTATAAACTAAAACAGCCCTCTAATCCTTGAGGAAAGATGTAATTAATGCTGATTTTATGCAGCTTTAAATGTACAATGGTGCACCTGTGTATTCTGGGATTGTTATTAGGCTACATTGGGAACTTACTGAACCTAACAAATTTCACTACTGAGGAATTTGGTACTGAATACGATTACTTTCACACGTGCAGACCAGACAGGAGAGTGGGCAGTGCTTGTTGGAAATGAGACACCACAGGAAGGATTCTTCTCCTTTATTTTATGCAGATATCACACATCTATTATAAGAAACAGTGGGGTTAGGCCTTACTGCCCACCTTAAAGCTTCTCTTAGAAATCTTCACGCATCCATTCTGGGCTTTGTGCAACAGAATAATTCCTTGGAGAAAATCTGCAAATCAGCCCATTGACCTAATTCAGTCCATACCTAGCTGTTATTTCTCCCATGATACCTGCTGAATTATCACAGGGAATGCTAACTCACATGGACATCCTGGTGCTCACTTCAGTGCTGCCTTCAGCCCAGGTAGCCCCAAGCACTGCCCTCGAAGGCACAGTCTGGAGATAAACAAGCAGGGAATGTGTTTCTTCTCTGACACTGGTCTTCTTTTCCTGACTACAGGCTCACCATTGTCACACAGTGACCCCCATAAGTAAAGGAGGAGACAACGGACAACCGTGATAATTGGCTGCAGGTCAAAAGGAAAGCAGGCAACCTAATACTTGCACACCACAGGAATTGATGGGGGATAAGAAGGGATCATTTCCCTTGATATTTGTAAAAAGAAGTGCTGGTGATAAACCTGGCCCATCAAAAAGGAGGAGGGTAAAATGAATGATGCTTCCAGAGCAGATGAGATACCGAGTTTCCTTTGTTGAAAAAAAAACCAAACCAAACCAAAAAATCTGTTTTCTGCTCAGATGGAATAAAGAAGAAATAAGATGGAGTGATTAGGAGAGAACTCAGGCAGGACAAAAACTGTTAGTGACAAACAGCTACTGAGGAAATAATTGGAAAATGTAAACACATACAAATGTGGGTGATGGCCCGCATACTGGGACAATAGTGGAATTAGCCAATAAATGAAATGAACCGTGGAAGGAGAAGCTTGCAGGTTTTGTGGAGAATTGTAGAAGGTTTTTCTGAGTGGGAGGGGTAGAATGCAAACAAAGACAGTCTGGTTTCTGGAAAGAAGTGATCCCATCACTGGTAATGTCCTGTGGGAAGGGGAGGATGTTTGTGCAATATCAGCTAAAGAAAGGTATCTAGGTGGGATGCTGGTTCCAGCTCCACCCCTTCTTGTGTTTGATGACAGGGGTACCTCCAAGCCTGGAGGAAGGGACAACGGCCAGAAATGGATATACCCATCCCATCCCATGAGCTTCCATTTCAGGTAGAGGAAATCCTCAGCTGCCTCATTTTCTGCCCTTAGTAGACTGAAGGTTGAGAGCAGGATTTGTAACTGATCCTAGTGGTCTTTACCCACTGTTTTGGGACTGGGACAGGTTTCCAATGGTGGTCTGGACTCTGAACTGAAATATCATAGAATCACTGAGGTTGGAAAGGACAAGTAAGATCATCTAGTCCACTTGTCAGTCCATGCCTACCATGCCCATTACCATGGCCCTCTGTGTCACTTCTACCCTTTTCTTGAACACCCCCAGGGACGGTGACTCCACCACCTCCCTGGGCAGCCTGTGCCAATGCCTCACCACTCTTTCTGAGAAGAAATTTTTCCTAATATCCAATCTGACATGCCTGCCCAGAGGCTTCCTGTCCCCACAATGACATTTGGGTCGTGTTCTGTTCAGGAACACTGCAGATGAGACAACAGCAGTCTGGTGGCACAGCACAAGGAGTTGCTATAGCCATGGACTGAGTCAGCTGGAGCTGTGAGACAAGAGATATGCAACCAAAATGAGCAGTCAGCTTTCACCCAAGGACGGCACAGCTCTTTGTCTCTTAAAATATCTAAAAGCTTTCTCAGCACTGTGGGGAATAGGAAGATGACTTGGTGTGGCACTGACCCAAACCCTACGCTGCAGCCAATGCTCTCTCCTTGCATAAGGACTTACAGTGCCTCAAGCCCTAGCACATCTCTGTGTGAGCAGACCCAGGCACTGATGTCCTCCACCACAGCTGACGATGAAGCTATGCTTCCCTCATGGACACGATAGCGGCTGCCTGCCCTTGAGGGATGCTGAGGAAGTGTCACACCTCCCTGCCAGCATCCAGAAAGCCTTTCTCTGCACCTCACCCAGACAATTCCTTGCTGAGTGGTATAAGAAACTGAGAGTGATTAACCCAATGGGATAAATTGGAGAAACTGTTCCCTGCTCCAAGTGTCTGGGCCAAGTCTGAAAAGCTGGGAGAGCCCAGACATCAGAGCCTTGTCATGCTGCTGGCAAAAGATACTGCTGAGAGCACAACTTCCAGAAAATGATGCTGGAGATCTTGATGACCTTCTGGGAACTGAAGGTGTCTCTACTGATGGGCCAGCGGTCACCTTGACTGCTTGACAGTCTCCCTGTTCTTCATGACTTCCTGCCAGATGGCTGCAGACCCCACTAAACCTCATCCTACTGCAAGGAGTAAATGGCAAGTGCCACATCATCATTGCTAACGCTGAAGATCTGCAGTTTTGGAAAAACCTGCACTTCTTATGCAAGGTGTGCACTGAAAGATCATACTTCTTGGGATCTGTGAGAACCTGAGGAAGGTGAATGGGGGCAGAGGGAGGGTTTTCTCCTTCCCTTTGGTAAAACGGGAGAGATCTATTTTGCAGTGGGGAATTAGCAGTTTTTATCCCTTGCACTGAAAGGAAGTCATGGACCAAGTGGATGCCTCCCTGCAACAAACACTCAGAACTTTATTATTTAAGTGTTGGGAACCGTGTTTCTATCTGTTTTCTTTTCCAGATTACTTGAAGAGCTGTAGGTAAGCGAAAGCTTTAGAAACTGAGTGCTGTGCCTTCAGCTGAAGGGCAATATCCTGTGCCATTAAATCACATTGTAACATAGAATCATCATAGAATCATAGAATGGCTTGGGTTGGAAGGGACCTCAAAGGTCATCTAGTTCCAAACCCCTGGCCATAGGCTGGGTTGCCAACCACTAAACCTTGCACTAGATTGAGGTCCAGGGCCCCATCCCTGGCCTTGAACACCTTCAGGGAGGTGCCCCGGTTTTTCACCTTGGACATCACCTCCTATTGAACCAACTTCAAGCAGGGAGATGTTTCTACATATGCCGCCAAAACAATGTCCCTTTGCCTAAACAGAACTTCCAGACCTGCCCCTTGGTCATCTTAATGTCTCAGTGGCTGGACTCAGACCAGACTATTAAGGACTACAGGAAAAACACAATATTTTTAGAATTAAATTTTCCATTCCACTCACCATAGGAATCTGGAAAGCATTTGCCTGCCTGCCTGCTCTCTCTGAGTCTCTAAAGAAGAAGCAGTTTGTCGTATGAAGGAGATGCCAGTATATCTTCAAAGAGAAAAGAAACGAACTGGCAAAAATAGTTTGCCCTGCAGTGCCCGAATCCACAAAGAGGCTCTTTCTGGTAAAAAAAAGTTAAAGCCACAGATGTAAGCCACAGAGCTAGGCAGGCAGAAGTTTCAAATGCAGATCTGCTTTTAGATGGAAAGTGGTTATATGAGAGCAAAGAGATATATTATATGCGTACAGTGCAAACCACTGCTGTTCAGTAGAGATTCATCCATCAGTACCAGAAGAGAAGCTGGCCTATGGCTCTTGGCTGGTTTGCCAGAATTTTATTAAATGCACAGGAATGCCAAGTCTGTAATGTCTAAAAGTGAATTTATTTAACAATGAACTCTTTGAAAAGGGAGTCCCAAATGCGTAATTAATAATGAATCAGTGATTTGAAATCTGATCCACAGCCTACTGAAGCTGATAGACAGACTCTCTGACTTCAAGGAGTTTTGGATAAGGCTCTCATTAAGCAAAAGGAAAAAGAAATAAAAAGCTGAGCCAGCTAGTTAGTTATAAGAATATTATAGCTTGGATTCTGCACTTAACAGAGACATACAATAATCTGTGCCACACATAAATCCCATCTCTGCTGACGGGAGACTCACACATTTCTGTGTCTGAAGCTGCACTTGAAATCTAGGAGAGAAAAAAAAAGCTGTAAGAGGGTCCCCAAAGGAAAACCTCAAACCGCTGGTTTGAAACACAGCTCATTTCCTCTTGGCATGGCGTGGGAGATGGCTGTCACACACGTGTCATTGGGAGGTAGCAGATGCTGCTCCTCCCCACACCAAGCCCTGCTCCTCTGCTTGCCCAGTGGCCAGAGACAAAACCAACCTCAAATTCCTGCCAAGCTGAGCGTAGCGTGGTGCCTGCATGGGGACACGCTGCTCATCTCCCATCAGAGCTGCTTAATTCAGCTTGTCAGTGATGCGGGTGTTCAGCTGAGCCCATCCCAGCATCGGCCCAATTTTGCAGCAGTGCTGTGAGATAGAGCAGTGGCAGTCTGGGGTCCCTTATTTTTCATCTGCCTGTCAATGGAAGTGGAATGGGGGGAGTGGGGGAAATGCTGGCTGATGAACAGCTTCATTGTCCCATGTCGTCTGCGAAAGACGTAAGTGCATCCATTAAATCATTCTCCTGAGTCAAATATTTTTAAGTACAGTAACACGGCTCATTTTTAAGCAATCAAATAATAATTAAAAATAATCATCTCCCCTTTCTGCTGAAGAATCAGTGCATCTGACATTGAATTTGCTTTTTTTTAATGGCAAAATGTAACTCAATCTAAATGTAAATTCCTGGAGAATATGCTATCTAATTCTCATTATTTCCACTTGCTTAATGCAATTAGAAACATCTGCCACTGATCAACTGTCCACACAGTGAAAATAAATAATAATGCATGCTATCTGCCTCCAAAGTGCTTTTCAGGGTAAGGATTGCAAAGCGCTTTAAAACTGTTCTCTAAAGCCCGAGAGCTAGAGCTGTGCAAAATTCTTGTGACAAGCTCTGAGTCACACCCAACGTGTCTGACTGTGAGTCTCCATATCTCAGAGACATTTGCTGAATGATTCAAGAGAATACTGAAAATACATAAAGTGACTGCCCTGGTTTCTGGAAACATTTGGCTCACATGTGCTCATCTTCATAGCATTGTAAGAATCATTAAGGTTGGAAAAGATCACTGAGATCATCCAGTCCAACCATCAGCCCATCCTCACCATGCCCACTAACAATGGCCCTCAATGCCACATCTACCCTTTTCCTGACCACCTCCAGGGACAGTGATTCCATCACCTCCCTGGGCAGCCTGTGCCAATGCCTCACTGCTGCTTCTGAGAAGAAATGTTTCCTCATATCCAACCTGAACCTGCCCTGGTGCAACTTGAGGCCATTCCCTCTTGCCCTATCGATGTTTCCTGGGTGAAGAGGCCAAACCCCACCTCTCTACAACCTCCTATCAGGCAGCTGTAAAGAGCTATAAAGTCTTCAGGGAGATGCTGTTGTTCCCAAAGCCTGGCCCTAGTGTCACACCAAGAACATGCAGATGGGCTATGGGTGTAGAGGAAAAGAAAACCAGAGTTAGTGGGGATTGAGGGTTATCCCAACTGTGGCCCCGGTTTGACTTTGCCCATGAGAAGAGTGGAGGGGAGCAGCAGAATGTTTTCTAACATGAGTATCCATGAGAGGATCACCAGGTCAGGGACATGGAGCATGCTGCCTCACCTTTAAAGCTCTTTAGTACATACAACCTCTCTGTATAAGCACTGTGGGCTCTCAAAGGACAAGAAAAAACAAAGAAGTAAAGAAGACAATCCAGGAGCGAGAAATGGGCTTGTTCATCCCAATGGGAATGTGGAAGAAGAAAAGGCAGTTTAAGTGGGAAGGTATCAGCACTAGGCACCTACTGCTGAGATGTCATCAAAAAGGGAACCAAACTAATAGAAAAAAGGTTCTTTCTATCAACCAAGTGAATCCCATTTGCACACTTAAATCCCTCCACACTTTTGCCTCAGAGGTGCCCAGCAGCAAGTGCCCGTCTCATGCAACATCCTGGTTGCTCTGCATCTCTGATGCGTGGGGCAGCCTTCCATGAACATCCCAGGTGCTGAGGCATTGCCTGCAGTGCTGTTCCCACATCGCTGTGTGGGTTGGGCTGACTCCATGCGTGAAATGCTTGTCCTGGTTTCAAAGCAAGGGTTGGGAACGAGGTGTAAATGGTTTGGTTGGTTTACTTTGTTCTTAAAAGAGGGTGAGGCACTTTAATTTTTTTTTTTTTTTTTTTTTTTTTTTTTTTTTTTTTTTTTTTTTTTTTTTTTTTTTTTCAAGGAGACAAGTGTAACTTCGAGACTCTATAGGTTACATTCTGGCAAGCTGATCTCTAAATCTGAGCCAGCACAGACAAGGGAAGAGTTATCTCCAAAAATAGGGATGAATCACTAACCCAAAATCTCTGCTATTAATTTTCCCAAAGGAAAACACCTTCCAGAGCTGTCGGATATGATGGTTCTACCTCCCAGCATTTGTTTTGACCTGCTACCAAGAAAGCTTCAGCACTGTCAGGACAGAGACTGAAGCTCCCTCCGCTGCAGGTTTAGATCTGTGCTTTTTCCTGCCCTAATATGGGCACTTTCACGGCAAAGGTAGTATCAGAAGAGATATCATTCAAACATAATGGTGATGAACTGACTGCGAGCACAGATAGAGGGGAAAAGAAAAAACACCCTATCTGTATGAACAGCCTCTCATCTGAAAGGGCTTCTCTGGGAGGGGAATGCAAGGGGAGAATGAGCACGTCTTGCTTCTCATAATGAGGTCATGCATTTGTTTTTTTTAAAAACATGGCCCAATTACAAGGCAAGAGCCATCTCTTCTGTCCTGAAGATAAGAAAAGCTGATGTGTTTTCTGATGACATCCTGTCCCGCGGCTGACACGGGCGCACATGCACATGAATGCCACGGGCACTGCTCTGTGCCGCGCTCCTTGTGTGCATGCTGCAATCAGCAGGCTGCACTTCCCTGGGGGAGGAAGAGGAATTCGGGCAAACAACCCACCAAAGAGAGAGACAAATCCATTTCGACATCAGATTTCCAGGAATCCCCCTCCTAGTCAAGTGACATGGGGCACTTTCCCCAAGTGAAGACAAAAGGGGTTGGTGGAGCACATGCTGGAAATACAGCAAATACAGGGTGGAGAATGGAGGTTTGCTCCATCACTCTGGAATAGCATTTTGCATCATTTCCTAAGAAATTATTTGGGCCTAAAAATAGATGGCTTTGGCATGCTCCTGGATAAAAGCCCTTGCAGGATGATGGGAGGAGCTGTGGGAATGCAGATATTTCTTTCCCCTTGCCCTCTGCATGCAGGGGCAGGTAGCACTGTGGTGCTGGACCTGGCTCCTTTCTGCCTTGCTTGGGGCTGTTTCCAGTTGTTTTCACCAAATCAAGTACACATATGCTGTCCTAAACCAACTCAAATGCACCTCTCTAGGCAAACCAGTCCAACTTGACACCAATGCAGCCACCTCCGACTGCCTGAGGCAGTCACCTGCACCAAGGCAAAGGGGAAGGAAACCACTTCCCAATGAGATGGTAACAGCTTAGGATCCTTTTTACTCATTCTGTGCAACAGTCCTGAGCCCACAGCCACATTCATGGCCAAGGCTCTCAATGGGCTGTGCAGAAGGAAGACCCTTTTGAGTGGAAGCCGAGATCCTTTGTCTCAGCTGCATTCTCTGGGAGCTGAAAAGGAGAGGGAAAAATAAAAGAAAACAATTTTCTATAAACTGAGTAATGTAGCTTAGACAATCAAGCCTGGCATCCTTCATTCACTATCAGCCTCATGTTTGTTCAACACAGTCCAATGGCAGCAATAATGAGAAATGTTCCATCTTAAAATGCTAGAAATTGGAAATGCACATTTTTTACCTTGGATTGAAAGAAAATCTGCTATTCTACCTCATGTGTCTTTTTTTTCTTCTGAACTACACACTTCTAGACTATTCAATATGAACTGAAATCACCGACTACGTACAATATCAGTTTCAAAAGCTGCTCACTCAGACTGTGCTATACAGAAATAATTTTCTATTTCTATTCCCATAGGAATGGAAGTCTCTTGGAAGCCATCTTTTGTCTTGAGCCACATTTAGCATTTTCCTACCTGAATTCGCTAACTTGTCTTGCCAGAAGGATGTGAAAGGGGGAGTGAAGCAGAAGAGGGTCTGATCTGCCCCACCACCTTGATGCTCAACCCCTTTTATTCCCACCTTTATGCCTGGTGGCTAAGCCCTGCAGTCGCCCAAGGGGAGAGCGGAATGGTGTTGGGTGACATGGCTCTGTCTGTGGCTGGAGCAGCGTTTTGGGGCAACAATGACATATTTCACAGCCACTGTGGGGCATGTGCAGGTTATGAACAATAGTTCCACTGAAGTCATGGAGCAGCTGAGCCGGGCAGAAACAATAGTGAATGTATGAACTTCATCCAAGCCAATTGTGAGTAAGAGTTTTTCTCTGCGATGGAACCATAAGATGCTGGTTGTGCAATTTCTGTATGGGTGTGTGTGCGGTGGAAGGGTACCAGGACAAGTCAAACAGCTGATGCTTTACAAAACTTTAGGAGCTAACTCATCAGAACAGGAGGAGCTTTCTGCCTTCACTGGATGCTTCACTGGGACAGTCATCAGCACTCCCAGTGAGCATGAAAGGCTCTGTAATTGCTCAGAGTTAAAGGTATCTGACAAATTTTAGCAGAACAATGAAAAAAGAATCACTGAATATTTTCACCCATATTTGGTCAGCTGTAAAGAATATCCAGCTCTCAGCACATGGAGTATAAATAAACATATATCTTCAGCTTATCTGCCTCCTGACAGCTCACGGATAGCTCCGCAGCCTGTTCTAGTTTAAATGCAATTTATTCTGGAAGGCAGATAATAGGAATATTGATTATGCAGGCCCTAGGAAATCACACCTACATTTCACTGCATGGAAGAGTGTGATTGCCATTCCCTGTTTATTTTCCTATGAGGCTGAAAGCACTTTTCCGAGGGACTTTGTTCCCTGAGGCTCCTGACATGGCAACTAACAGATGTGCAGGGCTTGTTTATGGGAGTCTTTCAATGTCCAAGGACATAACCAGTTTAGAAACCAGCATGCAGCTTGGAAAGTGGGGAATGCACAGCATTACTGTGCCAGGTAAGTGCCATCCCCTCCAGTTAACCTGTTAAAGATATGGAATGCCTTCTGCCCTTCTCCTTCTCCAGCCGCAAGGTGAGCCAGAATCTGACTCATTCTCCAGGGTCACTTTGCTTCTGGCAGCCATTGCCTCCTGCCTCTACTTGTCCCATCTTCTGCCAGTTCTCTTCCCAGAGACCTGCAGGTGGCCAAGGAAAAAATTTGGAAGAATCAAGCTATCCCTGCTGGGTTTCATTAATTCCCAGTCTTGCCTTTCCTATATGCAGCTTTCCTTTCTCTAGAGCTGCTTTATTCCAATGACCTCTGCTGCATGTGCAGATCCTCTTGGAGGCTCTCCAGGCTCTCTGTCCATCTGGGCTCACTGCTGATCTATGCCCTGATGCTTTGTGCCTTTCTTGTCTTGCAGTGCCTCTCCAAATCCTGCTTCTGTTAAACCTCACCACATAGCATGAGCTACGTTGCCAGTATCTGAGAGTGTTGCTCTCTTCCATCAGGGCCATCCTTTCAGTGATATTCATAGCACTGGGACTATTTCCATCCACCTTGAAGTGATGTGGATACCCACAGAGAGCCTGGGGAGTGTGGAGCTCTCAACACATCTCAGATCTGCTGGTCTTGGACCAGTTGATTCTGTCTCCATAGCCACATTGGCCTTGCTGAAGCCAAGCCAGGGAGGACAGCAGAAGCTCTTCCACACCCAGATTTCTGAGCCCTGCTCAGAATTTCCTTTTGAAGTGCTTCTTTCACCTCCTGTCCCATAGCCGTTATCATAAAGCCTTTCCCCTTGAGAAAATCTTCTTTGCTACCTTAATCCTGCCTGAGATCCCTCTTGGCTCTTAAGCCAAACTGTTTGCTCCCTACTTCTGCACATCAAATTTCTTGCTCTTCTACTCCTATGCTCTTCCATTTCCATTTCCAAGGAAATCTTTCCTCCCTCCAGGCTGGATGTCTACAGGCTGCCGTATTCACTGGAGCCTAAGCTGAGAAATGGAACCCCCAAGCTACCAGCCAGAAGGGATTGAAATCCAAGGAAATGTTCTTATCTGCCTTCTACTCACTGGCAGTCTGCTGCTCCTGATTGGTTCCTTACACTGAGGAGGCACCATATGTATCAACCATCAGTGTTCCCTTGGTCCCCCCATGCAGCTGCTGTGCCCCTCCAGACAGACACCAAATGTTCTGCAGACCACGGATGACAGGGTGGATGCTTGCTGAGGGCATTTATCAGAGCTGGCAGAGAAGATCAACACAATCACAGCTTTAAGGCTAAAAGACCCAGATCTTTTAGTCCATTTTTCATGTAACTGTTTGGTAATGTGTTGGAACAGGCTGCTTAGGGAAGTGAAGTCACTGTCCCTGGAGGTGTACAAGAAAAGCATAGGTGTGGAACTGGGGGATATGGGTTAGTGGGCATCGCGGGGTTGATGGTTGGACTAGATGATCTTAGTGGTCTTTTCCAAACTAATGATTCTATGAATCTATGATTTTATTTACCTGGTCCAAGGCAATATCTATATATCGTGCTGAAGCCATGTCTGCAGGACATGAACTGACTACAAAAGCCAATAACACTCCCAGCACTATGTTCCCCTCAGAGCAATAGTAAACTTACTTTCCTAATGCTACTTTTTGGTAAACAGCCAATTTTTCAGTTGAAAAACTCTCAACTCTTCGCTTAGCAAGAACACAGACCCAAATCACCAATCTTGACTCCCATCTCCCTATTTGCAGAGCAGTCTCTTTCCTCCATCCCTCTCAATCCCATGGTGACCAAAGCCAGGAGGACATCTGCCCCATTTGCCATCACTCTCACTGGATTAGAGACTATCAGACTCCCCTAATGGTGATGCAAGAGGCAGGGAAAGGCAAGGAGGAGCCTTCAGGTTGTTCATCCATCAGGAGAGACAGACTGTGGTGGGGGCATTGCTTGGTTTGTTGATGGTTCTCAAGTTCCAAATCTGCAGACCTCAATAATTTCTAGTGCCAAAGATGCCAGAAATCTACTTTGCAATTTTCCATACACTGCTCAACTACACTCTTGCTCTTGCTGTAGTTTTTGTTTCTGAAATTAGACATATCAGAGTCCTAGTGCTGCAGTTTGGGAAAAGAAAGCCTCCCTTCCAGAACACAGATCTGAGCATCGCTTTAGATCTGATCAATTTAAAATTACAGAATTTAGATCAAATTTTGGATCGAACTTTAATTTGACTCAGATCTATTTTTTGCACATTTTCTCAGTGCAAAGGACTGCATTTGGCTAGATTCACAGAGGAAAACTCCATTTGAGCTCAGTCAGCTCTCCAGTTATTTCCCTGCCCTGCAGAAAACACACATTTTTTCTTTCAAAGGGGTGACAGACCACCACACAACTTCCAGAACCACTCTGAGAACCATTATGAAGTCATCCTGTAAGATGAAGTGATATTTTCTATCTGCTGTGCTGCAGCATAGAGGCTGGGTGGGAAGAGGAGATGCAGGGAGCCTCTCTCCACTGAGAGCCAGCCCATCCCCACACCCCATGCCCTATAGGCGCGCCCTATAAGAAACCCCAGCAATATATTCCTTCTGCAATGGGTGTAATACTCACCCTCACACCCGCTCCCAGAGCTGCCTCCTGCTGCTGTGATGGTTACAAGTGCTCTTGGAGCAGAGCCTGCCTGCACTGCAGGGAGCCGTTATGGCTCTCCTGCCTGACTACTGGCACCCAAACGTCTCCATTTACGGTCAGGGCTGTGTGGCTGCATTTCTACATTGGGAGATGATGCTTTTAAGGGGAGGCCAGCTCCCACGGCCCTGCCTAGAGCCAGTTTTGGCAACGGAGCAGGGCTGGAGCCCCTCTTCTGCAATCTATGTGGCATCCCAAGGGGATTCATCCCATCCTGGTGCTTGTTTTTCTTGCTATGAAGCTGGGACACATCACTGCAATAATCACACGAATACAGTACTCAAAACTAGGCACATTTCCCCAGTAGGTGCCATCCTCAATACTACCTGAAGGGGAATCTCTGCAGTTTTTCCACCTTGCCAACCCAGGTAACCACCCTATTTATTGACATGCAAAAGTGAGACAGCAAGAAAACACTAGTAAGCCCCAGCTGATTGCAATCTTCTGACCATGAGTAATACTGAAAATATTGCAAAAACTCCAACAGCATCTTGGGAGGGGATGAGAACATTTTACTCCTCTTTATTACCATTATTAGTGGAGTCATTGCTCTCAAAAGGTGCTGTATAATTCCCCGGACTGAGAGTGAGGCTGAGTGCAGAGGAGAAAAGGTCTCTAGTGTGCTCTGACCTGAGCATTTCCTCCAGGACCCCCACACTGCTGTCACCACTCACTGGCTCTTGGTCTGGCTTGGAAGCATCTCCAAACTTGGAAGCTTACTCCAAGCTTAGTAATGACTTAAGAAGTGATAATATGGACTTTCATGTGGATTAGCCACCCAAACACCCAAGGACTAGCATGGTGATAACTTCCACATCCCTCTCCTTGGCTCTTCCAAATTGGGCTCAGTGCTCTTAGGGGAAAATCAAACTCCCAATATTTCCTCTGATCAAATTTCAGACCCCACAGACAGCTCTGCTCCAAGCCATGAACGAGCTCTGTTCCTGCAATAACTCTTCCAGAAAGAAAGAATTAGGAGGCTTAGCACTTTTGGATGCTGATGGCTGGAACTGCAAATGGATAATGCACCAGCAGCCAGCACAGACGTGGTGAGGATGTGGGACTCGGCCAGCACGGAAAAAGCCATGTTTACAAAAATCAAGATGAAAAGGAATGAAGAGCCAATTATGCAAAACTCTTTAAATAAAGCAGTGCAAGCCTTTCCCTTGCAACAGACAAATGATCCGCAACCACACAAAAATAATACAATAGATAGCAAGGTTGAGAGCAGGGGATGTGAGAATATCTGTTTTCTAGGAGCAGGGAAGGGGACTTGCTTGCTGAAAAGGATTAGCTGGATAAAGCCAAAACTTTCTAAAAAAATCTCTTGTGTTAGGATCTACAGATGCATCAAACAGCAATAGGAAAAGAACTGCCTGTACAAAGATCTGAGAAGCCACGCTCTGCTCCTGCTCACAATGAAAACGCTGTCAAAAGAGTCTTATGTAAACTTGCCACACACAACACATCATCAACATACATTTATCAAATGAAACACATACCAAATGCAACCCTTCATAATCCTAAGTCAAACAGGCTTTGAGTTTCAGACCCTCAGGAAGAGATTTCCATATGATCCTCCTCTGTCGAGTTTCTGATTAAACCTTCTGAATTTCAGCATTTATCTGACAAAACATTGGAGAGGGCTTTCCTTTATCCTCCAAGCCTGTGTCTGTGCCTTTCCTGAGCTGCTGCTCTACCGCTCTGCAACCACCCAACTTGGGGGAAAAAAGCTGTAGTCCAGACCACTTGATTGCCTAAAGCAAGGATGGCTTCGCTGGTGGTGGTAACTCAAAGCCCTTGTGCTATGTGCCATCACCCAAGCATTTGCAGCAGGGCTTATAAATGCTGCCTTTGAGCCAGAAGCTGACTTTTGGGGCTCTGCAATGCAAATAAAACAGATGTGCCTGAGGGGGTCCCACCAGAAGCGTCTGTGTGGCCGGCCTCCCAGCTCTTTGTAGTTTGGGAAGAGGATCTGCGGTGTTGAAATGTTTCAGTGTGGTCTGGAGGAGCTGTCGAACGGAGCCAAGGCCGACTCCTGCGAGCAACCGCAGGATCATTTACCACTTGCCATCCTCCTGCAAACTGAGGTATGGTCCTTGTTAACCATCCAGTCATATGTTTCAAGAGTTGTATTCATAACCCCCTGAGTCTGATCGCAGCTAATTCGCAGGCAAAAAGCAGTATATTTGCTTAATGCACTGCTCTGTGCAAACATGCTGATCGTTCCCAGATGCATCTGTTTCTGCCCAGCAGCCCTCAGGCAGCAGCAGAGGAAATCATTTCAGCTCCCTGGAGTCAGTGGCCGAAGCATTTTCAAGATGCTCCAGAAGCCCTCCCGCATCCCTTCGAGGGTGCTGTACCCATCTCCCTCATTCCATCAGACCCAGCTCCTTCTGCTGTTTTTTGCCATCCAAAAATACAGATTCCCGTTCACGCAGCAGGATCTGCAACCTTCCTGTGACTAGAGCATGTGAGATCACACACAAGTGATGCAAAGGCTACATAAAACCCAAACCAGGTAAGGATGCTATTTTAATCTCACCCACGGCGAAGAGATCAGTTCAACTGATTCCCAGTGGTCTCCCTTAAACATGCCACAGCAGCGTTAAATTTGCTTTGGAAAAGCTTCCAGGAAAGGTTGAGGTTGGTTGGAAGGGACACATTTTGCATGGGAATTTGAGAGCTCTCCTCATGAGCAACGCAAGCCAACACAGATTGAGATGCTAAGGCCCAACACAGTGATGGAAGAATCTCTTCCACGGCATAAGCCAGCAGATCATCCCTCATCAGCCTGTGGTGAGATATCCATGCATAAATACAGCTTTGAAGTGGCAGCCAGAAGCCCTGGGTTGGATGAAGATTATATTTACAGCTATGAGATAAGTTGATAACCAAAGCAAAGGTGCTCAGACCTTACAAAACTTTTATCTCCAATCTCAGCACCAGTTCTGAGCTGAACAGATCAGCTGGTGAGGTTTTCCTTGGCAAAGAGCATGTCATTCTCATGGCTGGACACTTCCCACTCTGTGCTGCTGCCTGGAGCGGAGCATCCTGTGACCCCCCCCAAAGCTGGCAGCTTTGCAGGAACACCAGTGTTTTGCCCATATTTGCAAAGAATATCAGTATTGGAGACATGAATCCAAACATCCTCTTCCTCTGTAGTCTGCTCTACCCTGAAGTGCTGTATTTGCTATATCTGTGAGCTGCCTTTTCTCTAACAGCATCATTTACCTGGAAAAGCACCTAAGATTGCCTCAGTGGGCAATCCCGTGCACACATAGCAGGGCACTGTTCAGAGCTGGGTCAAGCTGTGTGCAGCAGAGGTGACTGCATTTTCTGGACATGAATTTTTCACACTCACACCTCCTGGCTTTCCTCATTCATACATTACTTGAGAGCAGCAAAAAAGATTTACTGCGCAAATAAAATTCAGCCATGGGTCACTTGCAGACTAGTTAGTGTGATTTACAGAGCAATTCATGTCCTATATTGATCACTAGAAGTTCCCATTGAAGGTGTGATCAAACGCTTAAAAAAATACATCACGTGAACAGTTCCAGTGTTTCCCAACCCAGCCTCCTCCACTCTCATCACCACTGCACCTATTTGTGTGCTTTCCTGTACGCGCAGTGCTATTGAGAATAGCCCCAAATAAGCAATTGGGCAGTGCAGCTTGTATAGATTCCTGTGATGTATTCAGAGGGCAGTGAGGCACTGGCACAGCTACCCAGAGAAGCTGTGGGTGCCCCATCCCTGGAGGTGCTCAAGGCCAGGCTGGATGGGACCCTGGGCAGCCTGAGCTGGTGGGGGAACTGAGCCCATGGCAGGGGGTTGGAGCTGGGTGATCTTTAAGGTCCCTTCCAACCTAAGCCATTCTGTGGTTCTGTGATTACTGATACTGCAAACAATGCTTTAGCAGAGCCATACTACAAAAAGCAATTGTTCTCATGCAATTAAGAAAAACTTCAGAGGCATCTCTATGAAATAGGAAGCCAAGTGCCACATCCTTGTGATGTATGTGCTTATGGCTGTGCCTATGGATGCGACACAAAGATGGACAGAAACCCCTGAGCTATCTATCTGCTAAGCCTCAATGAGGTGGGTGAAAACTTGTGCAGGGATGCTCACTGTGCAGAATCTGGCACCATAGAATCATAGAATCCTTTGAACTGGAAGGGACCTCTGAAGGTCACCTAGTCCAACTCCCCTGCAATGAACAGGGACACCACAGCTAGATCAGGCTGCCCAGGGCCTGATCCAGCCTGGCCTTGAAAGTCTTCAGGGCTGGGGCATCCACCACATCTCTGGACAATCTGCACCAGTGCCTCACCACCCTCACTGTAAAAGATTTTTTCCTTATATCTAGTATAAATCTCCCCTCTTCAAGCTCGAAACCATTTCCATTGTTCTGTCACCATAGACCCTGCTAAAGAGTCTGTCCCCTTCTTTCCTGTAGCTCCCTTTTAGATACTGAAAGGCTGTTCTCAGATCTCCCTGGAGCCTTCTCTTCTCCAAGCAGAACACCTCCAGCTCTCTCAGCCTGTCCTGTTGGGGGAGGTGTTCCATCCCTTGGATCATTTTGTGGCCCTCCTCTAAATGCAATCCAAAGGGTCCATGTCTCTCCTGCTCTGAGGACTCAGTGGATACCATGAGTATGGCATTTCACTCTAACTAAAGAATTATAATTAATTATAAAGCTATTCCTCTTCCAGCCCATGGCACATGGCTAGCACCTGGGTACACTCTGACTGCACAGCCCAGTGCACACTGCATGTCTCAAGGAGCTGTGGGATTCCATCTTTTCAGTGATTAAGGACTCAGGACCTCACTACTCTTAGCATTTTGTTAATGATATTTTTAAGCAACTTTCCAGCAGTGGGGCTGAACATGCTTCCGGCGATTCATGGCACCTCCAGCTATCCCTGCTCAGATTTCCCCGGCTGGGATCTTGCTTCCCCAGCTATCAGCTGCGTCGTGGTTCTGCAGCCATGGGAAGTTTCATTTCCTGTTTCTGGTGCTGCCCAACAGCATTAGAAAAAAGGAAAGGCATTCTTCTCATTCTTGCTGTTAACCTGTTGGTGACCTCTGAGGAGTGAGCCAAAATTGTCAGGAAGGCTCAGGATATGGCAACATTCACGAGCCCATGGCCAGCACCAGAATCTCATTCTCCTTCATTCTCTATTATTGCTATTTTTTTAAATAGCAGGATATTTCACAGATGTATTTTAATGCATATTTGTGTTTGATTTTTAGCCCCCAAAGTATCTCTAGTGATGTCTGCCCATGGCACCAGCACTGCATCCTGAGCATCATATACCAAGTTTAGTGGCAAGTAATGGGATAGAAACCCAGGCTGGGGGTATTGTAAGAAGATGTAATGTATTTCTCCATTAAGTGATATAGTAACAGCATAAAAAATGACCTGACCTGATTTTCTGTCCTACCAGTGGGGACTGGGACTGTTTTGGTACAAAGTAAAACAAAACGTCATGAATTAGCACAAAGCCCTTCCCACAAGCATATTATCCGGGTACAAATACAGCTCTGCATGCAATCTCAGCGTGAAGTTGCTGAGAAAACCAAGTGAAAACCTTTTCGTCTTCCTTTTTCTCCTGGGCTATTTGGAGAAGATCCTTGGATGGGGAAACATGCAGTTCCTACCTGGACAAGGAGCTCCAGCTTCCTGTCATCAAGGAGGTGCACTTGGCATCTGCGGCCCTCCGTCATCTGCAAGAGAGAAGAGACACGTGGCTCAGGGTGTGGGGCTTTCTAATTTGGCATGCTCTGTGACCGCTGCCCTGGGCAGCCTGTTCCATGCCCACTGTCCTCTGGTGCAGACCCTTTCCCTAACACCCCCTGCCCTTCCCCTGGCACAGCCCCATGCTGTTCCCTCGGGCCCTGTCGCTGTCACACAGAGCAGAGCTCAGCGCTGCCCCTCCACTCCCTGTGAGGAGCTGCAGCCGCCATGAGGTCTCCCTTCAGCTCCTCTGCTCTGAGCAAACCCAGGGCCCTCAGCTGCTCCTCACACACCTTGCCCTCCAGACCCTTCCCATCTTCGTAGCCCTACTTTGGATGCTCTCTAACAGCTTTATGTCCTTAATTATTATATTGGTTCATTGGTGCTTCCATATCAGTATGATTTATTCCAACTCTTAACATGTATGACAATATCAATTAAAATTTTATGTATAGAAGGTTGCTTCTTCCAAGGTACTGTAGATTGAGGTAGTAAATAGTAAATGAGCCATTGCCTGAGGGAACTCCTCTGCAGTCAGCCAAGGCCTTTCCCAGCTCTCCTCTTGCGAAGAGGAACAACTTTGCTTTGCAGAGCCACGGATCCAGGCTCTGCCCCTAAAGCCCTCACCCACACACACAATCCCACTAATGGGATAAGAGCAGCCTAAGCCTCTTTCACTCTAGAAAATCTCTTCCTCAGCATGATTTGGGCAGCGTTCAGGCAGCCCCAAGGCAGTCACACATGCCTTGGCCCTGCTGTGCTGCTCAGGCTCCTGGTAACCCACCACACTCCATCCAAGGGACATCCTGAGGGTTGGGTGAGTTGAGGGAACACTCCAAAGCATGCATAGCCTAGGCAGTCATGGCCATGGCACAAGGTCTTCATCCTCAGCCATAGAATCATAGATTTACTAAGGTTGGAAAAGACCACCAGGATCATCCAACAGTCCACCTACCACCAATATTGCTCACTAAACCATGTCCACAGTACCACTTCTACACATTTTTTGAACACCTCTAGGAACAGTGACTCCACCACCTCCCTAGGCATCCTGTTCCAGTGTCCAACCACTCTTTTGGAGAGGAAGCTTTTCCTAATATCGAATCTGAACCTCCCCTGGTGCAACTTGAGGCCATTCTGTCTCATCCTATTGCTGTTACCTGGGAGAAGACACTGCTTTCCCCTCAGCACAACCTCCTTTCAGGCAGTTGTAGAGATTGATAAGGTCTCCCCTGAGCCTCCTCTTCTCCAGACTGAACAATCCCATCTCCAGCACTACCTTCTCATCCTGCTGGTTGACTCTCCTAGATGCTCCTGTCCTCTTCACCAGCTCTGACCCATGTCCACCTCCCCACCTCCTGGAGTCAGGACAGATCAGTCCTTGTCCAGGCCCCAGACTCTTCCTTGTAGCAAAAATTCAGACGTGCCAACAACTCCAATGATCCTCAGGGTGCCCATACAACATAGGGAGTATATTATGGGACAACTTCAGTCAAAACTCCACTCTATTCAGTGTTGGTAATGCCACATGTGGAGTGCTGTGTCCATTTCTGTCCCCTATCCAGTACAACAGAGACCTGTACATACTGGAAAGAGCCCTGCATAGGGCCACCAAGATGATTAAGGGACTGGAGTATCTCTGCTACAAACAGAAGCTTAGAGAGCTTTCTTACACCTGAGTCACTCTGGTGAATACCAGAATACCATGCATAACCTCAGTTTTCCTCTTGTTTTCCATGAGGACAACTGGAGCCCTGATACTACAGCCGAAAGAGAACCTTATAAAACAAGGCTTCTCTTGTCAACCACTTACTGCCAAGGCAATAAAATGTATTCTCATGGGAACTTCATCTAGTGAGGAATGCTATGCAAAATACCTCTTCTCATAAGGTATATTATTTGGTAAGAGATTTTCTCTGTAAACTGTGTGTTAAGCAGCATTCACTGTGGTTGTGTAGGTCCCGCTCATGCGGCTGCAGGGAACCACAAGCCATGCTGGGCTTCTACCAAGCAGCACTGTGGACAAAGCTCAGAGCACTCTGCTTCCATCTCTCTCTCATGCCCTTGCTGTCAGATATCTGCAGCATCCCCAAGATAGGGAGTGTGCATCAATACTGAAGTTTTAACACAAGTTTACCCAAGGCAAGAAAGAAAGCGGTGACTTTCTCATGGCAGTGACACGTGATGGCAGGGACAGGAGCACAGTCCAGCACTTGCATGTAGCACTCGATCAGTTATGCAAAGTGGAAATGGGAAAAAAAAGAATGTAAAAGGAGCAAGAAGGAAAATTGACTGAGGTGATGTTTAGTATTTCAGAAAAGGACGTTCCACGCTTTCCCAACCCAGAGTTTCATCTCCTCTCAGTGCTCCTGCTCCTTAAATAAATCCCAAATGCGAACAGCTGGTAGCTGGCAGTATCCAAATGCAGTGAAACTCTGAAATACAGCACAGATCATCAACAAACTGCAAATTCATGAGCATCACTCGCAGAAATGGGGGGAGGAAAGAGGAGTGGAGCTAGGGAAATCACGCTACTTTCACATCAGCTCACCCCCAGCACCTCTGTCCATCAGCAAACCCTTGGTGGCTCTCAAAGTCCATGGTAATTTTTATAGTTTGATCATGCAACACGTGAGCATACTACTTTAATTCTTTAGTGCCACTTTGTTGCTGTGCCTCTTAGTGGTTTGAAGGTTTGTATTAAAGGCTACTGACTCCAACCCCTTTCCTCTCTCCTTTCTGTTTTATTATTCTGCCAGGCATTTGAAGCCCTCACTACACGCTTTTTACCTTCATCAGAGCAATACAAACTCTGCTAGATTGTCAAAGTGGAATGTTTTACAGCACAGCAAGAAGGAACTGTTTTGGTACAGGCCATCCATGTGGAAGATGGTGCTTCTGATGCTTTGCAGTTCCACTTCTCTGTGGTATCTGTTGTGCAGCAATGAGTCTGAAGCTGGCTCTCGAGGAACGAGGCAAGGAATCCCTTCTTCTTCTCTGTGTAATAGGAAGAAAAGCCAACACCAGAGCCCTACGGATGGGACTGTGGGACCAGGAGGTCACTGAAGATGAGCTGAGCAACACCAGAATTTGGATAGTGGAATGATAGTGGAACTACCATTCTCCACTCCTGAAATTGTCACCCTAAGAAAGATGGGGGAAGCTGAAAGCTATAAGGCACAAAGGTATGGGTTTCTCCTCAACACAGAAAAGTAAAATCTCAGCATAGAAGAAGCAATGGTTGGACAGAGCTGTTGATAGTAGACAAGGACACTTGATGTGAAGGGAAGTGGAGAAGTTTGCTTCTGATCACGTCCCAGTTTTCACTGTGACTTCAGTGACTCAGTTTTCTGTATCATCAGCACAGGCCCCTAGTTCCCCTCTGGAGGTTAGGAGCCATCTACTCTAACTTCAGAAAGTAAAAATTCATGTGTCTAATGCCTCCTGACTGTCCTGATGTCCATGATGCTCAAACCAGAGAGATGCATACTGGGCAGGGTAGCTGACCCAGCTTCATCCTACACTTGTGTTTTCCATACCTGAAGCCATGCCTTAGTGCTGAACTCAGACAACTCTCCAACATGGGATCCAGGCTGTGGTGTCCACATTTACACCCTGCACCTCTGACACTTCCCAAGAGGTGCGAAGAGCTGGGGCTGTGCTACAAACTCAGTGCTGACAGTTCACCCATATGGCAGAGAGCAGCATTCTTCATACGTGAAGAGGGGCTGGATGCATTTTGTGGGCCTGATTGTGAATTCAGATGGGAATTATGCAGCAAAACACACAACAGTTTTTTTGTTTGTTTTCCGAAACAGCTCAGTATGTCACATTCTGAAAATTGTCACTTCTTCTAGTGCCTGTACATGCAGTATGACCCCAGAATGCTTGAAGGGCTGAACATGAGCACTTTTAGAAAGCTGAGGATAACGCATCTCCACACCATACAGTCACAGATGGTGCTTGTGAGGCACACGAAAATCTGAAGAAATCCATTTGTACGGATGAGGTGGTGGATGCTCAGGAGAGCCGATCACATGCAAGCCATTGTGCTCTATCTATCTGCACCCTGGCTTTATGGAGAGGAGGAGGATCTGGGAAGACCTTATTGCTTTCTACAGCTCCCGGAAAGGAAGTTGTAGATAGGTGGGGGTTGGCCTCTTCTCCCAGGTAACAGCCATAGGACAAGAGATAACGGCCTTAAGTTGTGCTAGAGGTGGTTCAGGTTGGATATAGGGAAAAAATTATTTTCAGAAGAGTGGTGAGGCATTGGCACAGGCTGCCCAGGGAGGTGGGGGAGTCACCGTACCTGGAGGTGTTCAGGAAAAGGGTAGATGTGGCACTGAGGGATGTGGTCAGTGGGCATGGTGGGGGTGGGCTGATGGTTGGACTGCATGATCTTTGTGATCTTTTCCAACATCAATGACTCTACGATTCTGCACCTGGAAGATGGGAAGAGTGATTCTGCCCTCCTTTGCAAGACACTTTAAGAGACGTCAGTGACAAGTTTCGACATATGCACTTGATCATGTGAATGTGCTACAGAAAGCAAGTATCTCTCCCGGTTACTTGTGGGATCTTCTGTATCTTGGCTGCTTTTCTCAAGGAAAAGACATTTTAGTTACCTTTGTCACAAGCAACAGACTTTAAATATCGTTTGGAGGCTCCTACCCAAATATTTACATGACGGTTTTCCTAAGAAAGACCATCTGGCAGCTGTTTTGCACTGCTGCACGAACCACTCTGCTGACTTCCCTCCTCTCTATTCATCTTTGCTGTAACTCCAAACACAGGTTTGGAGCGTCCTATAAACTGTCTGCAGCATCTCTGTCTGTTGCTGCATTGCGCTCTGCTAGTCCCTGTGCATGTGTCATCTTGTCACTAAATTATCTGCAACTGTCCACAGAACTGCTGCATCCACTGCAAACAGCGAAGGCGACAGGAAGGAATGACTCCAAAGGGAACCTTTCCCTTTCAAAATGAAAGAGTCCTCTTGGTGAAGGCACCGTCACACTAAATAACTCCAAGGCACCAAATGCAAATGCTATTTCCAATGGCAGTTCTATAAATACTCATGGCACGTTTCATTAGCCGGTGACTACAGAAATAAAGAGGATATGGCGTATTCTTCCATGACTCAAATCAGAAATTATAATTGGAGGCAGAAAATTTCCTAAACGCTCACTGAATGTATAGGAGGCAATTACTGTGCTGAGCACACAAAAATCGGTGTCACTCTGCCTGCCGTTTGGACAGACCCGATGAAAGGAGATAGAGAGAGATGACAGCCCGCTGATTAAAATAAAGCATTAGATTAAACACCCTGCTCCCACTTGACCACTTCTTACTGCTTTCCACCCTGCTTGCTTTCCACGTCTAAAACCCTCCTGCACATTCATTTCCCTGCTCTTCACTTTATTAGATAGGACAATAATTCCGCAGGCTTATTTCCACCTGAACCTTGCTGGCTTGAAGCTCTGAGAGTGGGGAGAAAGACAGGAGAAACTCCAGGCAGAGAGACTGCCATGCAGTCTGGATGTGGTCCTCATTTCTACCACTTATTTCCATGAGTCCATCCTAAACCAAAAGTGGGATGTCTGGTCTGTAAATTTTTGTTTCAAGAGGGAGAAGAGTGATTTTATTTTGGCAGAAGACCTATGGCAAAGGCAACATTCTAAAATAAGACAACACAGAAATACAAGTGTTTCTCACTACAATGGATAGAAACCCACCAGACAACACTTCTGCCATTCAAATTGATTCATTGGTGATGATTTCCTATTGGAAAGGCTACTTGGTGTTCTGGAACAGGACAGGTCAGTTGAAAACCAGTTGTTTTTTTCCTAGAAAGGAGATCCTAATCATACCCTTGGACATTTGCCATCTGTTCAAATCATTAAGGTTGGGAAAGACCTCTAAGATCATCCAGTCCAACCATCAACCCATCCCCATCATGGCCCACTAACCATGTCCCTCAGTGCTACATCTCCACGTTTCTTGAACACCTCCAGAGACCGTGACTCCACCACCTCCCTGGGCAGCCTGCTCCAACCACTCTTTTGGAGAATAATTTTTTCCTCATATCCAACGTGAACCTCCCCTGGCACAACTTAAGATCATTATCTCTTGTCCTATGACTGTTACCTGGGAGAAAAGGCTGACCCCCAGCTTGCTACAATCTCCTTTCAGGTAGTTGTAGAGAGCAATAAGGTCTCCCCTGAGCCTCCTCCAGACTGAACAATCCCAGTTCCCTCAGCCACTCCCCATAAGACTTGTGTTCCAAACCCAAGCAGCATTTCCATGGCATTTCTATAGGAGAAATAAAATGTCAGATTTTCAACCACATAGGAGCACCTTGGTGGCAAACAGATCTTTGGAGCAGAAAGCTTGGGCTTGGGAGAGATCTTGTAGATATGGATGGTGCTGACATGACGAGGAGTAGCAGGGTGATTGGTGATGCATAACCAGACTCCATCTACTAAATAAGGGTGGGTTTCCCTGGTACAAAACCTGAGGCTGTGTGAAATACACATATGGTAAATAGCTAGATGAAAGCCAGAAAATATATGCCAATGACAATGCTGCATCTCCCATAGGACCTGTAGCACCAGAGGAATGTATCAAATGCAAGTCTTCTGGATTTCCTGCAAGCACTTTTTCCTACCCCTTGAATAATCCACGTCCATATCCCACCGAGTAGGGAATGAAGAATCATAGTATCATAGAATCATCAAGTCACAGAATCATAGATTCACAGAGCCAAGTCTTCCTGGAGCAGAAGGGAAGGTGTGTACATTGGGATGTGTTTGGTGTGATCCAACCGCTCTGCAAGCACTGCAGGAGAGCGACTAGATGAGCACTAAGGAGAGCTGCAGGCTGGGTGACCTGGTGACTTCCCTGTTTTGTCCCGAGAGCTGACAAAAGAGTTCCTGGCTTGCCCAGGGGCTCCATGCTTCCTGAGGGCTCCAGGCAGTGTTTCCTAGCCCCAGGATCCCCCAGAGAAATCTGCACAGGTTGTTTCTCATGTTGTCTGCAAACAGCCATCAGCAAAAATGTTCTGATTCAGCAAAGCACAGAGCCGTGCACATAAATCCCTTTTATTTCAGCGTGACATAAGCAAGTGTTTAAGTGGCTTACAGTATCAGGGCTGAAATGAAAAACTGTCTCCTACGGTCCTTAAGTCCATTTACAACATCAAGCAATAACTCTCAGGCGAACTTTAAAGCCGGGAATGCCGCTTCTTAACCTCAAAACACTCAGTGCTTGAGCCGTGGAGTTAGAATTAAATGTAATTCCGACGCCGCATTTCAAACTGAGCAGGGCATTACCCAACAGACGCCTAAATCACCGCTCTGAGAGCGGCTGGCCGCGGAGCTCTGCTCTCAGCTATATCCTGAGATAAGAAAGCCCTTTCCTGGACGGGATGGCTTCCTCGCTAGAGTGCAGGTTGTGCTGGTTTATGTCACGTATTGTTTTCTTTCTTAAAATAATACAGATCTCAATCTTCTCAAATGGAAGGAAACCAGGCCATCGTGAACCCGCTCTGCCTTCTGATGTTAATGCAGAAGAGGGCTTTCCCAGTGCATACTTCTTACCATGTTTGACTCTTTCTCCCACATAACTCTTGCTGTTCCCTTTCTTGGTGAGAAAAAGCAGTTGGCAGCTTAAAAATATATCCTCCCAAGCAAGATCCCCACTGTCTACAAGGCAGGAGCCAAATCTAAGAGAGTTGGGCAGAGCATCCTCTGAGCTCTGGAGCTCCCACTGATCTCAGGGAGATGGCACTGGTTTCAGACTAGAGGATTCACTGGCTACAGATGTCTGATACCTGACAGACTTGTAACCCATCTGGTACTCAGGAAAACTGTTCCACTCCTGTCTTGATATTGAGAAACCTTATCTCAACTGGTCAGTTATAACAGTAGTTCAACGTGGACGCTTGCTTTGGACCAATGCTTTTAGGTGAAGAAAATGCTAGAGCTCTTAAAGTCCTTTTGTACAAGCAAGTTTTAAATGAGTCATATGGCAAGCTGTTCGCACTGAGCATCACTGTGCATCTTTACTCGAGGAGAAACACATCGGTCCACATGACAGCATTGCAACCCAAGGGTCACATCCTATGGGAAGTGATGGGCATGCAGCTCAGGCAGCCCATGGCCTCATCCCACTGAACTGACTGTGGGACATGCTATTCGTCCCTACCTCAAAGTAATGCCCAAAGGCTGCAAAAGGGGATCAAAATGCCACAACTACAAAATCTATAGCAAAAAAGTCCCCTCATCCCTATGTTAACATGACATGACAGTTAGAAAATCTCCCCTGCTGTAAACTTCCCAGTTAAAACCTCAGATAACTTGACCTGCATGCAAATTTCTCCTGAGCTAACTCAGCTTAGCCAAGCTGCGCAAAGAACATCTTTATTCATAGAATCATAGAATCATCTAGGTTGGAAAAGACCTTGAAGATGATCAAGGCCAGTCACCAACCTGACCTAAACAGTCCCATCACTAAACCATGTCTGCTAATGCCACATCCACACATCACTTAAATACCTCCAGGGATAGGGACTCTACCATGTCTCTGGTTAGCCTATTCCAATGCCTGACCAACCCCCTCTGTGTAGAAATTTTTTTTCCCTCCTAGGCTGAATTTATTCTCTAGATAAGAAACACTTTAAGGTACTGACTCTTGTTTCATCCCATATGTGTACAGTATATACTGGAAGAGCTTCTGTTCTGCTTGCTATGCACATAGTATGGTCTAAGGGAAAAGGATCTAAATTAGCTGCCTCCTTTACCAATAGTGGACTCCACAGCCTTTTACAAGTTGCATCAATGCCTCTTTGGGGATTCCTGGTCCCCAAAGAGTTTCCAGTTCACTCCCTACTCTGAACTGTAGCAAAACCCACGTGTCATCAGCATGATGATGACCATGCAGTACTAAAGTACATAACAATTGATAATTACTATATTTCTAAAGATGTTAGGATGTCTGTTAATCTCTCCTACATCTGACTTTTCATTCCTTGTAAATATACATAAAAATGTTGGCTTTTTTTTTTTTTTTGGTACAGTTTCACACTTCAAACATGGCATATTTTCAGCAAACTGTTCCAGATATCACTCATTTGTGCATGCAGACAGGGTGGTAATTACATGAGAGCATTCAAGTCTTCTGGGAAAACATTTGTAGGAGGTTTGGTTTAGTTAGAGAAGAGAATAGAACAATTTATTTGCTACTGAAATTTACGTGATTTGCTGGAGAAGAAAAATCAATGTAGGTTCATAGGAAGATGACCAAATTGACCCAAGGCACTAGAAGCCGTAGGATGCATGAAATATTTTTAAGGGACAAATTAAGATTTAAGGCTCGAAGTGTCCTTTTAGTGCTTATTGAGTCTATTGTACCAACTGTATCAGCAAGCACTTCGAGGTGTGAGCGGCAATTGCCCGGATCAATTGAGCCAAAGCATGGGGCTGTCTATCACTCAGTTAGTCTGTAGCAGAGCCGGTCAATAAACTGCACTAAACAGTGTTATGCATAACACGTAATAGAAAACACACTAGCAGAAGTCATTCCAGATGTGGAGGAAAAAAAAAAGTAAAACATTAATCTGTATACATAACTGCTTTTTTTTTGTTGTTTTGAATAACACTGTAAGAACTGATATGCTTCCAATGTAAAAACATGTCACGGGGTCACTTCCAGCCATGGCTGAGCACTGGGCTTGGCAGGCACTGGGTGCTCTGAGCCAGGGCTACAGCCTGGGTCCGGGCTGGGTAGCCACCAGCAATATTCAGCTGGGCTGATGGAAACCAACCCCCAACAGTGCTTCACAGGAATTAAAATCATAGAATTATTAAGACTGGAAAAGACTACTAAGATCATCCAGTCCAATCATCAATCCATCACCACCATGCCCACTAAACCATGGCCCTCAGTGTCTGTTCATCTTCTGACTGATGCCAGGACTTTGCATTGTCTGTACTGGGAATGCTTAGCCTGCTTGTGCAGAAATGCTCTAGGGATAGACAGCAAGATTTAAAAACCAGTTCTCTCTGTATCAAGACAACTCATGAAAATATAAATGTGTTCCTCCTGCAACCTATGCAACGGAGAAATCTGGAATAAAGCCCTCTGCCTGAGCCTATCTTTGTTCTGAAAGTCTCTGCCTCTGAAGAGCCAGGAAAGGATGCTCTGTTCTGGAAGAAAACACATCAGCTCTTCAATACTGTGCAGAATCAATGCAGAAGAGCTGAGGATGGAGATAGAGGAGGGAACAGCCTGATGCAATGCCTGCAAACTCAGCGGCTAGATCCGATACCTCAGAGCATTGCTCTCTGAGGACATGATGCCCATTTTGGAGCAGCTTTCTGCCATGTATGCTGTTGACTGTGCCTGCAAGGGGGCACTGAGAAAGAGAGGACATAGCCCAGTTCCGTTGCACTTACAAATTCCCCGTAGAGTCTCCATTGGCACTCTCAGAGCATTTCAGAAAACATCTTCTTGGGTGCAGCACTGAGGCCTCCATCCTCCCTGCCCTTGGTGAGGCAAGATGGTGACACCATTGGTAGCAGATCCAGGGCTGCAAAGCATATCATGGAGCCCAAAACACTTCAGGCAGTGATTTTTTACTTTTTTTTCCTCCAGATTTTCCTGCTGAGCATTGTGAGAGGCTGTGGAAGTTGCCTTGGCAAGCTGTTTGTTTTTCAGCATGCTTCAATGCTGCAGTGTGTGAGTGTGCACGAGGCATGGTCTTGTATCTCATTACACATCCCCTAAATCATCCTTGCCCCTCTGAGCGCACATTTCACCGGGAAATGAGAGCATCCAGGTTCTCCTGTGGCACACGTACACATGTGGCAGCCACATGTTGTGATGATGGGCAACAATGGACACAGCCAGGAGAGAGACCATCCATGCAGAGCAAGGACAGCACAGAGTTTTAAATATGGAAAGACCTCAATCCACTTTATGCTCCCTAGGAGAAATGCAAAGTTTCAGCTGCAGATTTTGTGCTGACTCTCAGAGCTGCTCCCTGTGTGCGGGGGCTTTCCATTACTGGCATGCCCTACATAAAGCCACTGTGAAAGCAGCAGGGTCATTCTCCCGCTGCTCCCCTATCTATCTGCAGAGCAGTTCCTGCTGTAACCCAGTGTGAAATATCTCATCTCAGATGGACGGGATGCCAACAGTGCTGCAGTATGTGTGGGATGGCTGCAGCCACGCTGGATCCCATGCGGTCAGGAAACCCAAACAAAGTTGGATTTATTTTGGTTGGGAGATCTGGGAATTTCTAAGAAGGAACAAAAATAATCCAGCCACAGGGCAGGTTGGCAAGCCCAACACTCATTGTTGAGATGTTATGTGTTACGTGAAGGACTGTACACACAAAGGATTTCTATAGCCCAAAATGGGAGTGTTGACCTCTTTTTTTTCTTTTTTCTTTTCTTTTTTTTTTTTTTTTCCCCCAGCTTTATAGGAGATTTTCAGTGGACATTTTAAGGTAAATTTAGATGAAAAGGGTCAATTCACTTCGCTTGTTGTGACCTCAACATCTTTTCCATAGAATCATAAGAATCATTAAGGTTGGAAAAGACCACTAAGATCATCTAGTCCAACCATCAGCCCATCACCACCATGCCCACAAACCTTGTCCCTCGGATTATTACACTAGGCAATACCACATTCCCCAGGCAGGGGACGAAAAAGGCATTTTGCTACCCACTTCTTGGGTTTGACACCATCTGAGAACATCATACAACAGGTCAGGACAAGAGAAGAAGGGCAGTGTGTTGGATGGAAAAGGAAGCTGGAGGAAATCCTAAACTAGAACATCATTAACTGCACTGAGAATCAAACCATGCCTGCTCCTCTGATCTTCTCTGCAGTTGGGAAAAGACTGAACCATCAGCTCAAGGAGGTGCACCTAGCATCAGGCACAGGGCTTCATCAACATAAAAGTGCTCCCACAAGCTCAGAGCTGATCAAACCTCTGCTCAGAGATAAGAATCAGAGAGGAAATCCCAGCAAAAGTCATTTTGGACTCTTAGTGGAATTCATCTCCAGAGCAAAAGACAGGCACTCCAACTCATTGTGTCGCCTTGGAAAATTGTTTGTGGTTTTCTAGGAAATAATAGGACATATTGAGATTTATAGCAGTGTTGAGGATTAAGTTGTTAAAAGTCTGGGAGAAGGGGAAATAGCAAGGTACGTTATCAGTTGCAGTGGTCCCCATGGCCATGTTGAGCTGCTGCTGGCTTAGGAAGCCAGATGGCCTGGAAGAGGCTGGGACAGCCTGGGTAGCAGAGCTGGAGGGGGCTTGCAAGCAATTCAGCCACACCTTGTCAGACTGCTGGGCCCTGGGTCTGGGGCTGCAGGGCAAGCTGCTCTCCTGCTGTTGGAAGGAGCAAGCCAGCAGGAATGGCCAGAGGTTGGCATTGCCACTGACCTTGGGATCCAGCTGTGCCCCCAAGTACACCCCACCTGGCAGTGAAGCCTGGGGACCTCAGGGAGCCACCATCACCTGCTCTGCTTTGAATGTAAGAAAGACACCTCCGGTCCCTGAGAACTGAATGTGAGCATGGCTGTATAGGCCGTATGCTATGCTCATCCCAGTGGTCCATCCCATTCCTGCTTCGCTGGTGAGAAGTGGGTGACACAGTGCCTTACTGCAGCTCCAGGGGACACTGCTGAGCCTCGACTCCAAACCTGATTGGTGCTGGAGTAACACTTTCCCTCTGTACTTTTCCTGAGGGCCTCACCCTTCTGGTAACACATGACCCTTCCTTCTCTTTTGCTCTTCTTCCAGGCTGATTCTTGAGGCTTCAGTCTCACCACTGCACCTTTCAAGTTCTCTCTAATATAATTTTTTTTCCCCACACAGTTGTACTTTGCCTTTGCTGTCCTTTAAGCCACATTCAAGCCTTCTACTGCTACACAGTAAGCAACAGCAGCAACAAGGAGGATGTGTATGACTGTAATAACTTGTGACAGTGCGGGATGAGATTTCATGACTTGGAATGTCCTTCCGGGGCCCATGTCCTTGGTGATAACACCCAACGCACTAACTGAAGCCCTTGGCTTTGCTGAACAATATGACTTGATCTCTGCAGAAAATCCTCTTTGCACCACACAGTACTGCATTGCCCTATGGTCCTGAGTGACGCAACGCTGTGACCATGGTATCACCAAATACCAACTCATACTGCTAATGCAGTAATGAGCTCAGACACACAAGACCACTGGGAACAGTATGCCAGAAGAGGAGGGACACAAGGCATGTCCCCACCTGACACCAGCACTTGTGGCCCTGGATAAAGGGATCCAAAGGCAAGAGCATCCCCCAGAGCCTGAGGACATCCCATCCATGGTTTTCCTTAAACCAAACCCTAAATCCTCCCATGGCCTGGCAGTGGGGTTAAAGTTATCACACATGCACACAGAAACAGAGCTTGTGTTACCTGGAAAGGACAAACCCCAAAGAACCCCTGTGCACAGAAGCCATCCCATCAGCTGCTGCAAATCAAATTAAAACATCCTTAAGGCATTACTTGCTTCATTTTTTAGGAAGCTATTGGTAAGTTGCTCCAGAAAGGTCAGCACAAGCAGCTTGGAGCCACCAAGAATTGGATGATCTTTAAGGTCCCTTCCAATCCGAGACATTCTAAGATTCTATGATTCTAAGCCAGGTAGGTGAACCATTGCCTGGCCAGGGTCAGTATCAGGGGTACAAGGAGGAAGAGGCAAGCTATGACCATTTGAGCTCCACCAAAACCTCTCTGGTGCCTGGCAGGCAGGAAAAATGGCACAATCACCCACACCGGTGGTGGCCCCCTCTGCACATGGATGGGAGATGCTCATCAGACCCTGGGGTCCAGTACAGAGGGGTGGGATGGAGACACTGCGGTGTGCAACGGCAGCAGCAGAGCTGAGATCCAACCTCTCCATAGTGCTGCCGCGTGCGGTGCACAGGCACCACACCTCCTTCCTGGAGGAAAGGGAGAGCGGTGCTGAGGTTTTATTCAGGATGAGGTTTTAAAACCCCAAACCGAAGCAGTGAGATGGGGGTTTGATTTCCCCGTGACCCGGCTTGCCTGAGAGAGGAGATCTGCCCACTCACTCCCGCATCTGTGTGTGCTCCATTGCTAAACCGCTGCCAGGGCTATTATTAGAAACAATTGTCTCTCCTGGAAATATTACACAGCGGCTTGAAACAACTTTTCTCATGCCCTCCCCAGCAGTGAGCGCACTAACAATGCGGCCGAGGAGCCCTCCTTCCACGGAGCGTGTCTGCAAGGCGTGCAGATACAACCAAACGGGCACACTTCAGAAATACAGCCATTTATTTGTCTTTTCTAACCATGGATCTGCAGCAACTTTTCTGCCCCGATTTAGCCAAGGGTGCACAAGGAAAAACGTGCCGGGGGCTTTACCCCTTGTGAAGCCCCCAGCTCAGTGTTAAACTTGCTGCAGCCATTTGGAAAGGGAAGGAGCAGTCCATCTTAGCAGGGACAAGCATCCAGATAGGCATGGGGGGAAATCGCACACCAACCCTTCTCCCCCACACCCTCAGCCCCTAAAAACCACAACCCCATAAGCCTGGTTGCCCAGCTCTTCTCAGTTACTCACCCACCAAATTCAAGGCTGATTTATTTTTATTTTTTTAATTGGTGGGAGGAACGGAGAAGGAAATCAAAGGGCAGAGCATTTCTCTCCGTTTCAGATAAATGGAGGGAGGGGGCGTGGAGCCGCTCGCACACTGCGGCTTGGGCTTCCCTGTGGGGTTGGGGCTGGAAGGGAACCCCGGGGCCTCCCTGCTGCAGACAAAGACCCCGTTACCTTCTCCAGTCCCTCGGCGGCTCCTCAGCTCCGCTCCGGGGCTGAGAGCATCCCGATGCGGCAGCGTTGGAGGCCGCGGTGCTATCGCCTCGCATCCATCTCTCGCACCTCCTCGGCGGCTCCACGGCCCTTCCTCTCTTCCCCGCTGCCCTCCACAGGGTCCCCGGCCTCCCTAGGAATGAGGCGGCGGGCAACTGCTTCTCCCCATGCTCTGCTCTACAACGCTGCAGATCGCTTTCCCCTTCCTTTCCCTGCTTGCCAGCCTCCGGCACCCGGTTCCTGCACAACCGCCACCGCGCTGTGAGATTGGAGTGGGAGAGGAGGGAGGAGGAGGGGGGGGGGGGGGAGGAAGGAGGAGGAAGGCGGGAGGAGGGCAGCAAGCAGCAGTTGGCGCTGGGTCATGTGAAGCAGATGAACCCGGCTTGGGCCTGCCGACATCTGGGCTCCCCCTCGCTTCTGGGAGGAGGAGGAGGATGGCAGGATGGAGGGATGGAAGGACAGGGGGATGGAAGGATGGAGGGATGGAAGGATGGAGGGGTGGAAGGATGAGAGGATAGTGGGATGAAGGAATGGAAGGGAGTGGGAGTGATAGCTTTCACCCTCAAACCCACATGTGGACACCTTGCGAGAATAATGGGGATGAGGGGAGAATGCTCTGAATGCACACATAGCACTGGTTGGGGGGGGGGGGGGGGGGGGGGGGGGGGGGGGGGGGGGGGGGGGGGGGGGGGGGGGAAGAGAAGGGTAGTGAGGGATCGAGGTGCCACAGAGTGGACAGGCAGTGCAGCCCTGGGGCTGGGGAGTCCACTGTCTGCCACAGATTCCCCCCTGCGCCCTCAGCTGGGAGAGGATGCAGCTGTGATGAGATGGAGCAGTAAAGGATGCTACCTGGCAGTAAAGCATTTGTACATACCGCACTAGCAATGGCAAGGGCATAGCTATTAATTAATTAAGTCAGTCATAGAATCATAGAATCATTAAGCTTGGAAGAGACTTCTAAGATCATCTAGTCCAAACGTCCACCCATCCCCACCATGCCCACTAACCGTGTCCCTCAGTGCTACATCTACACGTTTCTTGAACACCTCCAGGGATGGTGACTCCCCCACCTCCCTGGGCAGCCTGTGCCAATGCCTCACCACTCTTTCTGAGAATAAATTTTTCCACATATTCAGCATGACTTCTCCTGATACAACTTAAAGCCGTTACCTCTTGTTCCAGTCAAAAAGGGCAATGCATGTTTGCCTCCAGGTAAGGAAAAAGTGCTGTTTATCTGATTCAGACAAGTACATCAAGAAGCACTCACACTACAATGCCCATGTGTATGGCTCTGTCTTGTTGTCACCACTTTGCCTTTCCATCAGAGCTTTCTTTCTGGGCCTGGGGTTGCTCCCAAGAGGTAAAAACCTGAGGGTGCCATTGTGCCATGCTTAGGCACAGACTGGCCAGAAATTGGTCTGCTCTGGGAGGGGAGGTTGGGAGGTAAACCCTTTCCTTCATTTGTTCTTAGTCAAGGAGAAATAAATAGAATTTTTCCTCTTTGCCCTATAGGAAGGAGGAATGACCACTCTCCCAGAATGGTGGTGGGCAGGGCTGGGAGTCTGACCTAGCTGGGGTTGTTCCTGGATTTGATCTGCTATCAGACCAAAAGCAAAGACCATGCCAAGAGACGATGCAAGCCCTGACATCTGCTCTTCTGCAGCACACCTGGGGGGCTGCAAAGTGGTTTTGGGTGCAATAGTCAAAAACTTTAGCATCAACACAATTCTCTCCCCTTTCTTTAAGGACACAGACATAAAATGGAGCCACAAATGCAACCACAGACAGGCTCTCCTGTCCAGCTCACTCCACCCAAGGGCTGGCTTTGGTTAAAGGGCTAAATATAGAGGTAGCTCTGGCTACTGACAGTTAAGAGCAAGTGGCTGAGGTGGCCAAGCTCTGCCCTGGAGGCCATCTAAGGTCAGGACACGGTGGCAGGAGGCAGCAAAGACACCCATCTCTGCCCCAGGAAAAGCAAAGGGAGCATTGCAAGGGTAAAGCTGTGTCCTGCTGGGCATTAGCTGTGGTTCAGCTCAGATCCTGAATGCTGCTTGGGACCAGCAATGAAAAATCCCATTCTCAGGCTGTTTCTCACTAAAACAGGAGGGAAAGTTGCTTCAAAGGAGTGCTCACCATGCAGGTGTCTGCTTGTTCTTGTTTCAGTACAGGAATACACCAAGGCCATAGGCTTTGCCCTTGGGATAGGAAGAACCTTCACATAGCAAAGCCCCAAGGTGATTTCCCCACCTGTCACTGAATGGCATGCATTGTCCCTCCCTAACCCATTTTCTCGTGGCAGGTTCTGCCTCCAAACCCAGAGTGGAGCTAGGGTGTAGTATAGTGTTATCCAGCTGGTGGTAAAAGAGCTCACCTGGAGGACTTAAGTAACAGCAAGAGATTGGAAGCCTCTAATTGGAAACTAATTTGCTTCATGCATAGCGTAAAAAGCTGGAAAGCAAGGCTTGCTCTGCCCAGAGCTTCAATTTTCATCTTTCAGTGCACGTGTGGGGAGTTTCATTAGACTTGGCTTAGAATTACAGGTTCCCAGCAAGAGTTCAGCCTCTCCCTTCGGCACTAAGCCTGGATAAACAGGAATGAGTTTTGGACAAGTCTGGAGGCAGCCACAGAACATCCTTTCTCATGCCTTCTGTTGAGCTGGTTTTCTGGTGGGGTTGTCTACTGGACATACACAAAGTGTATCCCACTACACTCAAAACATATCTGTGTGATTCCAATGGATCCTCCAATAGCTTTGGGGCATTAGCACCAATAAGGAAGGACCTGGGTCATGGCCCAATTTTGCATTTCCTTAATCCTCTAATTAATGATGAAACATTTGTAATAAAAATAAATTACTGTTCTGAGTAAAGATAGTATCCTATGGGTCTAGCAAAGAGCCTGGAAATGTTTGTTACAACATGGAAGAATAATAGAGCATTGTTTCTACCAAAAGTCTATCACAAAAATGAAACTAGACAGAGTTGTTTGCTCCCAGAATAGGACAAGAAACTCTCTCTGGATCTTCTCTTAGGTTCACTGTGCACCTTCTCAGAAACACCCTGGCCAGATCTGGGCTAATTCCTTAGTAGCAAGGTGTTTCTGCAAGCTACAAGGGCAGCAGAGTGGAAGAGAGTGTCTGCGAAGGATGTAGACCAACACCTGCAGACATCCGTTTGCGTGTTTAAGTAGAGAGAAACTGAAACTCTCAGAGTGGATGGAGAACTCAAAGCCCACCCCAGCCTGATTAAAGCCTGCAGGTTGGCTGCACTGCAGTGTAGAGGCAACACCTTGTGCTATCCAGAGTTTGCTCTCCCCTTCTTCCTCTCCTGGACACATGCTGCAATTCAGATTTCCTCAACAGTATCTTTTCAGGAAAAAAAAAAAAAAAACACAACAAAACACACACACACCATTCACCTCCTTTCTTAACATCCTAGCTATAATTCAGCAGCAGAAGCAAGAGTGCTTTTCTTCAAGGAGCTTCTGTAATTTCACAAGGTCTCTGGATCTGTCAATACCCAAACAATACAACCCAGTAACAAACATTTAGTCTGGAGGTAGCAGAGCTGCTGTCATTGCAATGATTAGAAGCAGGCGATAGCTGCATCTCTTCCAAGCTGCTTTGTATCATGGCAAGACCCAAAGAGACAACAGTAACCCAAATATTTAACTTTCATATTCACAGAGGGAAGCCTCCAGCAACCAGATGCCTATGTGCCAAAATAACAACACACTGATCCCTTTTGTTGGTTCCTGATAACAAAGCAAGGAACAAATACCATGGCCTTGTGCTGAAGAACCACTGTTGACAATTCACTTCCACTCTCCTTAGCGAAGATTAAAGTACTGAAATATTTTACAGCGAAACAGAAAACATGATGATAGGATTATGGTGCCTTCAAAATGTGTGAGCTGTTACATGAACATTTCTTGCGTTTTCGGAAAAGCTTAATGAATATTGTCTATCCTTGAACTGCATTAATTAGCACTAACGAGTTGGAGGAGATGTCATGTCATGAAGTAATATTCACACTAAGACAGTGATTTGCATCCATAAGCAGCGCAGTGCTTCACAGAAGTCAATGTTATTCCCCCGTATGGTGCATCAGAGACCCACGGAAGTTGAGAAGGATGCTTTCAAAGAACATTTAGGACATGCTGAAGGTATCTAACTGCCAGCCGCCTGTGGGAGGTGTTTGAGGGTTTAACTCTCTTGCATAACCTGTACTTTTTGAGTGGCAGTAAAAGGTTGGAAAACCTCCAAAACTTAAAAAAAACAGCATGATTTTAGAGAATCATAGAGCCATTAAGGTTGGAAAAGACCACAAAGATCATCTAGTCCAACAATCCACCCACCCCCACCATGCCCACTAACCACGTCCCTCAGTGCCATATCTACACGTTTCTTGAACACCACCAGCGACAGACTCCACCACCTCTCTGGGCAGTCTATGCCAATGCCTCACCACTCCTTCTGAGAAGAAGTTTTTTCTAATATTCAACCTGAGCCACCCCTGGCACAGCTTAACACCATTCCCTCTGGTCCTATGGCTGTTTCCTGGGAGAAGAGGCCGATCTTCTCCTCACCCCAACCTCCTTTCAGAGTGCTGTAGAGAGCAATAAGGTCTCCCCTGAGCCTCCTCTTCTCCAGACTGAACAATCCCAGTTCCCTCAACTGCTCCCCATAAGACTTGTGCTCCAGACCCTTCACAGCTTTGTTGCCCTTCTCTGGACATGCTCCAGGGCCTCAGCATCTTTCTTGTAGTGAAGAGCCCAAAACTGAACACAGTACTGAGGTGCGGCCTCCATGCAACAAATGTCTCAACTCTAGGAAGCAGAAGCCAGACTGACGCAACCTAGCCATTTCCCCAAGCCACCAGGAGGCTTTTTTCCACTTCCACAGACCACAGCCAGTGAGAGAGATGAAGAGCTGTCAGTTCCTCTGTTGAATCTGTCTCCATCACCTCATTTTTCTCCCAGGATGAGCTATGTCCTTGAGATAGCTTATACTGACAACTTTGGAAACCAGGTCAAAACCACAGTGGAACTCATTCAGAAATGCAAAATGCCATCACTCAGCAGCAAGACTTGACTCATATAACTGGAAGAGCAATAACAACTGTCATAGCACAGCACACTTCAAACTGGAATATCTCCAAATTTGCTGTGTGGAGCACGAGTTGTTTCTAATTAAGCCTTCCACTGAACTGCTTCACTTCTGTGGGTGTTATTTCCCACTGCCATGCTTTCATTAATTTCCAGGACAATCCCTTAAGTAACTGGGGCACAAAGGGAGGGAGGAGTGGGAGAAACAGGAATCTAGCTTTGGACAAAATAAGCCTTTGGGGCATCTGATTAATTTTCTCACAGGCTTAAAGGATCTCTGAATGCTGAAGAGGGAAGAAGGCAGACCTTGCCATTCCCAAAGAGTCAGTGCAATAAATCCCCATTCATTAGGTGAAGAAAGTGCATGCTGGGAGGATACTGAGCTATTAGATAGCTCAGACGAAGCTGAGCTGGTCTATTTATAAAATTTGGTCTTCACAAGGCAGTCAAAATGGATGGTGGATCACAAATCCTGTCTGCCGCCTGCAGCTCCAGCCTGGGGCTGAGAGAGGGACACAAGTCACATGTAGGTCACCCGTGTCCCAGTTAGCTCAGGGTAATCCTGGCATCCAAGAGACCAAACAAAGTGAGCAGCTGAAGTGTGCACAAGGGAATAAAGACGACCTCCTTCTTCTGGGTTATTCAGGCCTTTCTGGGGTGACACCAGGGAAAGGAGTAGTTCTTGTGGTCCCCTCACTCTTTGCAAGCCATGAGCTTGGAGAAGACAGAGGGAAATCTTCCACATGGAAAGTGCTGGGAGCCATCCATGTTCTTGCAGAAGGAATAGAAAGGGGGGAGGGGGTTTCCCCACTGTGATAGGAACTCCTTCACGCCAAAGCTCCTCTGGGGTGGAGGAGACAGAGTATCTCCATTTTCACCTGAAATGGCCTGAAAGCAGGGCAATACAGGAAGGTGTGGATGTGACAGGGGTCTCTTCTGTCACTAAAACGGGCTGTGTGAGGAGGCCTCACCCCAAGAGAGAAGAGCAGGGGCTGCTGGAGAAGATGGATAGTGGAGGCATGGAGGAAAACCAGAAACCAGTCATGTCGTTGGCAACTGAGATCTGGAGGGATGCTTTCAGACCACTGACATGGTGCAGAAAGAAATGAAATGCATATAATACAATGAAATCTCATTCCTACAAAGGCAAGTGGACCACTTCTATCTGTGCAAGGGAAAACACTGAGTAAATGGCAAGTAGCTGAAGAAAGAGGAGGTTCTCCCCACCCTTTCCTCAGATGTCACATCTAGTGAGCAATGGTGGGAGCCACCCAGGAACCTGCTTAGGTGACAAAAGGCAGCAAAGGTAATTGTGAAGAACACAAAATGAGTCAGCTGAGCTCTCTAGGCCCAGCAGCATTCCTCCTTTTAAGTAAAAGCTACACATAGCTTCTTGATGAGGCTGCATAATAAAGCATTTCCTTTTACATGGAAAAGGAAAGCAAATTAATTCTTCTTTAATATGGCTTTTTATTTTGCATGATTTCAGATAAGCATATTTTTGTAGTTTTACACTGCCTTCTACTGTAGATCACAAAACTTACACTGATTGGGAAAGCCTTATATTTCTAAGGGTGACACATTTTGCACAAGTCCTTAGAGCATTCACAAATGACATTGATATAATTATTGATAACTGTTGCTAAATAAATTAAAAAATATATCTATCAAAAGCCAGTTAGGCAATGCTTTCAATTACAACAATTATAAAAGGCTCACGACTGTTTCAAATGCCCTGACAAGAATTTCAGCCTCTCTACTTTCTTATGTGAAAATATTTTTCCAACAGCCATACTCAAAAAAAGGGATCAATATTAAAGTGACACAGCCAATGACAATCTTAGCAATAGAAACAAAATGCTCTGCAAGCTTACTTGCCAATTCCTATTACTTTTCAGACACACTTTTCTGTTTCTTAAAATATTTTTCTCTCCTCCATTGTTTGCCCTCAAAACAACGCAAGGAAAAGCTGATTATCATAGGTAATTATTTTTGTAGCCAAAGCTGCTGTAGGTGCTAGCAGGGGGTAGCCTAATTGCAGATGTAGGTGTGGTTTTTAAGGTAACCTTTTCTCCTTACTGAAAGTTTTAGCTGTCTCTGAGGCAAGATCATTACCTAGGCTGAACAGATGGGAAAATGGAGCAATAGAGAGATCAATTTACCTGGGTAAGATCCCACAGAAAAATGGAGAGAGATCTGGGAATAAATCACATACCTTGTGACTCCAAAGCCTTTGTGCAAACTCAGGACCCTTCTTCTTCCCCCAGCTAATGAATCAGTGATTAACAAAGGCTGCTCCATTTCTGACAGTTTAATCAGTGATTTCTACTTTACACTTTAGTTTGCTTTGGCTTTTTTAATCTTTATGAGGCAATCCTTGCAAAGAGAGGAAGCAAACAAATCTAGGAGCAAGGGAGTCCTCATGTCATAAAAGTGCAATGAACAGATTTCATTTGCCAGAAAATATTTATCTGACCAATATTATTTGCATTTAGGCCCAGTCAATTACTTTAATAGCAAGCACCCAAATTACATTTAATATGAAAACATTTAAAATGGACTGAGCATCTTCTAAATAAACATAGCAATAGTCATAATGGTGCTCTGCTAGTGCCAAAGGCTCAGTGTTACTTGATTTACTGTTTAACCCAAGTCTAATTGCTGTGTATCTGATGTCTCTGGGAGAGACGGCTCATCTGAACACAATTTCCTTTTCATTACCAAAGCACACCAGGAATAAAATCCAGCTCTTCCAATACCCTGTCCAGGGCAGTCACCACAAGACTATTAACCCTCAGCTAAGGATATTGAAGAGCTCGATTAATTCACTCCATAAATGTTGCTCATTTCCCCTCCGCAGGCAGTGGCCTGGTTTCTAAGAGCACTGTGATCTGCAGTTGGCTCCAAGTAAGGTCTTTGCAAAGCCTAGCAGTGGTCGCACAGGTCCATGGAGACTCCAGCCATGAAGGGGCAGGATACACTGAAAGTGGCCCACTGATGGACTGAGCAGTCCTTGCTGCCTGGTTATTATTTGGAAAAGGGGAGCCTTGGATTTCAGTGCCTGCTTTGAGGATGCTCTCTGTTCATAGAATCATAGACTATCTCGAGTTGGAAGGGACTCACAAGGATCATTGAGTCCAACCCCCAGCTCCACACAGTACCACACAAAATACAAATCCTACGTCTGAGAGCATTGTCCAAACACTTCTTGAACTTGAGGCCATGCCCACTGCCCTGTGGAGCCTGCTCCTTGCCCACTGCCCTCTGGTGAAGAACCTTTTCTCAATACCCAAAGGTGTTAGGAGGAATCTGTCTGCAGGCAGCATGCTGTTTCCCAAAAAATCAGCATTAAACATCCAATCCTCACTTTGGCCAACCTAACTCAGAGCTAGAATTTGCAGGCAAGTTGTTGGAATTGCCCTGAAGCACTTCTTCACCATGACCACCTTCTCTTCCAGAAGCAAAGAGCAAGAGGGATTTTATCTCTGATGACTGATTAACGTCATCAACTGCTCACCTACCATCAAAAACATTGCTTAGTGGCCTTTGTAATTTCTGCAGCTCTGTAATACCATTGCAGTCTTTGGGCTATGGCAAACTAGATGCATGTTTTTAGTATGGGGAAGGATGGCTTTATGATGAGGTTTGTTCTCTTCCACCCATTTCTGTGATGTTTTGCCTCTCACTATCCCACTGTCCTCATCTATAACCTGAGTTTGATCATAACAGACTTCCCTGTCTCTTGGGACAACTGTGAATCGTAACTCATTAAACCTTGAGAAGTTAACACAGATTTTAGCATAATGCATAAGTCAACATTTTCTAAGCTGATGCTTTTTACAATGAATCATGGAGATTGTTGTAATTAGAAAATGGGGATTTAAAAAAATTTTTTTTCAGATTAGCTATAGCGGCATATACCACTGGTCAGACAGGATATATGGCAATTAAGATACACAACAAACTGAGTAATGTTTGGGTTTTTTTTTGGCTTTGCAGGAATGCTATGATGGTGACTGCAATCTTTGTTTATAAGACTTTGTGTACATTTAAAGCATTTTCAGATTAAGTGTGTTAGGAAGGTTATTATTAGAACAATTCAGTAGGCTTATATGCTGGTTAGATGCATATTTTTGGGCACAAGAAGTCAGTGGAACTTGATGACCTGTAAGGTCTTTTGTAACCTAAGCCATTCTATGATTCTATGGTTCTACGACCATAGCTTGGTCATAAACCAAGTCTATGACCATCCACTGGACACATAGGCAGAATGAACTCACCCATCCCTAGTGGGTTCAGACCGTGTCAGAGGGGCAGTGATGCTATTTCCCCAGAAATGCTAATTTTCCCATCCCCCAGCTCACTTGCAGTCACTTCTTCCTCTCCTCCTCCTTCCAGAGGCAGATGCCTTTCTGCAATAACAGTGACCTTACACAGGAGTGCCAGATCTCATGATAGATTACGTTTTTCTGGAAATCTGCTCTTCTGGACTGACTCCAGAAAGCGAAGGAGAACGGAGCCCAACACTATGCTTTTTAATTAATTTCATTATTTTAAGGCAGTGTTGTTCTTTCTTAGCCTTAGCACTTTTAAAAATTGAGCTTGCTTTGCTGGTTAGAGTTAAGAGAGTAGTTTGACACATTGGCTTATGTTTTTTACTGTCTAATACGAACACTTGCATGTGGGAGACCTTATCCTAGCCCATTTTGCAATACTAGCAATCACTTTTCATATACGTACACTTTTTTGTGGTACATAAAAGAGTATTGTGCTTGGTAGGTTCAGAAAGTTCAGGTGCCAGCTTCACGTGAAGTGAGGACTGAAATAAATGGGAACTAAATGAGAGGAAAAGGGACAAAGCCAATAGTTAGAAGATGACAGCATCAAGTCCTATGCAGAGAGAAAAAAAGAAGTTAATTAAAGTTCTCTTTCAATAATTTGCATGGAAACACAGAATGAAATGCTGACTTGGGTGGTCTTGTTTCAAAGGAATTAGAGGAAAGATGTTTGCTCTGTGGCATTCCTGGGGGAATAGGCAGAAGTTTTTTCCTGCCCCAAGTGGGAGAAAGGAGTCAAGTGTGGATACAAGTGCTGGGAGGCAGGGAGGTGGGCAGAGAACAAGAAAAATGCTGCCTATAAAACTGATCCTAGAAGTTAGCAGAGCTGACATTAATAAAAAGGGTGAGTACTTAATGAGTTACGTGTTGCTGATGATGGCTAAGCACATTATAAAAGTCTCTTTACCAGCACTGGGATTACACTTGCAAAGCACCATGCACGCTCTCCATCCCAAACCACTCCAGCAACTTAATGCAGTTGCAATGCCGGTCAATTAATGGGAACAACTCGAGGACAGAACGAGCATGCTTTGGGCCACTGCTCATAATGGGGCTTCGGTCACCCAGCCAGAAACAAGCAGAGAGGAGATGATGCATCCATCATCACGCACATCTCAAAGATTGAGTCCCATTTAATTCAAAATGTAGCCTAAAACCGAGCCCAGAACCCAAAACAAGCCTTGACCAATGCAGGGCCAAGGAGGCAGGGCCTGCCGCTGCTGCAGGGATAGTCTGGCCTCACTTGTCAATCCAAGCAGATTGAATTGTGATGAAATTTTCATTAACAAAATAGTACTGCTTTTGTTGCTCTGAAAAATAATTTAAATGGAAAATTCTCCCAGTGCCTCTCAATGTCCTATTTGTACACATATCTTCCCCTAAGTTGTAATCACCATTTCCCCCCTCCTCCCTTCTCATAGCTATCATTGTCATTACTGGAATTATTGCTGTACAAACAGAATGTCTTTCCATGTGAAATGATGGAGTAACAGTTTCACTCCTAGATGGCAGTATAAATTACTACATAGGCCACCCTATAATCTCTGGTCATGTAGTACAGCATAATAATTGATTCTCAAGTCACTAAAGCTAACTAACCTGACCGTATATCTAATTCTTGAGCAGCGTTTGCTATTAAAAAGTCAACATCTACAATAGTTACTACACTACGGTTATGGAGAAAATGCTGATTTACTCTAGGCTTGAGGCAGGGAATAATTGTAGTCTCTCTTGAGACCTTGAGTGTGATCATTGGTGGTGAATGGAGATGTTTTTCCATTGGTGATCACATAGGCTGTGTCTCTGCACACTCAAATCCAGGGTCTTACAGCAACACTGTTCCTATCCTACACACAGCCACCAAACCTAGGCTGGATCCTTCCAACTGCACATGGCCAAAATCAGTAAATCCTCAAGGAAGAGAACACAGATTCAGATTTTGAGCTGGTGCAGACCTTTGTGACTTCAATAAAGTGTGAAAATTGCACCAATAAACCCCATAGAAACTTTTATACCTTTCTGCTCCCACTTGGGGAGTGGAGTCAAGAAATCCTATAGCATCTGAACTCAGGCCTCGTGGTTAGATCCCACCCAGAAAAAATGAAGATATTTCATACCATGTCACTAAGTTTTTAATTTTCAAATAAACTGGATATCAGCGTACACATGCTCTGTGCTTTGTAGCTGTAGAGCAGTTAGGGGAGCACACAGCAGCCACTATTTTGCTCTTCAACCACAGTGGAGAAGCTTTGGGCATCAGAACTTGGCTGGTTTCTGCCCTGGTGGCTTTCCATGGCACCAGAAGTACGAGAAGGCTGCAAGGCTCTGAGCTCCCCACAAGCAGAATGGCAATGTCAAGTTCAGTCTGCTTGTATCAGGGGAGGAAAGAGCAACCTTTTATTTCAATAGCAGGTTTACAAGTATCTCAAGTAGGGCTGTGCAAAAGATCTGGAGGGAAATCTGGAAATCATTCCCTTCCATGGCTTTCACTAGAAGTTCCTTTTCCTGCTGATTTCCTCTTGCAAAAGAATAAGCAAGGCCAAGCAAACAAACAAGACAATCCATAGGAAATACCCCATTTCCCCCTCATCCTTTTACTCCCCCTAAACAAAATCCTTAAACTGCCGGACAGTTGAAGACATCTTGCTGCTTGTGACAAAGAGAGATGAGAAGCTGCCACCTGCTTCAATGCAAAACCAACTTTGTGTTTCAGCTGCACTGGCGAAGACAACTGATTTCCACAAAACCAAGTGACCAGAGACAAAATGACATAAACTATGGCAAATGACTGTAAATGTCATTTTTATACACTCCCTGGCAGAAAGAGCGAATAATAATCATAATAAAAACGCTTAGAAGGAACGATTCATTTGACCCTAAGGTTGAATGCTAATGAGCATGCAAGTCAAAGCTGGCATCCCGTTGGCTGCTAGCACAGCATGGGCACGCTTCGGCTGTGTTCCCCAAAGCAGGCACTTCAAACTTAGCCTAATGTGCCAAAGAGGAAAGGAAGGAAAAAAAAAAGAGGTGTGTGGGGGGGAATGATGCAATAAAAGAAAGCCACATGTAAGGGAATCATTTTTTTAATGAGTCCATTTAGTGGCGACTGTGTTGTGTGGCTATTCATACATCATTGTGCTAACAAGGTGCCTGTATGTTACAAGATGCTTTATTTACAATGAACAACCGAAATCCTAAAATGTGTGAAAAATAAAAACAAGCAGCTGTGGTGCCTTGGGAATAGTGGTAGGAGAGGCAAAGCAAACAGTGCTGTCCCCTGGGCAGCGCTGGGGCTTTACCAGGCTCCTTGCTCAGGTGACACATGAGCCGGCGTTTGCTCGGCTCCCGCAGAGAGCAGGAGGAAGAGGCCCCTGCCCTGTTTCAGCCCCTGACTTGCCTGGGAAACAAAAGCAAAAAGCAGCCTGCTTTTACCACCGATTACCCTGCAACAGATCCACCACCTGCCTTCTGACCACCAAAAATCCTCCCAAAATGGACCAATCTGCAGCAGGGTCGATGCCCAGCTGGCAGATGAAGGGCTGGGTGCTTATGCAGGACTGAAATGTTAAATACCTCCAGCATGCTCATTTATTTATGACTTCTTCAGCCTACAGTAACTACAAGCAGTAATTGGACTGTGCTAGGCAGAGCCAAATTGATTTGCTGCTTAATAATAAAACCGGGTCCTCTGTTGATAATGGCATCCCTAGAAACCACGAGGTTGGCTGAAAAATGCATTCAAGGCGCAATGCTAACCCCAAGAGCTCACGCGGCTCCCCGTGCACAGCAGGACCTTTGCCAGATGCAGATTTCATGCTGGCGACTTAAAACACACTCTTCACGGCCTCCCGTGCCTATGCTGGACTGTTTACCAACATTGGCACTGCTGTTGCTTAGCGTTTTGTCAAGGATGGCAAACAGCTCATTTTTTCTATAGCTCGTGGTTTTGGGAAGGTTGTGGCTCACCCCCAGTGCAATCTGCAGCAGCCTCCAGTTGCCTCCGAGTGAAAAGTAGCATTTAGAGTTAATTACAGAGCAGATGAGGGAGCTGGACCACCCAAAGACCCTTCTTCATCTGCAGCCAAGGGAGCCTAAATAGATGCAAATATCACAGATCTGATCCCCACTGTGCAACACTCTATAGACAGACATTTGTGCAACCTCAGCTGTTCGCCCAGCACTGCTCTTTGCATCTTGCTGGTGCCCCAGCACCAAGGATGATATCTCCTAAGAGGAGAATCACTCCAAAGAGCACTGAAGACTGCTGTGTATTGGGTCAGGCTTTGGGAGAGCAAAGAGGAGCAATTAGTTGCTTAAACACAGAAGGAAGGAACAAAGCCAGCTTCAAGGCGCCACCTCCTCTTAAAGGCTGCCCAAGTTCATGTGCAAAGAATCATCAATCATAAAATCACTAAGGTTATGGAAGGCCTCTAAAATAATTTCGTCCAACTGTCAACCCGTCCCCACCATGCCCACTCACCATGTCCCTCAGTGCCACATTTGCATGTTTCTTGAATACCTCCAGGGATGGTCACTCCACCGCCTCTCTGGGCAGCCTGTGCCAATGCCTCACCACTCTTTCTGAGAATAAATGCTTCCTAATATCCAGCATGAACCTCCTCCGATGCAACTTTAGGCCATTCCCTCTTGTCCTATCACTGTTACCTGGGAGCAGAGGCTAACTCCCAGCTCGCCACAACCTCCTTTCAGGGAGCTGTAGGGAGTGATAAGGTCTCCCCTGAGCCTCCTCTTCTCCAGACTGAGCAATCCCAGCTCCCTCAGCTGCTCCCCATAAGACTTGTGCTCCAGAATAAACAAAAAAGTAGAAAACAGCCAAATGTTTGAGGTGTGCACACTAAGGAAGACAAGAGAATGATGGGAATTAGAGCATTGTCCAGTTCATGCCTGTCTGTCAGGAGCCTCCCTATAGGCAGCAGCAACTATGCCTGCCGCTCTGAACAAAAGCTCACAGTGCAGGCTTGGAAATGCCTTGGAAATGCTTTGGAAATGCCCAGCACCTCTGTGCCCTCCATCACTGTAAGCCTGCAAAATGCTCAGAGCAGTCCCAGCTTCACATGCATGCTAGATAGGATACGCATCCAACCTTTGCACTCGGCTGGACGTCGCTTTGAGATATTCAGTACAGTAAAACCAGAATACAAGCACTGTGCAGGTACTGATCCGTGTTGTGGCTGCGGTTGTGCTCAGTACCACGGCTGTGAGGGACTGTCAGCAGAGGAGCGGCTGTCAGAATCACTTTGCCAAAGCACGAGTTTAGAGAACGTGCACACTTCCCTTTCGATTACATGATTTTGAAAAGATGCCTCACTGTAGTAATTGGCTTATCATTATAATGGTGTAATTATGGCTTATAATTATCCACAGACAGCTAGAGGGGAAAGAAGGGGTAAAAGCAGGACTCTTGCTTGAACGCGATAGATTCTGATTTGGAAGGTCTCAGTTCAGACCAAATCCTGATCTTGGTTGTACCAGCATTGAGGTAGATCATTCTGGGGTGATATGCTCATCAGTACTAAAGATGGGAGACCCAACTCTTATTTCAACTGTTTGAATCATCATTACAATAGGAGAAAATGATTTATTCAGAGGGTGGAGAGGCACTGGTGTATGTTGCCCAGAAAAGCTGTGGATGCCCATCCCTGGAGGTGCTGAAGGCCAGCTTGGATGGGGTCCTGGGCAGCCTGAGCTGGTGGGGTGCAATCAGCCCACAGCAGGGGTTGGAGCTTGATGATCTTTAAAGTCCCTTCCAATCCAATCCATTCCATGATTCTATGATTCTGTGATTGAATGACATCTGACTGAGAATGAGCAAATGGCTGTGTTCAAGTAATTTTGAAGGCAGTCTCAAAGCTGTTGACATTTAGATAGCATCACCGTTTCGTCAGACCTTATGCATCAGAGATGGCTGGAATTATGTACCAGGAATTGCCCTGCTGCAACAGACTGCGTTTGGATCATTTGAAGCAGCGGGGCAGCTCTTTCCCTGCACTTTGCATTGTCAAATGAAAACAAATAATGCAAAGTAGACAGTGATGAGGGAGAAGATCTTCCTGCTGAGAATCAAGTGGAACTCTGAGCTCATCTGGACCCTCTGAGCAGCTACCTTCACCTCCCATTCCACCTTCACCTCTGGAAATATGTCCCTCTTGCTATGAAAATCAGATTCTCCTGGTCTGCACAAAGCAGATCCTTCCATGGAGAATGATTTTGAATGCATCAGTCTAACCCCTTTTTGCTGTACATACCTCTGCTGAGCCCAGTGGGGTTCAGATGGACCCAACCTCTTTCTGAGCAGCACATACATTTAGCGCTGTCTGCACGGTCAGCCCCTGGGCAAAAGCAGGGCTTTAATAAGCTGTAAGAACATTGGTGAAACAGTATCTTCTCAGCTGAGAAAGCAATCATGCCAAAATCTCCTGTGGACTCCCATAGTCTGAATTAAAAGCAGTTTTATTCTGCCTATTTGAATGTTTTGAAATATTTTAGACTTGATATGTGCTCCCCCGGCCTATGCACATTATATATTATCTTTGTATAATAACTTTGTATAATATATCCTTATCCTAGTCACCGTATAAGAAAATACGAGAATAATATATTCCTATTTTACACATAGGAGATGAGATTCTTGAAACCACAGCTACAGGACTCAATTTTTCAGCTCAGGTGGCAAACGCAGTTGTATTACTGGGGACAATGGATGCACCGTGTCACATTGGCCATGTTGATGGCCATCACAACAGGAGTGCCAGCTGCATCATTACGATACCCTCTGGCAGTGGCTCAGCAGCTGCAAGAGCGTATGCGATTAGTAATAAATCAAACGCATCCTGTGAATGTTATTGCAGAATATGATTATTTTTCACATGTGCCAATAACAAGGCGAGTCAGATCCTCTGTTAATATAAAGCTGCCTAATTCTTTTTTGGCTTGGTATACACTCACTTGAGACTCCACCCAATTTGCCCATATCAGCATATATTAGATTAGCTTCTCAATTCAAGGTCAGATCTGGAAATTAGCAATTTACAGCAGGGAAAAACTTTGCCTTGCAACACTGAATGGAAATTAATATGAATTACTTTGCATACTAGAATTGCATTTTAGGAAAACATATAAGATTTGAGGAAAAAATTCGCAGAATCTTTTCATCAGGACTTATGTTTTCCCTTTTCCTTCCCTTCCCTTCCTCTTCCCATCACCTTTTCCCTTTCCATTCCCTTTTCCCATCCCCTTTTCCCATTCCCTTTTCCTTTTTCCCTTCTATCCCTTCTTTTTCCTTTTCAGAAACCTTTAAGAAGGCAGCTTGATATGGCCATGGTTCCCATAAAAACATCCTGCCACTGTCTCCATGCACAGTCAGCACAATGTTCCTGCCATGGGGAATTGCACAACTTGGGGTTTTCAGATCTGAGCGCTCACTGTAGGATTATAACTTACAGTATATTTCTAGATGAGATTAAAGTTCAAAGGTTCCACATAAGAAAATAACCAAGCAACATCTGGGGATGGGCTGGCCTCTCCCAAGGTCTAATGCTACTGGCTAGGCTCACTGACTGGGTACTCCATGGGATTGGGGCACAGTGTGGGGCTCAGGACCCCACTCACCTTTCTGGGCAGAAGGGGGAGGATTTGCTTTGTTCTGGGAGATGGGAATTAGCGATGGGCTAAAGGGAGCTTTCAGGGGTCCTAGGCACAAACCCAAAAGCCAGAAGAGACCACAGAGGACAGAACCACTAAATAAATGAGGGGACTGAAGTAAATGCAATTGTGTAATTCAAAATCTATTGCAACACGCAAGGGAACACGTAGGGAGTGATGGCTCCTCTGCTCTGCTCCTCACTCTGGTGCCTAGGAGCCTGTACACCATGCAAGAAGCTGACCATTCTCCAGACCACTCAGTCCACAGTAAAGCCACTGCCATAATTTGTATGTATCCCAGCACAACCACAGACAGAATTTAGCCTTTCCACCTTTCCCATTTATCCCAGAAACTTGTTTTCTTCAGTGTGATTAACCACTATGCCCAGCAGAAGGAAGTAAAGAGAGAAAGAGCCCTTTCTGGAGACCTGTGGGGTAGAAAACCAGTTCTTTGAGGAACTACACCCCTAGGCAGCAGTGTTTTCCCGGTGCTTGGGAGGAGCACGTCTCAAAATGACATTATTGTGTTCCCTCTGAATTGTTGGCCTTCACAGTGTTTGGATTTCCTGGTGACTCCATTGTGAAGGGCCCTATTCACTCCCTTGTGTTTACCCAGCTGCAAGAGCCTCATCAGGGCTGCCACGCACAGGGGTCGGATGCAGCATCATGGATTGTGGGAGAGAGAAAAGCAGTAATTCAAGGAGGATAAAAACCTAGAAAGAAGTCCTGTTGGAAATGCTGTGTTTACCATGTGACAGCCACATGTGTGAGGCGGCCTCATCCCTTGACTGGGAAAGAGCAGGTGCTGCTGTTGGGATCAGTGTGTTCAGTGGTCAAGCGTTACCTTCTCAACGCAAAAACTGGTGGAAAAAACAGGCTGGTAGCTCCAGAAAATATGGTATTGCTTTGTACTCAGGTGATTTTACTGATCAGATTTTACTGACTGAAAAGAATGGAGCATTGGGGTTGGCATTCCCAGCCAGTGTTTAGAGGAGGATCTCCGCTGTAGCACTGAGGGACGTGGTTAGTGGGCAAGGTAGGGATGGGCTAATGATTGCTCTAGATGATCTTAGTGGTCTTTTCCAACCTTCATGATTCTGTGATTCTATGAACTCAGGAACGGATATCCATCTATACCCTCAACTTGTCTGGAGCACAAGCATTGAATACTTGCTTGCAGGTAAGGGGCTGCTTATCAACAGGACCAGCTTCCAGCCAACGTACAGGAGAAAGGCTGAATGCCCTTTCCCTGGTTTCCCCGGTGCAGAGAGACCCAAATGAGAAGGATCAAATCCATTTAAAGCCCAGCTGCTTGGATTGTGGGTAAATCTGTGGGAAGGAGTATGGGGAAATCCCACAGATCTGGATTTCTTCTAATTCATTGTGCTTTATGTAGCCTCATCTTTGCCAGAAAGTGACAAAATTCCCATCTGAGCTTTGTGTTCATCTCAGATAGACATAGAGAGAAACACCAGCAACATACAGTAACAGCTTTCTCTTAAAAGTGAGACCAAGAGAGAGAAGCAGTAATAATAAAAAAGCAGGACAAAGACACACTCAGCCTCTAAGGCTTATAAAAAGCAGCTTAGCCTTCAATAAGCAATTCTTTGAAAAGAAATTAATGGGAAAGGTTACAAACCCTCTCTTGAGCAGAGCCTGTCAGACTGCTCTTTCACATCGTTACTGAGAATGGAACAAGTCTGTGGCATTTCTTTTCATTTTGGATGCCCTGAATGGCTGCGTTACTCAGTGGACCTTGCATTTTTCCTCTCCCCTTTTGCACAATGCTCTGAGAATTTCCTCACGCGTGATTCAGCGGGCAATTTGCACTAAGCCCAACCTACACACCCTGTAGAGCAAACAAAACAAGGCTGCTCTCCACTTCTCACCCCTAAAAGCCCTCTCTCTCACAACCTGAGCTTTCTTTCCAAGAAGAAAGACAGAAAAATGGGAAAAATCAGGGCTGCACATCAGCAGTGTGCCTTCACCCATAGTGATGTGCTCACAGTTGATGGGAGATAGGGTTAAAAACAGGATGGGGACACAGATGCCATATTTTGCAAATGCTTTCCAAATGTGGGATTGCCCTTATGTAGCCATGCTCAGTCACTAGGTGGTACTGTGCATCACAGCTTCATGCCTGTGTCTAGTTCCCAGCTTCTGTGTTTGTCCATCCCCTGTGTTAGAGGTTTTGTTGGTAAATACTGTGCTTTGAGAGAGGGAGCCCATTGTCCACATCCTTTCATATACTCCTGGCTTCACACACAGAAAGGCTGAAGGCAATAAAACACTTCTGACTGCTAATGTTCAGTGTTGGTGCCTGATTGGAGCTTCTGCTGTCAAACAGCACATGCTCAGTGCTGCTTGCTAAGCCATTTGGTGACGGGCTGTGATACCTTTCATCTCCAGATGCTCAGGGGCGTGAAAGGAAAGGAAAACCCAAACAAACCAGAGACAGTTCTATAAAACAAGGAAAGAAAAAAAGATGTTTGATTCTTGTAATAAAACCTTTAGCTCTTTGAAAGATCTTGATCAGCCTGATTTCACCACAGGTCTCCAAATCTCCTCTACATGCCACTAGCCAGCACACCAGGGACACTTGTAACCCTGTCCTTGCCTCGTGTAGAGACAAGGGAGTGAAAGGTGTTGAAGACCAAGGTGAACAGAAAGGGCTGTCATACTGCTGGTACACCAACCCATGGTGTCCAAACCTTCTCTTTCATTTGTAGGACATGAGCCTGTGACACCAATCTACATTTCACATACGAACTGTGCTCTCACGCGTTAAGATCTATATTATGCTTATTGCAGCAAGTATAAAAGTTTACACTGTTATAAATTCAGATAGACCCAACAGATCCTTTGAGATGAGGAAACACTGATGTGCAGGAGGCAAAAATCACTGAAGACCTCAAGGTCCTACAGTCCTCCTAGTAAAGCTGAGTGAAGAGCTCACAGTATCCTAATTTCAGGCCAAGACAATGGACTCAAGGCAGTCTCACCTGTCAGACTAAAAGCATTGCTAATTTCTGCCTTTTCCCTCCTCTCTCTAAAACGAAGCAGCTTATCCAGCACTTCCCAGAATTCCATTACCCCCCAGAGACCTCGTCCAGTCCAAAAGAGCATCAGAAAAAGTCCAGCTGATCTCAAGTTCCAGTCTGTCTCCAAACTTCACATTGCTGTGATGCTACTCATTTAAAACTCCCTTTATTTTCATAGCCACAAAACTGTCAAATGATTTGTGATTCTACAGATTTCCCATACCGACAAACAACCCAGCAAAATTATTTCGGGATGTTTTTCCGAGAGCGTTTCAATTTGTGTTAAGACCTTTGGGTATTTTGATGTAAAAAGAGATTTGTTTTATGGGTATCAAATATAGGTCAGTGATGACTAAGCTAGGAGTCTTCTTCAAAGGGTCGTGCGCTTCACAGCTGCTGGAGCACAATGCTCAATCAGCTGCACCCACTCCTAGAGTGCACCATGGACATGTGAAGCAGCACTCAACATCGTAAGTGGCATTTGGCTTTTGCCTCTGAGGAGCTAGAAGCAGTGTCATCTGCAAGCACTTCAATTTGCTTATGAACAGGAGATAGAGTGGATATAGAGATGCATAACTCTCTCTATATATAATCCATCCTGACAAGAACAGCTAGAACAAAAGATACTCAAAATCAAGGGAAGAAACAGAAGATGGGCTGAATCTGGTAAGTGTTATTTCAAGGACAGTGGAGCTTTTCACCGTCAAAGTTTGATCACCATTTTGGGTTTGTAACCCTGCCCAGATCCTATACCAGATAGTCAGGAGTCTGGTGGCAACAGGTGCTCTTTTCACAGGACCAAATCAAATAAGCAAATAATGTCTGAGAATGACAAAGGGGTTGTTCTTGGAAAAAGTGCATGTAAACAGAATGCTTTGGAGAAGACCTTTCCTTCAAAAAAGCGTTTGGAGAAAATCCCAAGAAGCCATCCAGATATAGCCACCACTAAAACACAGTGAATTTTCAGGGCACGGGGGCAAATATACCAACTGAGAAATATTACGGTTAGACTATATTAACAACAGTTAATCTTTGGGGATCTGCAAGGTGTTTGGAGCCCTGTTAGAGAAGGAGGAGGAGTTTCTTGAACAGCTTCCAGGATAATGAGACCCACTGAGAGTTGGGTTTGTGAAATGAAAAGGGATGAGGTAAACCAGTGGTTATCAACTCCAACAGAAATTAGCGCTGCCCACCTTTGAGCATTAGCAAGCCATTTCCATGCTCTGTATGTATTCCCTGCTGCATTTTCCTGGCTGGATTTCAGTTGCTTCCATCCCTCCCAAGTCTAATAAAAGAAAGAGAGGAAGCTCTAACATCTATTACTCCTTTTCTATCCACAACTAACGGATAACACATCACTCACTTGCATTAATAAATGATAGGTACCAGTTCAACCTGAAAGCAGAGCGGGACAGAGAATCTTGGACAATCTCCTCGGAGCTCTGCAAGGTAGATGGGTCCACCCCTATAGGTCACTCCTGGCTATTGCCGGCACTGGTGGAAGAGACTTGTGATCTATTTTGCATATCAACTGTAAGATGAGATGAATGAGAAGAACCAGGGATGGAGGTGGATAACTTTTCCTTGGAGCCAGCGCTTATCACCACCACTTGTGGTCATGGCTTAACCACTCCTGGCTGGTTCAGTGCTCATGGTGGGGTTTGTTTGACTTGGAAGGGACCCTTAAAGGTCATCAAATCTAACTCCCCTGCAATGTTATGGCTTATCACCGTGACGTGACTCCTTGGCAGAGTCAGTGGCAGCTCTTTGAACCTAGAGCTTTCCACACATGGACATACAACAAACTCCTCCCTACACAAAGGTATAAATCAAGGGGAGGGGAGTACCTTCAGTTCTGGGTGACTCTGAAGCACCCTTTGCTGAAGCAGACACCTGAGAATAACAAAGTGCTGAGATGGGAAGGGTTTTGGTGAGTACATCTGCACAAAGGGCTCCTCAGCCATGCTGGGACATCCAGGTGCTGCAGTGTGTGATAATGTACAGAAAAAGCCCTAGGCTGCAGCCCACCCTCTGGTCCCATAGACATTGCTGTTGACACTGGCTCCCTCTCAGGAATTCAGTATTTCAGCTCTGTGCTATATTTAGACTGCTAAGCTATAGATATTTTTAAGGTCATTGGCCTTTGACATGCAAGTGTATTTTCTGGGAGGAAAAAATTCAGCTCTTGACTAAATGGTGGGAAAATGCAACCCCCAGAAATGTGAGTTTCTAAAACCAGAGGCAGGAGCTAGGAAGTGACCAGGGGAGTCTACATGATAAATGCTGTCTGTTGGCTGAGCCAAATGTTGAAGGCAGCCCCGTGTCAGGGACCCCATGTCTGAGTGAGCTGCACTCAGCTGGTTCCTGACATGGTGGATGGGATGCCAGGACGGCTGTTTACATTTCAGCTTTTACCATAAGAGGAAGAGGAGCTGTTAAGAGCTGATTATCTTGGGACAAGGGGGAAAGAGGCTGAAAATGGGACACTCTGCGTTATTGAAGCATATTGTCTGCAAAGCAACATCTGGCGTTTAGGGAAAAAAAAAGGATGAAAAAAATCCCACTTCCAGATTCCTGCTCTGAGTGTGTTACAGGACGGGGATCCAAGGGGAAAAGATTTCTGTGAAAACCGCTTGAATGAAAGAATCCCTTTGTAGGAGGTTGTGACTGGGAAATTACAGGAATGTTTGTGATGTGATATAATAGCGGCAGTTAAGAGACATTTCAGATGATGAATGCCTGAGAATATGCGATGCAGCGAACTTCCCAGAAATACGCTTTCCCAAAATGAACAGCGACTCTGTTCTCACTTTAACTAGAAACTTTCCAGCCCCTGTGCTGCATATCCCCCTTCCTTCTTCCCTGCCTCCTCATCCCAATGACTGCTCGGATATAATCTGCCTGGCGTGAACCGTTCCTCCTTTGCAGTCTGGTTTTGCAAAATCCCGGACGGACTGCCTGAGGTTTTGCAAAGCTGAGTGCTGGCCCTGCGGCTCTCGGGGCTGTTGTCTCAGCTGTGACCACATGCACGAGGACCTGCCTGACTCTCTCAGCTCCTATGGGGCTATAAAGACTATTAAAAATATTAAAAAAATAAAAAGCAGAGGTCAACACAAGTACAGCCGCTTGCAGTAAGAGTGCCCATGGTGGAAGGCTCCCACGGCGCAGTGACCGGTGCAAGTTTTGCGCCAGTGGTGACTGCAGGTTGTGCAATGCTGCAGACCTCGTGTAACTCCCACCAGGTGCCGGACGGATGCTAAGCCCCGTTGGGGTGGCAGATGGAAGTTTGCAAAGCAGAGGAATTTGACCTTGGATAACTTTTTGCATTTGAGACTTAGCACTGTCTGTCTTGTGAAGGTCTTCTCTGAGGGTGGGGGAGAAGAGTACACTTTGTCATCTGGTTTGGAGTCCTCAGTGGACTCACATAGTTAAAATAATACCTCCCAGACTGAAAGAGGAGGGAGGAAAAAAGTCAGGGTTTGAAATCCCGTGATTATTTCCCTCCAGCTTGGTTCCATAAGCTTCCAATTTAGGAAAACGACAGCCCTCCTCTGCTGTGAGCCCACGTGAACACTCACAGTGCATAGTAGATTTAATTAAAAAACATCAGAGTTTAATCAAAATGAATGGACACTAGAAATGACTCTTTAGATTTAAACTACAGAAGTAATTCATGTGCAGATGTCGGCAAAAGGGTTGCTGAAACCACTTGTGGTTAATATCCTCCTTGGCCCAAGTTGAGAGGGAGGAGTGGAGAGAGTGAAGAAAGGGAAAGGAGGAGACAAACCCTGACTTCACAATGCATTATGGCATTGATGCCACAGTGGGATTACAAGTCCTTGCTCTGTTCTTTTTCTAATTTTTTTTTGCTCACTATCACGAGAGTCATCTTTAAGTCAAGTCCTTCATTTGGGGTGGTTTTTCCCCAAAGTGCCATGCTGTAGAGTGACTGTTTTTCTCCAAGCAGCTGATGCTGTTGGCTGAATGTGAACAGCTTCTGCAAGAGGACAGTATGGCATGAGCGGCACAGGCCAGTTCCACTTTCACTCCCTGAGAACTTCCTAAAGAAATGGCACCCACTGCACAGAGCCATGAAGGCATTTTGCAATGAGAAGAAAAAGGCAGATATTCCCCATGATCATTTTAGTTTGCACAAGAGAAGCACAAAAGATCCTGATGGAAGTGGACCTGTTCTGGGGCTGCCCTGACTCCCACGTTCAGGAGGGATTTCTTTTTTTGGAGGAGAAACACCCAAGGGGTAGAATCAAACAAAAATTCTTCAGGCAAACTCCTCACTGTGCTCTTTTACTTCAGAGGAGAGAACTGTTCACAAATATGTCTCTTCGGAAGGCAAAGCTCTTTACCAAAAGTTCTTCCTGGGGGCCTGTCCCTTTACCAGAGCAAGTTATATCAAATGACTCCAGCTGCAAGGCTGCTGAGCTGCAAACCTTCCTGGGGGCTTCTGGCATTTGTCACTTTAGGACCAGAACCGTGAAGGACAAACATTTAATCAGAATCACATGATAGAGATCCACGTCAAAGAACAGTGGGTGTTTAACGTTTTGGCATCTATTTGGGTTTAGGGTTCTGATTTTGGCACAAAAGGGTAGGCATCACCAGAGAGTGACTTGTATCATCTACCCAACAAATGCATTTTGTAAAGAACCAGAATGAATAACTTAGATGAAATACCTAATTTTTGATAACTAAAGAAATGTGAGATGCATCCCATCTCACATTTCAAAATATTGAGCAGAAAATTGTTGAGCCTCAGAAAGCGCAGTTCAGTTTGGCTTTTGCAAACCCAACATTCCTCTTGCCTTGGTCGTGCATTTCTCTTATAAGCAGGGGATCCTCTCTGAGGATCACAGAATCATAGAATCATTAAGGTTGGAAAAGGCCACTAAGATCATTTAGTCCAACCATAAACCCATCACTACCATGCTCACTAACCATGTCCTTCAGTGCCCTTTTCTTGAACACCTCCAGGGGCGGTGACTCCACCACCTCCCTGGGCAGTCTGTTCCAATGCCTGAACACTCTTTTGGAGAAGAAATTTTTCCTAATATTCAGAATATTTTCCTAATATTCATCTCAGTTTGGTGGGTTTGTGCTCCTAATGGAGGGCAGAGTCTTCATCTCTTGCAGCCAAAAGCAAAGGCAAGGGCAGGAACACCCATCTGAACTTTGGGTTAGATTCAAAACCATCCCTACATGGAAATAATTCATATCACTTGTGTCTGCAGCTGAGCTGGTGTTTTGTGTAAGCTGAGTTGATGATCTTAAAGCATATATTAGTGGGCTAGAATTAGCATCATGAAGGACTATGCCCATGTTCATAACCAGAGGCAGTGAGGCTCCCCTCTCAAGAACAGAGTAGTGCTGGAGCTTGAATGTTTCTTTCAGAGAGGCAGGTTGGAAAAATCTATGTAGGAGCAAACCAATGCCAAGTACTCTTAATTTAAGAGACTGCTATTTCTTGAGCGAAAAACCTCAGTCATGAGACTTGACCACTCGCTCTCCTCTCACAGCAACCCCAAGGAGATTTAATGACTCAGATTCAACCATTGCCCAGCAAACCCCTGGTGTCCTGTTCCTGGACTGGACTGTTATCACTCCTTTGCATAACGCAGTGTGGGATGGAGACTGGATCTGAACAGGCTGATTTGACGTGCTTAGGGGTCATTAGCACTCATGACTAATTGGATGCTTTGTAGCATTAACATTTTGACCTCCTCTCCAAGGACATCAGCGGGCTCCATGGGGCTACCTATGCAGCACACAGTGGGGCTGGTAGCAGTGCCAGGGATCCTGCCAGACTGCGTCAGTCTTTTCCAGCTCTACAATAGCAGGAGAAAGCTGCATCAGATGCTGAACGTATTTATTAGTGCAGTGTAAAAATATCTGTGATGGCAACCCACTGAACATTTCTTGTGCTTTCTCCATACACACCTCAAGTAGAAACAGCTTGGGTTTCCTCCACATAGGCTGATTTCTTTTTCTTTCTTTCTTTTTTTTTTTTTTTGGATATGCTTCCTGGCAAAGGTGAATTTTTAACATTTACATTTTATCTCCCCTCCGTGCCCATCTAGCCTCCTTTGCTTCTGCCTGTAACAAAAATGGGGTGAGAAACTCCATGAGCCAAAAGCTCTCAGCAGCTTTCAGAAACACGTGAGTCTCATTAGCCCGTTCTGCAGCTCTGGGGCTCTTGGGCAGAGGGTTTTTTCCTTCCTCTTTCTTTTTTTTCTTCTTTTTTTTCTTTGTGATTACTGTTGGTTGCAGTTGTTTTATTTTAAGGAAAGAAGTTCAAGACTCATAAAGGCTTAAATATGTAGCAATAAAGTTTGAGACCTCTCAATGGCAACTCTAGAGCCTGCGGACTAGATCAGCAAAATAACAGGGGAAAAAAATCACACCCACCTCCCACTAAAACTACCCTACTGAAAAACCTTCTGCTCAGAACCAGAGGAGGAAGTGTTTGAGTATGCTGGCTTCAGGAGAGTTGCTCCCAAAAGCCTCAGCTACGAGTTGAGACCTGCATATGATTTTAGCTATCTAGCTGTGAATTTTGCTGGCTCTTTCCTCCTGCCCACCTAACAGTCTCATACACCTAATCCTCTATTTCCTCAGCTTTCATCATGCTTGGAGCTGACTAGATTAATGGGAAATGCTAATATGTCAGGCCTGAAAGGAAAGCAAAGAGCTGTTTGTGTTTGAATTCCCCATTAATCTACTTGGTGATGAAGCTATAAATCAAAACCTGGAAGTTTTACCAATCTGAAATGATGTGTTTAACATTTCAGTCCTTTCCTTCCTCCCTATTGCCTAACACTGATTTGCACTGCCATTTACGGCAGCACGGCAGGCGTGCAAATGCCATTTTTGCTCCTGAATCCCTAACTGCTCACACATAGACAGTAAGAAGTCCTCAAGGAGAGCTGGATGAAAACGACACTGAAACAACTGATTTTCACAGACATTTCACATATGAGAGGAAACATCACATTCTTGATAGGACACGGGAAGTTGTCAGTTCCCAGAGAAAGGACAGAATGGTTTCGTGTTGAAATGCAACATCTTCCCATAGCTGGCTGCTCACCAGAAGGCTAAAGTGTGCTTGCCGTTTCAACTTCAGAAAGATGCCAAAACAAATGGAGTTATTCAGTGCTCCCTACAGGTCTACTACAGCTCTACACAAATGGAGGGACACAGTCCTAAGAGTTATTTTGCTCCTTTCCAAGTCAGGACCTCTCAGTGAGCTTTTCTCAAGCTTTCAGCATCTCCCCCAAACCTAGGGATATCCTGGAGTCCACTGTTAGATAACAGCCTGTCCCTTTATTGATGCACTACTGAATGGCGTACTAGGAATTCTCCACTTGAATGGTGAAGCCTCAAATTTCTTCAGCCCAGCCCTTGAGCCAACAGGCTGCAAACTCGTGAGCACCTGGTGGCCAGCATTGGGCACTGCATGGGAAACACACCAGAGATGGGTCTTCCCAAGGGAAAATAAAATTGCAGGGCAGGCAGGCAAATAAGTAATGAAGTAGCTGAACCCCAGGAACAAGGAGGATGGGCTTGGACACTCATATGCTTGATTGCATCTGAGTGAGAAGGATACTGGTAGACACAATCTGGGCCTCCTCCACTGGTGGAGCAAGGAAAGAAGAAACAGAAATCTGGCTTCTGGGCTTTGATATCTTTCATTTCTGGTCCAAGAGGAACAGAGTGCTAAAACAATGCAAAAATGCCTTCATCTGCTCCATTTCTTCCTGCAGAACATTCTCCATCCCATTTTGGGCCCTTATCCTCCTGCCAATATGGCAAAAACAGTCTCACTCCCTTATCGCCTTCATTCAACCCCTGAATGCTACAGCCCATCTCCCCCTGTATCCCATTACCTGTATGGGGAGCGGTGAGGTATCGAAGGCGATTCTTTGCTTGTGTCTACAGCCCCAAATGAGTAATTTTGGCCATCTTTCAGATTCTACAGCAGTATAATGGACATGATGTTACTTAACTGCCTTTGCAAAGTGGTTGAAGCTAGATGATCTTTAAGATCCCTTCCAATCTAAGCCATTCTATGATAAAATGCACTGTATAAAAAATGCACAGTACTGCTGTTTGCGGTGTGTAAGGAATTAAAGGCTGTGAGGTTTGGTATTGCAAGTCCTTGAGAGACTGCTCTGCATCCCAGGTCTGCCTGGGACTCGGTGGGAGCGGCTTTGTGGAATTTAAAGCAGAAAGTCACATAAACACACTTTTACTGAAGATGTGGGTCCTGCTCTGCCTAATGTTTTTTGACACTGCACAGGCATAGTCAGTAAACTAAAACATTTGTTGATGGATTTGGAGATTAAATAAATAGTGAAATATCTTCAGGATGTTAAAATATAGTACAGACTGCCTACCAAGCAACAAACCAGCCCTCCCCCAGCAGTTCCTGAAAACGGAGCATTTATGCAGAATTTCCACTGTGTGAGTTCACAGGGCAATTTTTAGTAGGTCAGAGCAGTCAGATATCTTTGGGCACTGGTAAAAATACACCCAGCAGCTCAGGGACTTCTTGCACAACTGACAGCCTGAAAGCTTTGACTGGAAGTTTGTTCTTTGCTAATCTCCTTTCTTAAATGGGTTACAATCATGCAGTCTGAAAGCCATGTGGCAGATCACAAAGCAAAATTAAAGTACAGCAAGCATTCATCGCAACTGATGTACGGTGAATATTAACTCAAAGGAAACAGAGTGGACTTTCAAGAGGCAAGGTATTTGCTCAGACAGAGTAGACAAATGCATCCCTGGGAATGCAAAAGACTTGCAGAAGGATTTACTTGCAGGGAAGAGAAATGCAGTCTGATACTAGAAGCCTTGGGGCTTCTAGTTCTCAGGTGTCTTGAGTACTACAGCATCACTTAAAGACAATGAGAAATGGATTTACTCAGCATCTCTGAAAGTCAAATCCAGTCTGGAGACCAAGAATGAAGGAAGAATTTTTGACTGTTTCCATCTTTCTTGTAACTGCTGTTCACAGCCTGAACAACTCCAGACTTCTGATTGCCGCGTCAATCAGAATCAGTTTGGATTTGAAGGCTGAAATCTCAGGTGGAGAGGATGGAGTCCTGATCAGCATGCCCGACATCGTCCCAGAATTACTATTCCATCTACCTCTGCTAATGCATCTCCACTGATTTCCCAAGGGCCAGGAAAACAAAGTCTCACCTGTCAGGAACAAAGGAACTTACAGTGATTATGTAGAAGCCTGGAGCTCCTTTTTTTTTTTTCTTTTTTTTTTTCCCTCAAAAACCTTTTGTCTGCTGCATTAGTAATACATCTGGACCATGCTCTCCATACAGTATTGACTTTGTTTCCATGGAATTTGTAGATAAGGATTAACAAACCCATGGATATTCATGGTTTGTGTGGTCGGGGCCACAGTCTAGAGAAAGGATACCAAAACTTCCCCAACTCAGCAGAAACCCCAAGAGTCACGATCCTGTTTGGCGGTGCAAAGGATAACCACAGTGTTCTTTAGTGCGGTGCACGTACCAGTATGGATCCTGCACAGCCGTTTCCCTGTGCTGCCATGAAACCCTCCAAGATCTTAAAATATTTGCAAAGAAATGCAAGGGGAAAGAAAAAAAATTAATGTTTCCCGTTTCTAATGTTTCTAAACCAGCTATGTCTGCTGCACGTACAAGCTCTTCATCATGGTCTGGATGAGTCAGTCCAAGGCATGGAAACGTGGATGTTGCTTGAAGCATGGTATGAGCATCTAAGCATGGGATGAATGGGCAGTGACTATGAGATCTCTGGGTTTTGTCTCTTTCGGAACGATAGACGTTTTGTTAGGGTGAACTTGAGAACCTGAATTTTCTAACGTCATTTGGGGTGGGAAATCCCACTCCTTTTGTGGAGATCTGCACAGAGTTATTCTACAGAGCACATGCAGGAAATCCAGGTCTCATGAAGATGCAGGAGCACAAGCTATGCGTGGATGGTCGCTGACACAGATATCCGCAGATCTCTATCAGGAAAGAAAGACACTGAGGAAGCCATCAGGAACCAGATGCTGCCCCATGTCCTGCTCAGCGCCCAGCACTGCAGACCCATGCCGGTCCCAGTGCTCAGATACACACTTTTCCCTGTTGCCTGCCCCCATCTTTAAGGTCCTTTCCAACCCAAAAAAACCATTCTAAGCAAGTGACTCTGGAAGCACAGATGCACAGTGAGATGATTAAAAAGCATAAAAGATGGCGATATGCTTTCTTTTCTCTTTTTTTTTTTTTTTGCATATGCGATCACTTTTCTTAATTTTACAATATTAATGTTTCTTTCTAGGGACATTTTAGTTCTGGAAGAGGTCCTACAGCAGATCTACGTTCTGCTCTCAAGATGCAGTAGCAGCAGGGATTAAAATATCACAGCGACAGGAATAGCGCAGTCAAGAGATTATTTGCTCATCTAAACAATAAACAGTGTAAGAACTCTCTGTCTCCGGGTAGGAAGTTATTAAACTGTCAGGCTCTGTCCAGGCAGTATTCAACTAAAATACTGTCAGCATTTAAACTGGAGGATGCTGGCTACTAGAGGATATGTTAGGATTAACATACAAGCATTTGCTATCAGCTCATCCTGGCTGTTACTTCTACTATTACTTCTGGCTTTCTGTGGAGATGAGCTGTGAGACGCTGTTCCCAAGCAAACTTCTACCCAGCAGTGACTGTCCTGCTACCAGACCCACCATTTCTGGCCCTCTCCAAGGAGATGGAAGTTCACTGGCATTGACAAATAGGGTAACACGGTCTTAACAAGCTTCTGCAGATGTTCACTGCAATGGGAGATGGGCAGCTATTCAAGCAGGTTTTTGTCCCACCCTGCCCTCTGAGTGTCAGTCTGCACTGATGCTCTTATATGTGTGAGGAGAAGCACATTTGCAAGTCCTATTCTCCTGGTGGCTCTGGGGAAGAGGGTTAACATGCCATGAATGTGACATAATGCCATGGGGGGACAGTTGAAGGCATGTGCACTTTGTAATGGAAAGAGCGCACTCATAGAATCACAGAATCATAGAATCATAGGTTCATAGAATCATAGACTCATTGAGATTGGAAAGACCACTAGGATCATCTAGTCCAACCATCAACATACCCCCACAATGCCCACTAACCATGGCCCTCAGTGCCACATGTACTCTTTTCTTGAACACCTCCACGGACAGTGACCCCACCACCTCCCTGGGCAGTCTGCTCCAATACTTGACTGCTCTTTTGGAGAAGAAATTTGTCCTAATATCCAACATGAACCTCCCCTGACAACTTGAGGACGTTACTTCTTGTTGCTCAGTGCCCCCATCAGATAACAGCCCTGATCCCAGGAAAGTTATCACACTTCTACAGGCAGCAGCATCTCCAAATGCCCTGTGTTCAGGGTGGGATAGGTGGTTCATAGCCTGAGTTTGGATGCTTCTCGTGGCTAGTCCTTAGTTTTTGAGCATGGTTTTACACAGATAGAAGTAAAAAGGGATTCAACACTGAGCTCTTTTCCTTCCCCTTTCCTGTGCCCATGCCAGTTCTCATGAAGCCATCATTTGATACATCCCATGGCAGTTTCAAGTTGTGCCCAGGGCCACCAGGGTGACCACTGTCACAGAAGGTACTTCTGGGTAAAGAGTTAATGCTGTTGGCAGCAGACATCTTCCAGGACAAATTAATACCGAAAATAAACACACTGCCCATGCCTGCTGAACTCCAAAGATGGCCATAAAATCTATTCTTGAAGTCTGCAGTAACCAAAGTGTGTTTTGAAGCTGGTTCAAAGTTTGCTGAAATTGCTATGAGCCATCCCCTGGTCTCCCTCTATGCAACACACACAGTTTCTCCAGGCTTTTAATCTGTCCTTTTCTGTGTAACTTGGCTTTATGCATGGAGACTTCCAAAGCACAGGAAAAGCAAAATACCAAGCAAATGGGAGTAGCAGAAAATGCCTTTTCCAAACGCAAACACTGATCAGTCAATCCAACGTCCCGCATTAGCCAAACCAGTGAAGCTGATAAATATTGTAATGGGTTTGTCCCTGCAGCAGAATACATGTCTAGCCCCAGTTGTCTGAGGCTGATTAGAAAAGCAGATGAGCTGAACACTGGTTGGCTTAGAGCAAAATTTCGACCTGGGCTCACCTAGGGACTGAAATAAGAGTTGCTATTCAGCTAGGCATCCAGTTCTAACACCTTCTCTGTGATGATTATTCAAAGGATTTAATCCAGTTTAGCCAGTCACAGAAACAAGCACAGCTTATTACAGCTGCTCGGTTCTACAGAGCAGCCAGCTGAACAAACCCCAGACCTCCATGTCCATCATTCAGAGCAGCAGTGGGGAAGACAGCCTGTGCCACATAACACATTTACTGGGTAAAACAAAAAGTTTAGGCAATCAAACACCTCAGACTTTGCTGACTGAAGGCATTGCATAAGTCACATAGGGATAACCAGTGTCTCTGCATTTAGAACCGATCACGTTTTCCCATTTTCCACCAGCAGATTACATGTCTCTAGGTGTCCTTTCCTTCAAACAGGTTATAAATTACTTTCTTGCAATCACAGAGGCAGCTCAAGGATGCAGCACAGCTAAGGGTGGTCATACGTCCAAGCATAACGCTTCACAAGTACGGGAGATAAGCAGAGTGACCCTTACTTCACATTTTCCTCTCCACTTCAGGAAACCCCACCATCATTCTCCAACCCTACGTTTCCCCTCTTGGGTCTTACCCACATGTGTCCCCTCTGTCCCACTACCTGCAGTGCTGGGAGCAGGATGGGACCCTGTGCAGCTCCCCAGGAGGTTCCCCTCTGCAGCACTCAGGTCTGAAGGTCTGGCCTGGTGTTTTAAAACCCTACCTGATAAACGGCTCTGGAAATGCACCATGGCTTCAGCATGAGCTGCAGGACCCTCAGATTCCCAAAGCGGCAAGTCCTCAGAGCCCGGGACGTGAGGCTCCACACCAGGCTGTCCCAGCTGTAGAGCAGATCCTCAAAGCCAAAGAGCACGGCAGCCATGCCAGCTCCCTGCAATAAACTCCGGGCTCCCTGTTTGGAGGCGATCGGCTAATCCCCAGGCGCCTTATGAACTGCAAGGTTAAAGAGTCACTGCAATTTCCACCAAAGAAGGAGAAGAAAAAGAAAGAAAGAAGAAGAAAAAAAAAAAGACCAACACTAAAAAATGCTCCAAAACAAAACCACCAAACCAAATCCGACAACAAAAACCAGCAGTCAAAATAAATTGTTTAGGGATGTGCCTTTCTCTCTTCGTGCACACCCTTCAGGATGTGGTTTCTCCCTGTGTGTATCTTCTCAAGGCGAATTCTGCTGCACCCAGGGGCGAGCAGGGAGGAGATAAAAACACCTCTCCTGACTTTGGAAGGCAGTTGCATTTCCCTTGCAGAGTGCTTCTTGGTTCCACGGCATCACTTCCCAGCTTTCTGCTGCAGAACCAAGAAACAAACTCAAATCCAAAGTCATCACTTTGAAAGCTCAGTCCTGGGACTCCATCCAGAGGGAGGAAAAAAACTGCTTGCTCTCCCTCTGCCAACATTCCCAAGACATTCCAGTATTGGGCTTAACTCTTTCAACCACTCCTAAATAACAGCTGAGAAGAACGTTTCACCACATGCAACATTTCATCCTTTTCTTTTGCATGTTGACTAGCCATTGCACAGATACATTCTGGTCTTTTTTCCACCCAACTGTCTCTTTTGGAGCGTTTTTAACTCATTTGTATGAGTTCTTTATATGAGACTTAGGCAACCCTCTGCAAAGCATCCAATTTATCCAATAGACGATATCTTGGAAAGCTGCAAGGATTAAACAATATCCATTTAAAATCATCTAGTATGGGCATATTTTTAACCCTTGTTGAGTTTGCATTAGTAAGAATGGGTCTCATGTGAACAAGAATGGCAGAATGTCTTTCAGTTCTCTCTGTCTGAGCTGGACACCAAAGTCTATGGATGCGAAGAGAGACATCTGCCATCCCTTCCTGATATAGGAGATGAGAAGAGACCAGCTCCATGCCTGCTCCCATGCAGGAGCCCAGAGCAGCTTGTCTGGGTGAATGCTTCAGTGCTGCTGACACCTATGAAGTGGTGAACTGATCAGATGAGGCTGAAAATAGTTTATCAACACACAGGTTTCGCAGTGCAATTAAATCATCACAAAATACGTGTGATTAAATTGCAACACTTTTTCCAGCTAAATTCTCCTTCTCCTATGCTCCTTCTGCTCCTCCTGCCTATGGGTTTAATGATCAGGTGGGGAAACTAAGGCAGAAGTATTTTTACCAAAGCCACAATGCAAGCCAACAACCTCAGAGACAGCTGCATGTTTATTTTTCACTCATTTCACTCTCCCTTCATAGGAATGTGCAGGAAAATGCAGCAGGATTTGCAGGGAGCAGATGGGAGTCAACTGGGGAGCGCCTATATGGAAACAGTGTTTAGAAGTGTAGGAAAACCCCACCTTGTGTTGAAATCACAGGGGGCATGCAAGCAGTGAGCCCCTAAAATATCAGATGGTGATTTCTCATGTAGCAGAGCTGAGGAGCCACCGTTTCCCAAAAGCCACTATGGTTTCTCTGATTCAGCTCCATGGGTGGGTAAGGAACAAGGATATTCATTGCTGTTTGGTTTGCAGTAGGTGGGTCCCAACTTTTCCTCAACCATGGTTTGGTTCTTTGAGGACTGGGGGACACAAAGCACAAAGCACAGAATGAGGATGCTCATCAGCTCATTGACAGGGAAGTGAAGATCCAAGAAAACACAGCTGCAAAATTCATATTCTCAGCCTGATCGCTTTTTCAGGACAGCATTTTTAGAGTGGCATCATAAAAATAATAATATTATTTCTTTCGACCTTGTTAGATACTATTTATTTTGCAAAGTGATATTTTCTCTGATCTCATGTATTTGTTTTCTTGGTGCTCAGCCTTCGCTTTCCCACTCTCCCAGGTTCATGGAATTGTTTGAGTTGGAAGGGACTCCCAAAGGTCATCTAGTCCAACTCCCTTGCAATGAACAGGGACACCTACAGTTACATCAGGTTGCTCAGAACCCTGTCCAGCCTGGGTTGCGTGTCTCCAGGAATAAAGCATCCACCACCTTTCTGAGCAACCTGTTCCAGCTCTTCACTGTCCTTATTTAAAATAACTTTTTTTAGTATATCCAGTCCAAATCTCCCCTCTTCTAGTTTGAAATCATTTCCCCTTTCCTATCACAAAAGATCCTGCTAAAGAGTCTGTCCCCTTCTTTCTTATAGCTCACCTTTAGATACTGAAAGGCCGCTCTTAGGTCTCCACAGAGCCTTCTCCCAGTCCGAACATCCCTATCATCATCATCATCATCTCTTTGCCTTCCTGTAAACTAAATAACACACTGCCTCCATAAGGGACCAGGAACTATACAGCCTCATTTGGAAGAGACATATTTGTTTAATACAACTTGACTATAAAATATTTTCTCCAGGCTACAGCCTGACGGATAAGATCTCTGCCTAGGAGCACAAGAAAGAAATGCCTCTGATAAAGGAATACAGGGGGGAAGAAACCATCACAACGACTTGCTCTGGGATGTGATGTAACCCCCTTGGTATTCTGCAAGGGGGGGAAGAGGGGAAATGGAGGATATGCCACAGGTTTAAATTTAGCTGCTCTACATGTGCATCCAGTCTTTCTGTGTGTTCAAAAGGAGCCTTTTGGCCCCTGTCCCAACTCAGTAATTACTCAACAGATGAGGGCAGCTCTGAAGAAGCCTTTTCACTCTGCTGATGACATAATCAGACTTTCAGAAAACACTTTCGCTACATATTTATTTAACTGATAGGCTGGAGCAGGATCCTTTGCAGTCACTTGAGTCTATAGTGGGCATCTGAATGTGTAGATTTACTTTCATGATTAGAGCAGATTGTTTGGTTTCCTGCAAGGTTTTCCTGCTGATTAGAAACACACTATTTTTGAGGGGGTAAAAGCTGCCTGAGCTGAGCTCTGGGGGAATTGCAGCCGTGGATGTTCCTCAGGCACAGATCTGTCCCCTGCAGACCCCAGCAGCTCCAGGCCTGCCAGAAGCCAAGGGGGAAATTAGTCCTGGGATATTAGTCCTTCCAACCTAAGCCATTCTCTAATTCTATGAATCTATGAAATTAGTCCTGGTTGCAAACTGTCTTAATGTGAATTCAGCAAAATAAGGTAAGTTTCTGATGAAATTCTTCTTTTCCAGGGACACACCATAGAAGGTGCACTTCTGTATCCAAATAGCCCAGAAGTCTTTTCTACAGAGAATGATAGAAGAGAGAGGAAATCAAATGAGCTTGGCTCTTCTGCAGGTCTATACTTTGAGGCCTGTAAGATCATCTTATATTTCTATAAAACACATTTAGATTCACCTTCACTGGGCTCAATAATGGAAAAAAAAAAGCCATCTGTACTCTACATGGAGTATAGATATTTGCACTCTCCATAGATCTGTAGATATTTGCAGGTCTTTCCAACACAGCCTCCATAATTATGCACTATTTCCTGCTATCTCTGAGAAAACATCAGGCAAAGCAGCTACTATGAAACCTCCCACGTTTTACTGACAGTCCAAAGGCTGTTACTGGGGTGTAAAAATAGCTCCTTACTTTCCATGAAAAGGATAAAAAAATGGGTAGAACCACCCTGGGCTGCTGTGTTGCATTATGAGTCTGTCACTGAAGGCTGAGGGTGGGCTTCCCAGCCCAGCCCCAGCAGTGTGTTCCTTCTCACTGTGGTTCCTTGAAAGCTGACCTGGTATTGATGTAGGTAGACACTGTGTGCACCAGGAGCTCAAGAGACATGTCCATGTTTTTCCTCTAGGCAGATTTCATATTCTGGCCTTGGAAGAAGGAGTTCAGCATTATTCCCCAGCGTGCTCCCTACCCACAGCTTTCCAATGGGTGTGGATGTACTTGGGAGTGTTGACAGACAGACATGCTGGAAGGAGGGCATTTTCCTTTGAGCTTGCTGTAGACACACCAGAAACATCCTGTTTCTGCTTAACATATGGCCCCAATGGTCCCTGCAGCTCCAGGCCAATGTGGTCTTTTAAGTCTTATTTCAAATCCATTATCCTTTTTGATCTTCATTTCTCTACAATGCTAAGAGGATTCATGTTGTTAGATCTTCATGTGTAAAGTTCCCTTTCATGTTCCAGCTTCATGCTTTCTTGTGCTGGAAATGGTTTTCTGAGACGTTTAACTAGTTGCATTTTCCTCCTTGTGCATTAATAGCACATCATTTTCTTGGCTGACCAGACAGGAACAGTAAGAGATGACCCACTGTCAAGTGACAAAGCACACGGAGAAAGAGCTGCCTGTCTCCCCGTGTCTTTCTGCAGGCTTCCCATGTCCTTGCAAAGAGCTCTTGGTGGGAGCTTTCAGGAGATCTCTTCTGTAACTGCTCTGGATCACAGACTGCAGGAATTTCTAAATAGGTGTTGGGCTCCAAATCAATTTGAGAGTCTCAGCCTCTGGGTTTACTCTGTCCCCACTCCAGCCAAGGCAGTCTCATCTCCCATGTTGGTCCATTTGGGATTCTCCCTCTTTCCCACTGCCAGTGGCCTCTGTTGCCTCCATGTCCGAGGCGCGTTCCGCCAGGGGCTAGCGATCTACCCTCGCTAGTTCTAGCGATCTACCCTCGCTAGGGCCATTGCAACACAGACACCAATATGGAAGACGTAGCAAATGGCCTTTATTACAGCGTGACGATTCCTTAAGTACACATCTTGCTTTGTCTATGCTCTTTAAGCGTGCATCATCTTTCCATCACAGAGCAGGGGAGGTCCTACCGCATCACATCCCGAGCCCTCGTTAACGCCTATTACAGGCCTCACTGCCACTCAAGGAGGGACAGTGGAGGGTTTCTGCATTGTGAGGGTTTCTGCACTGTGAGGTCGGTGCAGGACAGCGGGAGATTACCAGAGTGAAAAGTCTGGATAACATCACCTTTATTTCTTCTATTTTTGCCAGGTCTTATCATCTGTTTGTAAAAGTAAATGTTAGAAGAATGGGTATATAGGGATCTTGGCATGGCTTTTTAGTTGAAGGCACAGAACCTCAGACTTTGAGGGTTCTAATAGACAATATATATATTCTAGGCAAAGGAAACTTACCTAAATTTAAAGAGGAAGTGAGAATCAAGTGTGGATGTCCAGACTGGACCAGTCCACAGTTTTGATCAAATGTCAGTGCCCATTAGAGCAATGAAAAGTAACTTGGCTGACCCTGTAATCATTCTGGGTTACTGTAAGACCTCTGTCTGACTGGGACATGAGACCTGGACAGTGATTGTGCTTGAACATTTGCAGAATTGTACAGAATCACAGAAAACCTCAAGTTGGAAGGGACCCATAAAGATCAGTGAGTCCAACTCCTGACTCCATACAGGACCATCCAACATTCAAACCCTATGTCTGAGAGCATTGTCCAAATGCTTCTTGAACTGCAGCAGCTCAGGGCTGTGCCCACTGCCCTGAGCAGCCTGTGCCATGCCCGCTGCCCTCTGGTGCAGAACCTTTTCCTGACACCCAACGTGACCCTGCCCTGACACAGCTCCATGCCATTCCCTCAGGTTCCATCACTGTCATAGTGCATTTCTCTTGAGCTGCAGGTCAGGAAGTGACTTGTGGGAGTATTTATCCAAAGATATCCTGCCCTATGGAAAAGTGAGCCACATCTGCACTGTACCTTCTCACCCTCACCCATCACATGCTGCCCCGAACACAAACATAAAGAACTTCTGCCCCACAGCCCCTTGTCAATGGCAGCCCGAAAACTCTTCAGCAGAGAAAATGCCAGAAACTGAAGGCTGCTCTGCCACTTCAATTTTCAGAAGAACATCACGAGTTGGAAATCCTGGCCAATTTCCTCAGATGTTCTCACGAGTCCATATGGCCCAAAGTGTTCCATAATGAAACAAACTGCTGCTTTACAGTAATAACCGAATGAAAATTTACTATTTCAGTCATCCACCTTGATCATAATATCTCTAAAGCTCTCTAAAACGTAAAGTGCTCTGGCAGTGCTAAGTATGATGGTTATGTGAACAGCAGCTCCTTGTGTGTTAGACCGTACGTGTCCTCATTTTAGAGGGATTTTTACTGACTGACACAGAAGAGTATGCCATATCCTCGAATAATACACATTTCATTTCCTAAAGTAAGCTGTGTTCATGATTTAACAAGGTTTAAAAGTAAGTGAGTCCTATGAAGCCGGGTCCATACTTGTCCCTAATGCTCAAACTGCTGAAGTGATTTCACTTCTACTAAGCAGAAACGTGAGAGAGATTGTGCAGAGATTTGCTATTAATCCTTTTTCTCTGCGAGTACTGCAGTGAATGAGTCTGCGGGAGGGGATGTAGGTCAGAGCAATGTATTAAGTAAATAGTGCAGAACAGCCATGGAAAGTGAATGGCGAGATCTTAAATACGATTATTCACTTTGGAAACCCAAAGCTTATGATTAACTCTAATCCCACTGGGGATGGTAACGTCCTGTGACCGGGGTGTCCAATCAAAGCAGCATGCATTCACACATGCCCGTCACTATAAGGTTTTTCACCATGCTGCTCTCTGATCTTGTTTGCCAAAATGCTCAGGAGAGTTATTTTTGGCTGGTAGAAAGGAAAAAAAATAAAAAAAAGGAAAATCCCAGCCTGCTCAGGAGGCACATATGAACAGGGGGCAATGAAAAGCTCATCCAGGAGCTAAGCTGCTTTCCTTCCACATTATTCACCAGTGCCTAAAATAGCCTTTGGCAAGGTTCAGGGATGAAAGAATTGAACCTCAGATAAGCCTATTTGTGCCCATGGGGCAGGCACTGAATTTCAGACTGGAGATGGGACACACCTGTGTGTTCACTGGAGTCATGTACTTGTTCAGTGACACTTGTTTCTAACTTTTCTTTATCCCTTTAGAGATTGGAGCAAGTGTGTATATATATATATGGGATGCTCTGAACCTATGCAGAATCACAGAATCATAGAATTGTTGGAGCTGGAAGGGAATTTTAAAGGCCATCTAGTCCAACTCCCCTGCAATGAACAGGGACACCTACAGCTCCATCAGGTGCTCAGAGCCCCACCCAGCCTGACCTTGAGTGTCTCCAGGGATGGGGCATCCACCACCTCTCTGGGTAGCCTGTGCCAGTGCCTTACCACCCTTACAGTAAAAAACTTTTTCCTTATATCCAACCTAAACCTCCGGTCTTTTAGTTTGGAACCATTTCTCCTTGTCCTATCACAACAGACCCTGCTAAAAAGTCTGTCCCTTTCTTTCTTACAGACCTCCTTTCACATCATTTCTAATTCACATCATTTCTAATTGTACATCTAGCATATGCTTCCCACTCCTTACTAGCAAATACTTGACAAGCTGTCAAAAGTCCGTGGCCTTGGCTGTAGTTTGGAGGACACATTGCTACACGTTGCAGGTGCTATTTGCCTGCAGGGGGAGAGGATAAATTTGGTGGCTCATAAAAAAACCAGTCTGCTATCTTGCCCTGTGGCAAGATGGATAATTTAATGAAGGGCAGTCTTGCTGTCTGTGTACATACAGCGCAAATGTCCTGTTTCATTAGAACATTTTCTTACAACTTCTCCTGCAGATATATTTAAGTGGTCTGTCTGATTCAGACCCAGTGGTAACACTCACTGCATTCAATGACTAATACAAAGTTCCTCCTGTTCACAGACAAGAGCTGAGCATTTCATTAAAAAGGAGGAGGGCAAAGGGAACATATTTTAGAAAATCAATGGACCAGATTTCATATGTTTGATGTTGCGTGCATGTTGGAAAGCCTGTTCCTGTCTAAGATAAATCACATATATTTAATTTATTCTGAAGCTCCCTATAAATGATCATTTCAAAGAAGTGCTTTCTGCTTAGGATGTAATTGTCACTAGGAGAGGACAGATATAATATAAGCTGGTCAAATTTGACCTTCTGAGTTGCAGTGAGGAGGGATCTGGTCCTATTCCAGAAAAGACATCAGTTTCCTGAGTAACATTAGACAAGTCAGATGACTTTATGAGTCTCCATTTCCTCGGTAGATTATTTCACTGACATTTTTCAGGTGCTACGAAATCTCAGGGGAGCTGTGTTACATTAAAAAAATAAATATGCGTTCAGCCTGCTGGAAAGCCAAATGGTCATATTCCACAGAAATGCTTACGGTATCTTGGATCAATAACAGAATCTCCGTGTTGAAATATCCTATGGCGATTGTCAAACCGTGGGTGAATAAATGTTCCCTGAGGTGAAGAATGACTATGAACAAGTATGTTCCCTGTGGGGGTAGCACTCTGTATACACAGGTGGTGCTAAAAGTGCACAGGGAGGGTGCTGTAGAGGAAAGTGATGGATTTGCTGACTGTGGAGTACAGAGCTCCCAGAGGAAACAATAGGCTGAGCTGTTAACACCACCAAGTACAATGCCTGCACAATCATTCATGGCATCTACATAGGGCTGGCTCACTCGGGGATGGTTTGGTTATCTCTGTTACCACAGAACAATTAATCTCCAGATGGGAAACTTGAGAGTCAGCATAGGGGGATTACTGTACTACAAGAGATCTTCATGCTGAGAACATTTCCCCAGCTGGGACCAGTCAGACCTTCTCGATAGAGTATGAGAGTTGACCTCTACCCTGTTTGCTCCCAAAACACAGACCCCTGTTGCTCCCTCTAATGGAAAATCTCCATTTGCGTTGTAGGACAGCACTGGATCCATGCCACCTAAAGTGATAATGCATGCACAGTTGACAGAAGATGATAACTTCCACTTCTGCTGCCGCTCAGCTTAAAACCCTGTATAAACAACAGTTTCTGTTGTCTCACGATACTTTGAGAGATTTGTATCTTTGATCTGCAATCACTGTGGATAACCGGGCCAAGCGGGCTAAAGTGCTTCTGTGGGACAGCCAGTCCCTAATGCTGGCAGTCCTGGATTTCCCTATCTCTAGATATTTTCTGCAGCCACTGTTACACCCACATACCCACCAGCACATCCAGATAGGGTGCTGAGCTCCAGGACCTATAAATATTATCCCAGACTCCATCTGAGGAGGAGGAGTGCAGTTAATCAAACTCCCTCATGTTCCGCCTTCCAACCTGATAATTTGCAACGTGGAATTCAAACTCACTGCCTAGTTCGTTTGCTATAGCTTCCAGAAAATGGATTGAAAGCGGCTGGATCGAAGCACCAAGTCAGTCACTTTGTTGTCTCTGTGGGCAGAACACTAAAGCTGTTCAGAAGTTAAAACAAAGAGGATTTACGCTCTTCATTTTAGAAATTTATGACTCATTCCCATTTTGACCGTTGTTAGAAGCATCTGTCATTTCCCCTGCCCCCAAAACATCCATGCCATAAAAAATAAAACCCATAAACTCACTGCCATCCTTATCTTGATGCACAAAGTACTCAAATGCTCACTGTTGCTATCTGCATCTTGACTTCCTGTTATTAAGAAGGACATCCTAGTATTTAACAACATAAGATTTTTATTTTTTTCCTCTTCTTCATTCCAGGCAGAATGTCTAATGATTCTGGGGTTTGTTTCCTGCTTGTAATTAAGTAGGTCACAGCTGCAAAGCAAGAGAACAAGAAAATATTCAGATCACACAAAGCCAAGAATGATTAAATCATTCGCAGCTGAAGGATATGGCAGTTTTTTTAATATTTTTTTTAAAAGAGGTCTCAAGTCTGAGGAAAACAAATATAGGAACTTTTATGAGAACGAAGAACTTGGAAGTTCTTCCCAAGAGCCACAGTAGCTTGGAAAGAAAGGGGGATCAAAACTCAGCTAATGTTTTTCCCAAGTTGAATAGCTTTATGTGGCTGAAACAGACTCACACATAGTCTATCCATGCAATTCTCTTGGAACCACATGGAAAATCACCCTCGCTCCTTCTGGGCAGTTCACACCAGGCCATATGTGACACGGCCCTGTGTGCCAGCCTGAAATGCCATGCCATGACTTCTCCTGTAGGTCAGGCACAGCACACCCTGTGCAACTCAGCAATTCAATCACAGCACGATCCCTACTCTTGCAGGAAGCTCCCACAGGGCTGAAGGACTTCTGATCTGCACTCATGGCTCTTGATGTTCACTGTCCTAAACACTCCATCCATGTTTAGGATGGTGAGCTGCTCTTTGTCCTTGCATGACTAACTTTACCCCACAGACAAGTACTGGCAGTGTGCGGTCCATTGCCCTCAATGCGCCATTCTCGCAATGAGCCACAGCCTCTGAAGGGCCCTGACAGGAGGGTTAGGAATTGGGGTTCATCCTCATCACAGACAGACAGCAATGAGAAAAGTCATGCCACAGCCTCCCAAAGCAGAGGAAAATTTCCTTCACAGAGCCGAGATGTGAAACAGGCACTTCAAGACAAAGTTGGTCCTGGTTGATTTCACTGGGGTTATTGCAGGATTCTGAAGGAGAATAGAGAAGTACACATTTCCATCATGGTGCTTTTTGAAGGTGCATTTGCCCAGATTTTGGTATAAGGGCCGTATCAGCACTCCTCCAAGCTGTTGCTCAGGCAAAACCAGAGGACAGAGAACAAAAATTCTGCCACTCTTACTTATCATAGAATCATAGAATGGCTCGGATTGGAAGGGACCTCAAAGATCATCATTCTGAGCCCCTGACAGTCCTGGGTATAGTTCTTGGGATCCCTGTGCACCATCATGAAAAGGAGGTAAAACAGGGTACTCAGCAGTGAGAACATCTCTATTACTACTGCCTAGGTCTAAAGTGCAAAGGAGGTATGTCTCAAATAAATCGTAGCTCTATCAGTAGGGCTCTTATTTTGTGCTTTGAGAGGAATGGGAAAATTTACATGTGAATCCCACCAAAATCAACAATGCACAGGGCAGTGGTCCAGCCAGACAAGAAGCACCACCTTGGAAAGGAACAACCTCTCAGATTCTGATTTCAAAATAAAGTGGTCAAAAGTAATTAAGATAACACAGAATAACAAATAACGAAAACATATTATTGCTTGTATAAGACCATGATCAGGAGAGTCATAAATCCCAGCAATTATAAATGGCTGATGACCTCATGTTTACTCAGGCTCTGACTGGGGAAGCTGTCATGGGAAAGAAAAGCCCACATCGATGGTATTCTGGGCTCCGTCCCCATCTGACCGGACGTGATCAGTTCATTCCAGGATAAAAGAACATGGGCCTTTTTATGTGAGCATTTCTTGGCTTTGCAAGCTTTGGGGGGAGAGATGGTCACCGACTCTCTGATGGGCAATAGTTACAGAACATAAACGATGAAGGGTTTCTTAGAGCCTGGTGCCTGGGGAATTTGAGGGCAGTCCTGCAGCCTGTCCTGGCCTCACTGACTTCACGGGAGAGGGACTGCATGCAAGAGCATGGTGACATATCTGAGGCTGCAGAAGATGTCTGATCCATCTTCAAGTGATTCAGCATATCTGGATTTGTGGCTTCCCTTTGGAGTTTCTTTAAAAGATGCTGACTTTCAGAAAAGTTTTGCTTCCTTCTGTTGTAACTGAGCCCTTAAATGGAGGGCACTGGCACAGCTGCCCAGAGAAGCTGTGGATGCCTCATCCCTAGAGGTGCTCAAGGCCAGATTGAATGGGGCGCTGGGCAGCCTGATCTGCTGGGGGGGCAAACAGACCATGGCAGGGGTTGGAATTTGATCTTTAAGATCCCTTCCAATCGAAGTCATTCTATGATTCTATAGTTCTGTGACTCTTGGGGAAGGGATGTTGCTAGCTCCAGAGAAAACATCAATGCTTGGCTCCGTAAGAAGTGCTCAGAGATCTCACAGCATCTCTCAGCCCTCGCAGAAAAGCATTCACACTGACTACACCCTTGCCCTGAATCTTTTAGCAGTTTCACTTCAAAACAAGGTTGGACAGCAGACCCTGTGGATTAATACTACAAACAAAGCTCAGGAGTGAAAAAATTTTAACATGCTGCTGCAGCCCTGAACCTGGGCAGAACTGCTGTGACTGATTTTAAGGAAAAGGGGCTAGATTATCAGCTGGCATCAGCATACTTATCTATTCCCTGACAGCAACCCCAGAAGCTGAGGTTGGCCCCAAGGCCATTTTAACTGCTCTCCAGTGGCTGATTACATGCGTTGGAATGCAGTAACGTAACTGCATTGACTGTGCTTTTAAAAATCAACGTCCTCTGTTTTTATGACTCTTCTTGGCCAGGTTCCCTCTTGCTGTAAGTGAAGTAAATCCTTTTTCATCTGCAGGAAACTGCCACAATTGGTGCATTTGAAAGTTTACAGGAAGATATTAGATGGCTGCATGACAGCAAAGTTCAGGACAGAAAAAAGGAAGCTTTCCAACAATTCAGTGTGGAAATTATGAAAATTTGGAAAGCCTCTCCCAGTCCCTTGTGTGGTTTGCAGCATGGGCTGGGAGGAGAGATGTTGGAGACAGAAGGAGTGCGGATGTGCAGCTCCAGCTATCAGGAGCCCTGAAGATTGACCCTGCTTGGAACACACCCAGATACAGTGCCGACAAGTCACCTTAGCTCTTGCTCTGAGAGCATCCTGGCTGCCAACCAGGAAAAACAGCACTGTCTGGGTCTTGTAAAGTTCTGGTGAGGACTACTGTCTATAGAGCCCTTATAATATGTAATATAATGCTTATTATAAGGAATCACTTTAAAGAGTGGCCTGGGATGGCCAACCTTCCCTCTTGCAATATCCTATACATCATGTGAGCCTTGACAAGTTTTCTTGGATGATATTTTCAAATACTAGGAACTCCAAGGTCTGCTTTCAGGCAACAGTAACAGCGCTGAGCTCTGTTCTGGGGAAAGGAGACCCTGTACTAGCCCGGATGCCCCATCTGCATCTAGTCTCCAGGAGTAAGTATGCAGTGCAGAAATAGTAGCTGGTGTTCATCTTCTCTAACTGGAGATGGCTTTGTTCCCTCTAAAGTTAATGCAAGACGGCTGTCAACACAGACGGCAATTCGTCCCATCTTAATTTGGTTTTGAACATATGAGGATGAGTTGTCATCAAGAGACACAAATTTCTCTCTTTTTTCTACTAACGAGACCTAAAGGGATAGTAAAAACTAGTATAGTTGTATGAGATAAACGTGTAAAAGTAGGCCAGATGAAGTTACAAGTTGAAGGCAGTTGACATGGGGAATACAAACCAGCAAACGAGACTATAAACTCTCAAATATATTTTTGATGAGCTTCTCCAAAAAGCATAGTATAAGTCATCTACTGGGAGTTAGCAGAGTGAAAACTCCCTATGGCAGAAACTTTTGAGGTCAGAGGGATTCATTCTTGCAGTGATTTCTGTTCTGAACTACAATGTAAAATGGTATTTATTCTGCATGTAGATCTACAGAGGGTGGATGGATCGTTAGCTAACAATAGCTAGGGATCAGTCCTTAGCTATTGTTTCACATAAAGTTCACCTAATATAAAACTTGGAGAGAAAATGGACATCCTTGGTCACATCCTATCAAGACTTGATGATTTAATAGAGGCAGTGCTGGAAGCTGACATGATTTTCAACCTCAGTTAAGAAAGTGGCTCACCTATTTCAAAGCCTGCACAACCCTAATTAGACCTTCTAAATACATTCCAGGAGTACAGCTGGATTGTAGAGTGTATGAGGGTGACAAAAACACATCATTTGCAGCCCATTATCTTTTCAAAGGTTTTTCATGGGGTATTGTTGGGAAACAGAGCCTAATTGTACTCCTTGCCTGTGCAATTTGGAGAGTCTGATGTTTTGGTCAACAAGAAAAACTGAAGTGTAAGAATCACTCATATACATCTGTTGGTGGAATGAAAAGCCACCATTTCTTTGATGCTCTCAGAAAAGACTGAAACAAGGAGGTTGTAAATTCTTGCTTTTTGGGCTGTGGAACACTACCTTGAGGCAAACTGGTTTGGTGCTAAACCACCACATCTCCTGAGCTTTGGGCTGTTGGTGAGCTGTGTGATCCAGGCATGGAACTAGTTGCCCAAGAAAGCCCTGAGCAGGATTGTTAGCTGGATGTCTAAAAGGTTCCATGAGCTGCTGGAGCAGCTCTCCTGCTCCAAATCCATATAACCAAATTCATATGACCTCTCTCTCTCTTCACCCAGCTCAAAAACTTTCAGTTCATTTCTGGCTCTGACTTCTGTTGCCTGGACTGCTCTTGTCCCCCAAACTGCCATTGCTCTCCCAGGGCCTGGCCAACAAAAAGACAACAAATGCCAAGATGTAATGAAAAAAATCTCTTCATTTTCTATTAAAAATAAGATTACAAAGTACTGGAAATTTCACAGAAGAGCCTCTGCACATGAGGTCTCCAGACCTTGAGCGCTTCCGATAATTCAATTAAGCTCCAACCATTTGAAGCCCATTTGAGCAGTATCCTGGTTCCCAACTCAGTGGAGTTCACTAGTCACTATCTATTAACCTCTGCTGTACTCTCACCTCTTGCACTGTTAACCTGAATAGATTTTGGGAGGATAAAGTCTGGCACAGCTCCTGATCCATTTCACGAAAAGTCTGTTTTGATTTGTTACACCTCTTAGAAGTGTCAGAAAATATTACAACTTCCAGACACCCGAGAGGGTGTGCCAAGCATTTGTCCGTCTAGGTAGAGTTCAAATTAAACCAATTCCCCCCAAATACTTGTGAACAGGTCAGAAAAGATAAAGCTCAGATGAAGCAGATAAAATTGATGTTTCGGCAGTCACATGTGATTATATCAGAGCATTATACAGGTGACAGTTTTGCTGCTTAAGCTTATCCTCTTATTCAGTTTTTATATTTTGACACACAATTACTTATCTATAGGGCTGGTGATTAATTCATCGCAAATGAACTGTGTTGCTGAATGTTACTTCTTATTTTTCTGCTGGTCCAAGTTTGTACACTGAATTCATCACTTTAAGAGTTGAGTAACTTGCCAAAAAATGCTAAGACAACAGGAGTTCCTTGCTTCAAGGTCTCTCTTTTCTCTTGGGCACCTTCTCTACACTCAATTATCTACTTCTCTTCTGTTATCCACAGTATGTGAATAACTCTGCTCTCACCTTGACAGTCCATCAGATTAGTAGTGATGCTGTCAAGGTAAGAGGCACGCTGAAAAATGTCATGGAAGCAAAGGTCTGCAGCACCTGCATGCCAGTGTGCAAGTCTGCAATCAGACTGCATGAACTGGGCAGATCAACTTGGAGCCCTTGCTTCGTTGTGGAGTCAGAGAGAGCATCTGCTGCATTGCTCAGACTTTTGCATGAGAGAATTTAACGAATGAAGACCACTTCACCATGAACGCTGTGAGGTCTGCCTTATTCCACCCTGTCACAGCCCTCACTACAGCCCTGGCTGTGAGAGGTTTCCAACCACTTTGCTCTTAAATGCGCTCTGGAAAAATAACAAGGCAAGGGCTGAATTATGCTTTGTCCAGTGGAGATAGAAAATCAATAACTCAGTAATAATTTGTGCAGTAGCAATACATGCCCTAACTCTTTTGCTGGGTTTGCTTGAAGGCATCTTATTCTCTTGCTGAAAGCAAAGGTCACCATGAGCTGCAGAACAGCGTGGGAAAACCTGCCTCAGACTTGGCCTGCAGAGCTGATAGACTGATTTTTTTTCAACTCTGGGTTCTCTCTTCTCAAGAGAAATTTATTTATAGGAGGAATGACGTTTCCTGCTGCATTCTTAACATGCTTGCAGCTTGGGATAAGAACATGGGAGCTTTGTCTTCTGCCATCTGTTTTCTATGGCAGTAAATATCCGTTTAAAGATTTATCTCCACTTGATCTGTTTTAAAGTCATGATATCAATGAATGTTCATGGTTATCCATTCAGCACAGAAGTGTCATAGGTAAATACCAGTCCCAGCTCTGTGTTGGAGTAGATTTGCACGTACGTAATGGACGGAGGAGTTCTGGTTTGGAGCTTTGGGTGCAATTTTAATCTTAGCTTACCTTCTTCAGAGGCACAAGAAACAAAAAAAATGATTGAGATTGAAGTCTTGCAGAGCTACAAATGTCCATTAACGGCACTGGGCACAGGGCTTTTAACTGACTATCACTGAGACATGGAACTTAAAGCTAGGGTGCAGACAGCAAGACCTAATTTAAAATGACTTTTCTAGCCATAGCATACCCATTTTGGTTTGTTTCTCACAGCACTTCATTTATTCTGGAGATGGCCTTCCTTTTTGCACAGCATCTTTACCATCCTTTGAGCTTTAGAGGCAGAAGAGAGGGCAGACTTGTTCTTTCTTAATGCAAGAAAGCTGCGTGTTTTCTCTCAGCTTTCTAACTTGAAAAACAATGCCTTGTGTTTCTGGTGAGAAACATTCCCATGGCTGGAAAATAGCCAGTGAGATCTTGAGAGAGGGAATAAGTATGTGCTCGTCTTTGCCAGTGCCTTGCAACAGCAGACAGAGATCTCTGAATGGTACTAGGCATTTGTTAGGCATTAGCAGGACTCCATTCATCTTCCTCTCACACACATCCGCAGCACATGGATGTAATAAAGATAGCTTGCAGGCATAAACGGTCTCACATTAATAATGCAAAGGGAGAAAGGACTACATATTTAACATGCATGTTTACTGGTGGGGGAAGGAGAGTCAGAGACAGATGATCTCGTGGGGAAGGCTCCGTGTTAAGAGAGAGCGTGTGAGGGATGAGGTTTGTGTCAGCAGTTGGGGGGTGTCCTCTTCTGACCACAGGGTCCTTGTAACTTGACTAATGGAGAGCTATTTGGAGTTTAAGAAGTAGTTAATTCAAGCAAACATAGGTTGTCAGGCAACCACGGCATCCTCTGCAATGATCCCTGAGGTGCTGGCCAGGACGGAGATGTCTCATAGACATCCACATTGACTGGGGTGAGCCCAGCCGATGTCTCAGTCCTGACACCAGCTTCTGCTGTGCTCCAAGGCACAGAACTTAATTTCATCTTAGTTAACACATTTAGTGGTATTTCATTGGACTATGAGCTGGGAAACATAGGTTCTGTGTGACTTCAAGACCCCAAAACAGGGGATTGTTTCCTTCTAGCTCTACTTGTTGGGAGCTCAGTGCCATGCTTTAATGAAATTGGCTAAAAACAGCCTCAAGCACCATTTGCCCAATGAGGTAGCTCTGTGACAAAGCAGAGAAATTAAAGACAAGAACAGCGATTTAGAACACACTAAAAAAGAGATTGTTGCAAACATTACCGTACCAAATGCCCTAGCATAACTCAAAGGAAGGCTTCAATATTTGCCTGACAAGAAGCCTAAACCATTTCAGTCTTAGGTCAGAGAGTGGGAAGGAGAGAAATAAACTGTGAATGTGAGTGAAAATAAAACAACACATAACTCTCTGACAGCAGCTGGTCTCTGAAGGGTCAATGTGCCTCTGCACACCCACCCACTGTGCCCCTGCTTTTGCTGATAAGGTTCCAGCCAACTCAAAACCTCTGTGTATGGTACGAGACACGGTGCTGGGATCAATGGCACACTGTCCCTTCCCATTCATAAAGCACAGTTAAGAAAAGCAATGAGTTGATACATGTCAGTGCTTGCTGTCCTCTGCATGAGTTACAAGTTTTGCCCATGTTTTGGCAATTGTGATTAATATTCCTCACTTCCTATACCCACACCCCATTTCTTGTCACTTGTGATTAATATCTCTCACTTCCTATACACACATACACGTACAGTGTGGATTCCCCATTCCTGGAGGTGTTCAGGGCGAGGCTGGATGGGGCTCTGGGCAGCCTGATCTTGTGGGTGGCAACCAGCCCACAGCACGGGGTTGGAACTGAATGATCTTTAAAGTCCCTTCCAACCTAAGCCATTCTATGAGTTTAAGATTCTCTTATCTACATATAGCTGCATCCACATATCCATAAACACAAAAATATGTGTGTTTCTCCCCCACAGTGTGTGTATGCTGCATGCATGGCTGTTATACAAACCACAACTATGGTAGTGTACAGTTTGCAGTCTGTTCTTGCTCTTGCTTCCTATATAACTACTGATCTTTTCCAACATCTTCCCTACAGGCATTTCCATGGTTTCCTGTAATCCCCACCATGGGGCTGTCTCATAAGTTACCTATGATTGCACTGCTCTCTTTCTAAACTCTCCATGAGAAAACTAATGCTCATGGTCAAGCCAGAAGATGTGGGCAGCTGTTGCTCAGGTGGGTCACTGTGGGCAGCTCTCTCCAAATCCAGTGTACTTCCTCTTTTCCACACTGTTATATGACTTTTCTCCGGGCTCACTGGTCTCAGATAGAGTATCGTAGAATTATAGAATCCTGTATGTTTCAAGATCTTCAAGAACATCAAGTCCAGCCATCAACCTGACCTACAGAGTCCCAACACTAAACCATTTCCCTTAATGCCTCATCCACGTGCCTCTTAAATATCTTGGTGAATGAGAACTCCACCACCTCTTTGAAAAGCCTGTTCCAATGACTGACCACTCCCTCCAAGAAGAAATTCTTCCTAATGTCCAGCCTAAACTTTGCCCTCACGCAACTTGAGTCTGGTCTGCATGAGAGCACACTCAGCCTCCAACATCCCTGCATTGGCCCTGATGCTGGAAGCCCTTCCGGCCAGCAAGGGAGGAGGCTCAAGGATGCTGGCCCCACAGCAATGTAAAGCTTGCACCCTGTGAGAACCCCGTTTGGAGAAGAAAGTGAGTGCTCCAGCACCCCATGCTTGCAAGAGCATCCTCAAAGTCAGCCAACACTGATCCATATCTGTTTATCTGGGACAGCAAAAGCAGTGCCTCTATGGAGCAGCAAACCCTGGCCAATGTTAGTTACAACAGATATGGGGAAACACAAATAAAGCCCTGTTCTCAAGGCAGGTTGAGCCTTCAGGCAGGACAGCCTGACCTGACCCCTCTCAGAATCATCATCTTGAACTGCAAAGCCCAAATTTACCAGGAGGAACATTTCTGAATGTGCTCCGGAGCACCAAACAACAATCAAACAATAGAAGACCAAAGCTGTGTGAGTAATTGATTATTTCGGTTTGCTTGACGGACTGGAAAGGCAAAGAAAATATGTTTCATGTTGACACAAAGTGATTCTGCTTTCCTTTCTGCAAAAGGAAGAATTAAAGAATGGCTCTGCATGTAACTGAAACAGCTTTTGAACTGCAATGAAATGCTGAGAAATTTTTTTTTCAGATTCCTTTAAAAAAAATCAAGACATTCGTGCAAATGAAAGAAAAAATGAAAGATAATTTGTTTTGAAATACTCCAATCCATACAATCTTTTCGAATGATGCATGCACCAAACTCAGAGTAAGCTCATAGGTGGCTTTGGCTGCTACGAAACTTCTATTCAGCAAAAACAGACGCCTCAGTTGGAGGTTTCAAACAGTTCTGCACAGAGCAGCTTGAAGTTGCTCTGGACTTGCAGAACTTCTGCCACCAGATGTGGGCCAGAGGGTCACGCATCTCGTCCAGCCCGTGGCATTCTGCCCACACCCCCAGTACTCCTTCCTAGTGACAGCATCACTTGGCACAGCAGGTAGAGCCAGCCCCACTGTGCCCCTGCCTGGCACCAGCTGGAGTAACATATCACACACCATACAGCCCATCCTGCACTGAGTCACCTTGTTGTATATCTCTGCTGGGACAGACCTGGGGGTTTCTCCATCTATGTTCACTTGCACAGAGCCCTTCTGCATCACCCTGAGCTTTCTACCGGTGTTATTTGACATTATCATTTGCTCCCCACTGGTTGTTACTGCCATACGCCATCATGCTTTCTCAAGTACTGATTACTAGAAACAACTCTTTTCAGCATCAGTTACCTCCAAAGACCATCACAGAGCCTCTGACTAGTGATAGTGACTGCATGTTATCATATAATTCCTGCTGGCACCAATTAATGCCCTAAGTTACCACACAGCCTCTGACCAGTGCTGATTCCCATACATCCCCACACAGGTCCCACCAGCAGTAACTTCTGCGCACCGTGGCACAACCCCTATTAGTTCTGACTGCTAGCAGTGCAGACAATTGCTATCACATGGCACCCTCCTCATCCTCTGGGCATGCATTCAGTACAAAGAAATCACAGCTTACCCTCTCCACACTGCGTCTCCTCAGTGATCCATATGGTATTTTGAACAAAAGTCTTCGGGTCCTACCCGGAGTCACAGCAGTCTGTACTACCATAGTGCAGAGCTAACTCGTGTGTGTGTGTGTGTGTGTGTGTGTAAGAGAGAGGGAGTTCACGGCACACACACAGGCTTCCTTTGAAATAACTTACAGGCTCATCGAGATTTCCCAAATATCAAATAGCTGAGTGGGTTTTCACATCAGACTGTATGAGTCAAGATGTGGTTTGTTTGAAAGAAAAGCGGTGGGGGAGGAGGGGAAAAAAAAAAAAGGAAAGGAAAGCCCAAGTCTCGTAACCTTAACAACATGCTTCGAGCAGTGTATCTTTAGCTTCCTTCTGTTTCTCGGTGTGGTTTGCTCAGCAGGATTGCTGTGCCACAGAGGTGGAAGAATTAAGCTTCTGGGGAGAATGTTCCAAAAATGTCAAGCTTGCTTCTTGTTGCTACAGATGGTAACCAGGTCAGTTGTCTCATCAAAGCTCTATCAGACTTATTATACATTTTGTCATGTGACTGCAGACCCCTCTGGTTTGCTGTACAGTAGATCACATGTTCACCTTAAAAAGAATATCTGGTGTATCACCATCTGGTGCCGAGATTAATGTTAAATCCTGCATTCAGATATTCCTCTCTCTGAGAGGTTGGAAAACACATGCACAGAGCAGTTGGGCTTTAACAGAGCCTCTGGGCTGATCAGTTAAACACAGACACTCAGGGGTTAAGGCTGCGTGCTGGGTATGGTACAGCACAGAACATGCGTTAAGTGCAAGGAGCACACACTGCCACTCGTATTCCCCTCTGTACACAGATATGTCAGGGAACCTGCTCAGTGCTGTCTACGACTTGTATGTGTGCTTAGAGAAATAACTGCGTTAGGGTTATCTGTAACTGGAGCTGTCTAGTTAGGAGACCAAATTCTGCTGTGGAGCTGATCCCTTCCTCCGTGTATTGTGCTCATTTTAATGCAAAACTAAAAATACTTTGTTTTGATTGAGGTCCAAAAGAGAGGATGAAGGTGTTGGGGACATGACATTAAAGCAACTGTTTAGAGTAGAGAAGAGGAACTCTGTATCTGCTCAACATATGCACATACATTAAAGCCAGCCAAGGAAAGAAACCAGCAGCTTGATGTGGGAAACTCTAAATATTAAAACAATCGGCTTTTGTTCATAATTAGATCCATATGGCTCTTGCCAAAGAGAATGAGAGGGACAGGAAAAGATGGAAATATCTTAGGCATGACTGACTTATATAGATTCTTTATATGGAATAGGTGCAGAGTTACAGTCTCTGCTTCTTGCAGTTTTTAAATGAACATTAACCCCCCTACTATCTCACAGACTATTTAAGAATGAGGTACTTTACATTTCTCAGCTGGCCACAGGGAGCCCTCACTGGTACCAGCAGAGCCACTGGGGACTGGTGGCTTGGGGAACTGCTCACACCAGACCCTTTCCCAGAGGAGTCATATTCCTGCAAGCAGGGCCTCCTGCAGGTTTGGCGAGGCACTGGCACAGGCTGCCCAGGGAGGTGGTGGAGCCACCACCCCTGGAGGTGTTCAAGAAAACGGTGGATGTGGCACTGAGGGACATGGGCTAGTCGGAGTGGTGGGGATGGGTTGATAGTTGGACTGGGTGATCTTAGTGGTCTTTTCCAGCCTTAATAATTCTATCCTTCTATGATTCAACTCTTAGAAACGCCAGCCTTATACGTAGACCTTTATCCACTATTGGAGATAAATATCCGTAACATGAATCCCCACCAGGGTCTATGATATTGGGACAAGAAGCAGGCAATCTCATTGTATCAGTATGAGACAGCATACAGACACATTTTCTTCATGAGGGAGTCATTTGCACAATCTACACATTCCTTCTGTAGGTTTTTAGGTCTTGTAAATGAAATGAAAATCTGCATATTGCTGAAGGCAGATGAATAGTAACACAAATATTCATCTTTGCAGGAAACTTCTGGTGCATTTGAGAAGTAGAAGTCAATCCATATGTATGACATTGGAGTCAGCTCCAACAAGACCTTTGCATAACGTACCATGAGACTGACCTCTCCCTCACCTCCTGTGCTGCGTTCTAGGCAAAATCCTATGGGTATTCTCCACGTAAATACAGAAAACTGGAGACATGGAACCACTGTGACACTTTCTTCTGTGTCATTCCTCACTTCCCAGTTGACATAAATGTGGAAGCAGGAAGCCAAACTAGAGTCATCAGAACTGTAGAAAACATTTGGAAGCATGAGTTCTGGTGTTATTTTTAAAGTTGTTCAAGGTACATTTGCAGGCAGGTAGACAGGGTAGTCTACTATGATTAGATTGGTAGATTTCCTATAGGACAGGTAATGTAAAATTATCTCTGAAGACAGTGTTTCATGGGGATGCAGCATAACTGGAAGATACTATTTTGGGGAATTTAGTCTTGACCGTGTTCTCCTTAGAGCCATATAAGTTAATGGCACTCCCTGGACTCCCTGTGGTCTCTACTGCTGTTAGGATGCAGTTATTTTTTCTGCCTGAGCTTTTCAGATCCAAGTGCCAAAGCAGTGTGAATGTTTTGCAGTTGTATTTTTATGGTATGAATCTGAAGAGATGTGCTATTTGCCCCAGAATGCAACATGAGGACATGGGGAAAACGAAGACCCGGAGCTGCTACACAGGTGACTGGGATAGTGTTGGATGACCAGCTGGGTGGAAGGATTCAAACCTCCATATTGCACTGGGTCCTGAACGAGGTTCATTCCCTAAGCTCCTGTTGGAATTTGCTTACAAGAGAAAGAGTTGATTCTAGATGAGAGGCTGGAAGTGAACTAGTGTGCATAGTGTGACCAAAAGGCCAGGAGCTGGGTATGACCTAAGGTACTAAATTATTTTCTATGCTCGCTGTTCCAAGAGAGGCAGTTTAGGTGTTTGTGGCAAATATAGACATGCCCAAGGGTGCTTCAACTCATCCAATACTCAGTTTTCCTCTGCCAAAATCCTGCCTCTCGTTGTTGGCTGCAGGGGCAGAACAAGATGACCAGACTCATCACTGAGGCTCCTTTCAGCTGTGTTTGTCTGCAGAGACAATCTCTGAACAGCATAATAGTAAATAAAAGTCAAATTATTGCAAGGAAACATCCTGGCCTTGTCACCGCAGACCCTCAACAGAGGCATGCTATATTTACTAACTGCTGAAAGACGAAACTCTTTTAAGCAGTGGATGTTTTTCAGTACTAATTGCATGCTGCCAGGAACTGTGGTTTGTGGTAACAATGCATCAGAGGAAACTACATTCCAATACATTGCTATTTAGACTAGATTCTTTTTTCTCTTTCAATAAAAAGGATAGAAAAATCATTTACTGATGCAAAGTGTTTGCAATGGAAGAGTCAAATTTCAGTGTCTGCCCAGCAAGACTGGCAAATAGAAATCAGTGGCAGCGGTGGCACAGACTGAAATGCATCATGCTATATCTATCAGATCTATCAACTAGACACTGCTTTGTAAGTCTGAAAAGTCATTCAGTACAGAAATATCCCCTTTGGAGCTGTACTCTGTGAAGACACGAGTATGGCAACAGAATAAGAGGAGAACACTGATAACTGCAGCTTCTGACAGTATTTTCTATCCTGGATGATATCCTTGGTATCTATTCATAGCAAAACCAAATTCTTCCCTGGAGTCCCTATAAGGAAACCACTTGTATTTGAGCTCTTTAGCAGCTCCTATTAATCTTGGTGGAATTTCTTCTCACTGTAAGAAATCCTCCTGAGCTTATACACTGGGGCATGGCAAAGATTTGCAAGACAATGACAACAGGGTAATGCCTTGGGGGTTTCAGTGACTTATGTCTTATTGCACCCAGAATCAGACTATAAAGGAAACGGTCACTTTGAGAGTGAAAGATAAGCACTGCTTGTCATTGCAAACCCAGCTTGTCTTAAAATTAAAACAAAACAAAACAAAATACAGAAAAACACAGTCTTGCACATTGTTTCAGAGAAAGATATCATGATATATATACCACTCTAGTCTGGGAAGAAACGTGGAAAAACAGCCAGTGTGTTCCCTTCCTGTATCAGCTTTTTCCATCAGAGTTGGAAATAACCCAGCAGCCTGCTAAGGTGAGAGAGGCTGCTTGTGGTCCCCAGCCACTGAAAGCCATGGGTTTCCTTTGCGTGCAGCAAGCCTTCATCACAGCTGGTGGGCACAAAGCCCTTCACACCTCCCCACCCCCCTGGACAAGAAGCGCTGCAGCATGCACATGTGGGTTCAAGAACTCATGACTCACAGAAGTTCATCTCTGATATGTATTACAGCCATAGGATTGTTAAGGTTGGAATAGATCTCTAAGATCATCTGGTCCAACTTTCCACCTACCACCAATATTGCCCACTAACCGTGTCCTTCAGTGCCACATCTACATGTTTCTTGAATGCCTCCAGGGAAGGTGACTCCACCACCTGCCTGGGCAGCCTGTGCCAATGCCTCACCACTCTTTCTGAGAAGTTTTATATAATATCTGACCTGAACCTTCCCTGATGCAACTTTAGGCCATTATCTCACTGTTACCTGGGAGAAGAGGCCGACTCCCACCTCGCCACAACCTCCTTTCAGGCAGTTATAGAGTGTGATAAGGTCACTGAGCCTCCTCTTCTCCATACTGAACAACCCCTGTTCCCTCAGCTGCTCCCCATAATACTTGTGCTCCAGACCCCTCACAGCTTTGCTGCCCTTCTCCAGACACGCTCCAGGGCCTCCATGTCTTTCTTGTAGCAAGGCACCCAAAACTGAGCACAGCACTGAGGTGCAGCCTCACCAGTGCCGAATACAGAGGGAATGGACATGATATATCCTTGGAGCCTCAGGAGTACACATCTGGAAACTCACTGATTACATGTCTTTGAGAAAATGATTTGGGCTGTCAGGTTGGAGACTGCTTTGACAAGTGTCAGAGAGCAGAACACATCATCTCCAAACAGAGAACTGTGTTTAAATCTGCTTGAAAGAGGCTGAGGTGGGCATGGCTTTTAGTGAAAGCAGAAGCCTAGATGTGGACACTTCATAAAATGTCTTCAGGAAAGGGGCAAAGCAATCTGCACCCCTCCTCTTCCCCTCCTGCTTCATGAGCTGCCTCTGCCCCTCCTCCTACTCTCCTCCTTATGTCCTACATGTGGTCCTTACTGGGGAAAATGTTCCAGCCTCTGCATCCAGAAGGATGGGCTGCTGGCAAACCCTGGCCAGAAGAACAGCAGCAGAGGGCAAATGAGGCCTCAGCTCAATGGAAGGACATTTCCCCTGAGCTTTGGTGCGCTGGTAGGTCAACTCTTTTCCCACATAACTCAGAGAGAAAGTAATTAATTAGGGAAGGAACTTGCCTGACCCCATTGCCCTTGAGACACACCCTAGTAAACATCACCAACAGACTGGAGAAGCCACCTCTGACTTCCAGGGCTTATATAAACAAAAGAAGAGATATTTGGCTACAGCACCACATTCCCACATCCTGCATGTGTAGCAGAGGCTGAATGAGATGTGTAGGACAGCAGTCATGCACTCAGCTAGGATATGACTGTAATATTTCTGTAAGGGATCTGGGATCTTGCAAATCCTGGTGACTAGGGGGGAACGGGTGTATGCTCAGTGCATTCTCAGTACCAAGTTCTAAAATGTTAGTGAGTTATTCTTGTGCAGTACTCAGTAATGCCAATTTGCTTCAGTTCCTGAAGAAATTAGGGTTTGCTCAGAGCAGCATGGAAGGTACTCAGCCTTGAGCTAATGTAAGCCTTAAACAGGATACGCCGCATCTGGACTGTGTCAAACATGGTGAAGATAAATGCCTCTTTGTGCTGTGTAATTTTCTCTCTTTTCAAACTTTATCTTTGTTACACTGTTTTGATTAATCTTAATATATTACAGGAAAGTGGATGTGAAGGAAGGAGAGAGAGTTATGGTGCCTTTAGTACAGAAATCCACATTGGTATCAGAGAGGCCATCACACCCCTTAAGAAAGGAGAGAAATAGAAGACTCCTGAGAGATATTTGGAGGTTTTTAAGCCTCGTCAGAACAGGTAAGCAGCCTCTGAGCCAAATTTTCTTTGTAGCCGTATGGAATATATAGATGATTTTTCTCTAAGTGAGGACAAAACTGTGTTTGCAGAAAACTGTAGGAGGAACAGCTAACACTGGCAAAATATAAAAAGAATTTGTTACGTTCTGAGCTGTATAGATCCATGTGAACAGATGAAGAAATGTGATAAGTTTGTCTGCCTTTCTGGATCTCCTGCCTTGGGGTCTCTCTCTGTGATTCTTATCAGCTTGTAATTTTTTTTTGCTTCAGCTCTCCTCTGCCTACCAAGTTACATCAACACCCTACCTCAGTTGTAAGGAACATCTGGAGTGGTGCTTACCTCCTCTAACTTTGGCTGTCTTCACGTGAGCTTGTCATCTGCACTTCTTTTGTCATCAGTGAAAAGAAATCGGTACCTGCAGGGTTTGAAGCACAAGCCTACTCTAGCTGCCTACAGGAGTGGGGGTGGATGATATCTAAAAGTGTCAATGTGTCCTCTCTGGCTATAAAATATGCTTGACAAATGGCCACTATTGGTCCATCTCTCCCAGTTATTAGATGTAGTTCTGTATTTATTTACTGTGCCTTTACTATCGTCCTTGTTGGCATTCCCACACTTTTACTCCCAGCTCATCATTCTCTATTTCTGCATTTTTCAGTGTAGGCAAGGAAGCCTAGACTTCTCCACAAAGCTCTTCTGTTCCAGAAAGATTTTCTGAGGGTCAACAGCATGACCTGACTCTCATAAGAGAGGTTAGGAGTTATCTGTGGTTGACTGCAGTGTGCACAGGGCTGCAGCACAACACTGTGGCTGTTCTGCTCCAGAACTCTTCATGGCAGCTGTACACTCAGGTCCCTCCACTGGACTCGAAAAATTTCTCTACAAATTCATAAAATAGCATATGAATCCAAAGACACCACTTCTGGGTCAGGAAACCCCTGAGTGCAGATAACTGGTAGTTGGAAGATAGTATTTGCCCTGTTATTCCATCCTTCCATAGGCACCTGATGTTGGCTGCTGCCCAACACAATGCTGGATTGGTGATTTGTTGGAAAGACCTGTTATGATCATTTTTATGTTCTCATTTTCAGAAGCATCTCTCTAAACAAAGCCTCAGGAATAGTTACCTAATGGGATCTCTTTCATCTCATACTGCTGAGAATCCTCAACTGTGAGTGTAGGTTAGGGTACCTGATTCAACTTCTACTCACTCTACTGGCAATATTCACGCTTCCTAACTCCTGCAAGTCATATGCTGAGGATAAACTGGAGGATTCTGCTTTTGCTAGAGAGAAATACCTATTATGCTGCAGAGGGTGAGTTTAGTACTCACAGGTTTTCTTTATTCGTGATTTGTGACTGCTCCAAGTATAAACTTGCTTCTTGCTCTTTGATTAGCAAGTTCTAGCAGCCTAGCAAAGGCGCACAATTTATTGCTGCTATAGAGGTTAATGGATCACTTTACATGTTGATAATGTCTTATTATTGCGTTGGTTATTAAAATGAATGTAGTCCAGACACCAGGACTCGGTAGTAACTTCGAGCATGTTTGTTTGATTACAGCAAGGATGAAAAATGCAGCGTGCAGAGTGCACTCGGAGGTTGAAACAAATTCATCACAACCATTTATTACACCCAAACATCTTTTTACACCCTGCAAATTACCCTTCTTTTCTCCACATTGCCTATATTGACCATAAGAATGGCTATTGTTTATCAGTATTGATGGTGTGAGAAAATAACAAGGTTAATGGTGTGATTGCTGCAAGAATGGACCAAGAATAACACCAATATATGCTAGAGTGTGCCAGAAGTAGATGCAAAGGTACACCTCACCCTTGGCACTGAAGATCTGCATCCTAACATCCGTAGTCTGGATTATTCAGCTGCTGTGTTGAAGTGCTATAGTCAGAATGGCATAAATCACCACGTTGGAATTACAGAGATCAGATTTCTACTCCTTTTTATGTGGGATGGTGCTGCTCAATTTTCTTCATATCCTTTTTGTCTGTTTCCCTGTCTGCAAAATGATGAGGAAAAGAGTTGTATCATATCACGGCTGCTTTTGTTACCACTTCTCTATTGTTACTGAAAATCTGGTTACTTAAATGTTCCTCCGTTGACAGTTCAGCTTCAGGGGCTGCGATATATGGGCATCACTTCACATCCTTATGGGAACAAAGTAGCCTGGTCTGCCTTGGAGTGCCAAGGTGTTCATGGAGCCCTGCTCCCTTGTGCCGCCGTCTGGTCAAGGGAGCTGACCCTCATTTTGAAGTTTCAAAGGTTAGAGTTTGATGCCTGCTCCTTCAAAGACTCATCTTTAGATTGGTCTGGGCACAAGAGTTTGAGTCAGACGTTATTTCCTGTTCATAACTAGCTGGCAGCAGAATGAGCCAAAGTACATGCAGCATCCCAGGTATTTTCCTCTGACATTCTCTGACTAAGTTATGATATTACAAACAGAGATTAAGTTTCACATCCTTGTTATTTTGCTGCTAAGTCTGCCAGGACTTGGCAATGTGGGAAGGGAGAAGAGCAGCTGTTTCTCAGGGTGATGAAGGAGGCTGGAGCATCACTAATCTGTTGTTTTCTTTCAGTCTTGACTGCAAAATTCACCCAAAGCAAAGTAACCACAGCCCAACCACATGTAAGGAAGCCCTCATGAATGTAACTTTTATCAAATAGGCTCCTGAATATTTAAGCACATGTATGTATATATATATTTATTTGTACGTATATGTATTTATTGGGGAGGGGTGGCTATAAGAAAGAAGGGGACAAACTCTCTAGCAGGGTCTGTTGTGATAGGATAAGGGAAAATGGTTCCAAACCAGGAGAGATTGGATTGGAGATAAGGAAGAAGTTTTTTACAATAAGGGTGGTGAGGCACTGGAACAGGTGGTGGATGCTGACCTAGTTGTAGGTGTCCCATTGCATACCAGAAGGTTCTGCTGTGTCTGTCCCCACATGGCATCCCTGCTTTGGCCCCATCTCCCTGCCTGGGTTTGCAGAGGCAGCCAAATCCCACCTCAGTCAGCAGCTTGGTGGCAGCCCACTGGTGATGACAGCTAATTAAGAAATGTCATGTCAGAGGCTTCCCTTTTATCTTGTCTCATAGAGACCAGAAAAGCTCTCCAACACGTTTTGATAATGGGGGAAAGGAAGCATTAGTGCAGCAACAGCAGCTTTTCTGATAGCAAGCTGACAATGTGGCGAGTACAGGATGTCCTGGAAGGATGTGGCAGCTCATGCCATGGGGATGCAAATCTTTACACAAACACACACACACGTATAGGGCTGAATTCACTCCAGATGAGTTCTTGCAGGACCAATTAACTAAAATCCTTGTCAAGTGAAAAACTGGCCAAACCCTACAGTCTTCAGTCAATATTCCTGCTGAAGACAAATGGTATCAAGGTGGGTTAGCTTAAGCTGAGGAAGGATTTTTTCTTCAGAAACAAATGGTTACTTCTCATTTGTTGTCTACTGTAGCCTTTCTCTCTTCGCTCTGATACAGTGGGCTTGCTCGTTTGGTAGAAGATGTTAAAGCAGGCATCCGCTGGTCTGGGAGTAGATTACTGGTCCTGCAGTCCAACATCCATTAAAACTACGTTTCTTCAAACGAAAAAAAAGACAAGACAAGGCTCCACAAACCACAGATTCCCACTTTTATAAGTAATTGCTTGGTTTGGAGCAATGGAGGGCATCAGAGACTTGGAAAGAACATTACTGTGATAGATGGCTCATTCAGCAATAAATCTGACATGGATGAAGATGCATGGACTGGAACAACCTTTGAGATCATTCCCAGGAGGGTCCTGTCACCTGGCAGCCTACCTGCATATTGCCTGTTCAGCCCTGTTGGTCAGGCCCCATTCTCCTAACCCAAATATCAGTCTTACCGGTAATGGCAAAATGCCTGGTAACGGGTTAACAACCTCCAACAAACCTGGTGACTAGAATGATCTATAACAGGCAGAGCTTTATATTTTGCCCTTCCTTCATACTGAGTTGTAGATATTATTTTTAGCATCATTCAATGGGCAGGTGGTTTAAGATCAAACATTGCCACAAGGCAAGGCAATGATTAGTAAAGCCTGAAAATCATGCCTGACAGAATGATCCCTCATTTGGGATATTAGTTCTCACTTATCCAGAATTCCTTCTGCTTTAGTTCTTAGGTAGTAGATAGATTATAGAAGAATCCAGCCAGTGGAAAACTTGATTGCTCATCAGGGAATAGTTATTTCCTTCATTTGCTGTAGGCTGGATTAGATTCACAGCCCTGATAGTGAGCCCAGATGGGCTATCACTGCTGAATGTTAAGGCATCAGTCTCTACAGAGGAAGAAGAGGGGTGGGGAAGCACAGAGCCCACACTGCGGCTCTGTGTCCCTGCACAATGCTGTACAGACACCCAGCTCTTCCAGAGCCAGCTGGGGGTCTGACACAGCGTGGCACTGCACGATGCATGGCACATACATGTCCCTTCATAGCAGTTTTAGCTGTGACTGCAGTGTCCCAGGGGGAAGTGTCATTGGGTTTCTGGAGTTACATGTTTGAGAGACTAGCTCAAAACAACCTGAAAAAACAGGCATTCGTTTCATGGACTGAGGCCACTTGCAGCTGTGAAGAATTTTGGCCTTTCAGCATCTAAAGGGGGGCTACAGCAAAGAAGGGGACAGACTCTTCAGCAGGATAGGAAAAAGGGAAATTGTTTCAAACTAAAAGATGGGAGACTGAGATTGGATATAAGGAAAAAGTTTTTTACTGTAAGACTACTGAAGCACTGGCACAAGTTGCCCCAAGAGGCGGTGGATGCCCCATCCGTTCAGACACACAAGGCCAGGCTGGTCAGGGCTCTGAGCACCTGATCTAACTGTAGGCATCCTTGTTCATTGCAGGGGAGTTGGACTAGGTGATCTTTAAAAGTCCCCTTCAAACTGTTCTCTGATTTTATGATTTAGCCCATATTTTATTTTGTCTATTGTACATTACGAGAAAAAACAAAACTAAAAATCCCCACCAGAAGAAAGACTCTTGGATGGAAGTAAGACATGGACGTAAGAATGGACAAGGACTAGACATATTTTCAAAACAGTGTGCATGATGGGACATAAAAAACCAGAGAAGGAATGATTCCCTATGATTTCTTTGGTGGCTCCCAGCAGAGCAGGAGGCTTTTCCTGCCCTTCAAACACAACCATATGAATGTAGGAACGCAGCTTTGGCTCACAGAGGCCTCAGACAACTCAGACATCCCTGGGTTCCTAAATCCTGGCAATCTCTCAGATACTGCTTGGAGCTATAAATCCTTTTAATCACCCACTGTTTGGTGGCACCTGCCCCAAGGAGGAGGGGGCTCTCAGTCTCCTCAGCTTCAAGCACTCAGCTTGACAAAGTGATGCCAAGCTACAAATAGCACAAGAGGCCTCATGGTGCCAAGGTTATTCTGCAAGCAACTGCAATAGCCCAAAGAAAGCCCCGTCCACTTCCCACACACAGCAACTTTCACAGTGTGCCGCTGTCATGAGGTGCAGACATTGCACCTTTGCTTGCCACAGGGGTTTACACCTTAGTTTTTCTGTAAACAGGGCTTTTTACCAGGTTTTTCTCTAAGGTGCATGGTACCCATAGCTGGAGAGAGCAGCTGAACGCAAAAGGTAATAGGCTTTAGATATATTCATATCTTACTGCCCTGAGAGCATTTTAGTATTTCATCCCCAACAAAAAGGCTTTGACAGGACAACCCCCAGGTGTTTCCTCTACCCCCATCTCAGCAACCTGTACGAAAGGGGATAGGGCACCCCCCAAAGGGCTGCGTGTATACAGCAGCACGGAGCAGCTTGGATCCCTTTCTCCCCCAGCACAGATGGGCACCTCAGTACCAGCACCACAGGCTGCAAAGCTGGCAAGCTCTCCTGCTCTTTGCTTTTGTGGTTGATGCCTGAGATTCCTCTTCAGTAGACCTTGAAATCTGAAGCATTTCATTTAAAGGATGACTAAATGAGCTCTTCTGAAAATTCAGAATGTCACTCGCCATCTTATTTTATAACAGCTCGAATTCACTAAATGTATAGATTACCTTGGCATAACCTTTTTTGAAAGAGATAAATTGCCTGACGAGCCCCTCATCAATGTCTTTCTCCCACAAAACCCCCAGAAGTTCCAAAACCCAGCTGTCTCCGGCTATGGCAAAGAACACCAGGTTGTGTTTGAAAAATCAGGAGTCTGTTTTGAAATGTTTCAAAAATCTTAAGGAACTTTAATGATTTCAAAGAAGCAATTCTTGTTTAGCAGTACTTTAAAGTGTGTGACATAGCCAGGAGGAACAACCTTTATGTTCTGAAAACATTTATGCTTGTTCCTTCATCTCTAACAAACCCAAAACTCAAACTACTAAAAGACCATAACCTCACAGCTATCAAAATCCCCAAGCCAAAGACACTTGATGCTAAGCAATTACACAGCTTAACACTTCTGTCAGTGCACTCCTTTTGCTCCTCAAACTGTTCTGACCCAAACTCTTCCCCTTTGCACGTGCTTCACCAACACTGTAGGTGATATACAAAACCAGTGCAAAGCATATCCTGCCCTGAAGTCAGGCTGTTCCAGTTTACATGTTGCCATTTGCAGTAGAGCCTTTGCTGTACCCACAAGGCTGCTAGCGCTGCATCCGCTGCTAATCAGGAGATGTGAAGGAATTAAGTCCATGCAACCCTAACACGCACCATTAACTTTGTATACTGCCTTCTGGATTGCTAGCATCCTGCTTTAAATAGGAAATTGTAGCTTACTTACAAATACATCCATTAGTAGGTGCTCCAGCGTCACTTCAATATCCTCTAATTTAGCTGCTAAAGTCATTGTGAAGTCAGAGAAGAGCCCTCAGGAGTCCCAATCCAAGCTGTGTGTGGCCAAAGCTAATTCTTAAGCTGTAGCAAATGAGTTTCGCACAGATAAAGAAAATCCGAGCAATCAAAACACAGCATCTGAGTGCAGATGATGTCTGAACTCGGTGCTGGCTGTCAGTCCTGCTTGCGGGACTGAGGATTATTCCATGTGTGCAAAATGGAAGCAGAAGCTGCAGTGTGTGTGCTGCTTCCCTTTCAGAGCTTCACAGAAACATGGAGTTATATCTGGGAAACCACAACAGAGGGAGGGAGAGACACACAGAGGGAGAGAGAGGGGAGGAATGGAATAAACCGCTTTTGACGATGACTGATATTTATAGGACTACTTGTTTTTGACTCCAGTCCATTTCTCTGTTCATTTCTGACCTTTCACAAATGGCTCGGCACACTGGAGCGTATTGTAGAGCGGGGGCAGCAGGTCCTGCAGAAGTTGGCTGTGACCAGCACTGGGCCAATTCACACAGGCGCACCATCAATAGCTCTTTGTCAGAGCATATCAGGCTCTGCTCTGTAGCAAGTGATAGGGGAGAGCACAGACGTGTAAAAAACAAGGAAACAAAAGTTGTTTGGATGCTAATTTTTTTCTTAAGGGTATTAATAGATTCCCTTACCCTCTCCCCAAGGCGTCAGCTACAGTAAGTGCTGGGTGACTGCTGGAGTTGTGCACAAAGGGGAATAACCTCACATAATCCTACAGGGTTGGACCCTGCGAACTCCCTGGCACCCCTCTGAGATGTCCTCACACTGCTCAGCCCCTCAGCTCTGCAGCATCCCCATAGAGGTTGCCAAGCTCTTCTCAGGGCAAGACCCTTCCTTTTATATATTTGTGGAAAGTTTAAAGCCTGATCCTAAGTATTTGGTCTTCCTGCACACATCTGCTCCTACTTAAGTCAATGGAGGAAAGGTGACATTGCTGTTTGCTGAGCATTTCTTGGCTGCAGCTCTCATTGTGCTTAGCGTAGCAGTAAGGTATGGATGGATCTGGATCCCATCGAAGCTAAATCCATACTTCAAGGATTTTCATTAATGATGGCTTGTAACCAAATAGAACAGAAACCAAGGCAAAAAAAGAACAAATACTGGAAGACTTGGTACGCTAAGAAATGGTACTGAAGTCTCCTAGGATCCTAGACAGGGCTAGTTTTACCAAACTGCCTTCCATGGTATCCGCATTACTCTGCCAAAGTCTTTTATATTTGTTTAATAAGTACTTGCAGTATGAAATTTCAGAGTGAAATTGTGCATGTGATGTATTCCAGACACCGGGAAAGAAATCCAAACAACCCACAGAAGGCTGCCCTACAGGTTTCAGAAACTGAAGATCAGTATTATTTATAAAGGTGTTAGATGGATGGAGTTGATGGAGCTTAGAGGGACCTCAAGTCATAAATTCTAACTAAATGTCCTTAGAGTTATAGCTGAAATCACATTTTCAAACATCTAGCATCAGCATCTGAACAGTAGCTGCCTTTGACGGCAGAGTTTTACTAGACAGCAACGTGACAGACCATTTGGGACATGATGTGATGGATAGTTCCAATAGCAAAGAAGAGCATGTAATTCATTTTCCGGATGGACCAGTTCTCATCTGCACAAGGCCCTGCATCAGATAATAGGTTGGTTGCTCCAGAAATAAACCCGGCACAGGACACGTGCCTGCTGCAGAGCAAGACAGTTCATCATGCACATGCCACCCTTTCATTAAGGATTTGACAAAGGGTCTGTGTTCACCAGTCGGAGCAGAGGGGTGTTTTAATGAGCATGAAATATGTTGGGAGGGTGTTACGCTGGAGGTGGTCAAAACTCAGGAAACTGTAATCAGAGAGTCATAGAATCATTAAAGTTGGAAAGACCAATAAGGTCATCTAGTCTAACCATCAGCCCATGCCTGCCATGGCTCTAGACCACATTACTCAATGCAATGTCTACTCTTTTCTCAAAAATCTCCATGGCTGTAGTATGATGATGGGTAAGCTAGCATGCAAGGGGCCATGTGGGTTTTCCTGAAGACAGAATTTCACAGTGCTCTGCTCTCTGGAAAGTATTTGCAGAAGAAGACCTGACTGCTGGTAAACTTTCATCTCCTCTGACTCATGGAAATTCAGATATCCCAGGAAACTTCTACAGCTTACACAAGAGCCTGCTGGGTACACAAACTCTTGGCTGTAATTTAGCAGTTCCCCCATCTCTGCTGCACAACAAGCAGTGCTCAAGCTGTGTGACTATAAGTTAACTGAGGTCCACTAGGACTGAATTATGCATTCATCTGCCCCTAACTGACACTACTGTCCAACCAGTCTGATCACAACAAGAACTGTACTGGAACTGAGAAGTGAGTGATCACTTCTTCCCTTTACACACCCATCATTGATTGCACAAAGGCTGTGTGTTAACTGCTGAAGTATGAGATTAAATATCTTTTTCTGTGGGATCTCTCTGGGCAATAACTCAGGGTGGCCACGTCACTTGTTCCCTTGACTATCCCTGTATCTGTGTTGCATTGGTCACAGAGATAAACAGGAGACGTCTTCCAGGGTCAGAACACTGTGTGCACATGACAGATTCTTTGATACCAACACAGGCTCATTTTTCTCTTCACAAAGATGAATTTTAATATTTCAAAACCAATGGAGAAGATAGTGTCAGGCACAATAAAATGTCTTTGGAGGACACATAATGGCTTCCCTGATTGCCAGTCTAGAAACACTTGGCCCTAAAGGCAGCACTGGTGATGACAAGGAGGTAGAAAGGTTTGCAGATTCTCACCCAGACGAAGATTTAAGTGGCCTATGATTTCCATTATCATACAAGTAAATATCAGACAGATGATTCTCTCTGAGATATACCAGCTCTTAAGCTCTTACACTCTTAATATTCAGCATAGCAATTCTTTTGCTGATGAGTATTAACTGTCTTTAGAGATGGTCAGAAATGTGGAGAAAATGCTGTTGATTGAAAAATTTGTTTTCTGGAAATAAGTTCTGCGGAATTTCCTGAAGTCCAGGACTGCAGGGTATGTTGTGACTAAAAGTTTCAGATTCAGAATGAAACACAGTGGGCCAACATTCTGAACTTTAGAAAATGTGAAGAAGATGAGAAAAAAAGAGTATGACTCCTCGCTGTCGTGGATAGCACAAATGAGAACCACAGAACTGGGTCTAAACAGAACATTTTCACACACAACAAAGATCAGGGACATCTGACTCTATCCTGTTGACTCTCTTCCAACTCTCAGTTTAACCTGGCTTACCCCAAATGACCTCTCTTATGGAAACAGCCACCAAAATACAATAAACTGAATTTAGCTGAGCTCTCCAGGGATTATTCCTAAACCCTCTGTGCATGTGTGCATGTGTATTACAGGCACACAGAAATGAGACTGCATGTAATAGTGAGAAGCTCTAACTTGGTCAGGTCTTTAATGGAGTAAACCCAAACAGTTTATTAGATAAATCATTATTTCCATCTTTGCTAATGCCTGAGAATTTATTATGTTGGCCTTTGCAAGAATGAGACCTCTTCTATTTAAAGCAGAGTATCCATCTGACAACACACCAGTGTATTTCTGCAGAACAGGATGTTCTTCTACACCCACATTTTTTCCCCTCACTTCCTTCCTAGTTTTCTTCTGCCTTTTGGGAATAAGATACCAGAAAAGAGCTGAAAAGTGAAGACTTTTGGAATACTTTTGCTAAAATGAGACTTTTCAAAAGTCTTTCAGAATTTTTTCAAAGATGAAATGTTATGCAGAATTGTTTTCCTAGGACAATTTCAGGGACGGCGTGGTTGTAATGGTAGGAAGAAGTCACTCTGCTACTGATTGCTCAAGGGTTGGCTTGCAGACAGGGGTGCTAACACCAGAGGAGAAAGTTTAGTGGGTAAAGCCAGAAACAGACAAGAAAGGGTTAAGAGCAAATCTGAGCCTAATTAGTCCCAGGATGTTGTGCTTGGACTAGCCCAGCTTGCAAAGAACAGAGCTGAGGAGTCTGAGGAGAACAGACAGATTATTTTTACACATGGCAAGAAGTGTGCCTTGGTCATGTAACCCACCAGAGAAGGGACCCAGGATCACCTCCACTGTTTAGCAAGGGAACAAGTCCCCAGTAAATGTGGTTTATGAATGTGTATGATAAATGTGGTAAAACCACTTCGGTGCATAGTCTTTCCCAGTCCATGGAAGTGATATGCAATGGAAAATCAGCTGCGGGCAGACAAGCCATGTTTTTAACTGAAAAGTAAGGAACTTTTTGAACTCTGCTGTAAATAATCAAGGTGAAGGTTTGAAAAAGTCCTTTTGGACTTCTACACCCTTTTTTTTTTTTTTTTTTTCCTATGTTCTCTTCTGTTCAGAGCAAATAATAGATCTGCTGCAACAAAGCATGAATCTATTCTTTTTGGAGATGGTGAAGATGGAGGTCTTGTCCTCTTGGTAAACTTGGAAGACAAGTTTCATCAAACTTCTGAAACCATCCTTCCAGCTTCAGCTTTCCTCCCACACAGAACCCTGGGCACAGGAATGCATCCACCTGACTCCTCCAGGTGGACTGCAGTAATTCTCTGACTCTGTAGCTGTTGGTGAATCATGGTATCTTCCAGCTGGCCAAGAGTGCCACCATCTGCCTTCATCATGGTTCAGGGAGCTGTAAGTCAACCTCATCCTTCAGTAATTTTCAGTGTCAGCTGGAGGCCTGGGTGATAATTTTTGCAACGAATGTATTAACCTAATGCTGCATCAAAGGCTAAAGATCAGCTTCTGGTCCAACCTCAAAGCCATGTCCAGGGTGAAATGCAACAAATTCATGTAAAGAAGGAATCTAGCTCTGACTATGATGGTTGGACTAGATGATCTTAGTGGTCTTTTCTGACCTTAATGATTCTTTGATTTTTTTGGCTCAGTATCTCCAGAAGAGGATTCCTGTGAACCTCAAATCTGTGCAATTAAGGCAGCAAGGACATGTCCTTTTGAGTTGCTGCGGGCATCTGAGATGGAATACACACTTCTTTGTTCGAGCAATGAGGGAGCACAGTTTTCAGGTGATACGATGATATTCAAGGACAAAGGCCTGCAGCAAGGCATGGTGAGTCTAAGTGAATGAGCAATAAAGCAGCAAATTAAATTTAATGTAGCCAAACTTGAAGTAATGTTCATGGCAGGAAAAATGTACTGAACTTCACGTATAAAATTATGGGTTCTGGGCTCACTCAGGAGAAAGATATTGAGACTATAGTAGTACTGTGAAATGTCAGTTCATTGCTCAGTAGTGGTGGAATAAGCAAATTAAATATTAACAGTTACCAAGGGGCAAGCAGAAGAGGGAATTTTATCATGCCACCGAATAAAACCAGGGTTCACTCACATCTTGAAGAGTATCTACCGATCCCTTTTCTCCAGAAATAATATAGTGTTGATAGCGAGAACTCAAGGAAGGGCAATAACTATAATTCAAAGTCAAAAAGAAAAAAAGAGGTCCACATAAAGAAGTTACTAAGTAGGCAAGATGAACTTTGGTCTGGGAAAGCAAAGATACTTGAAGGATAAGTGAAGGAGATCTACGGAATGATGGTGAGTGAGGTTTAACATGAGCAAGTGTAGAGTCTTGCAACTGAAACTCTTCTCTGAAAAGTTCTCCATGGAGACCTTTGACCCCAAGAATATAGCAGTGTCACAGACTCCATGATGATGCCAGATACTACTGATGAGCTTGCACAGAAGGTATATGCATGCTCAAGTGGTGGTACACTGATTGCTGATCAATAGCTTAAGCAACTTACAGCTGTGACCTATTGACCAAGAGCTGCCTGTCTCTCTTGTAGCACGTATGGTATTTTAAAAATAAATTATTTCTGAAGAGAGATTCATGCAACTTTATTTCCCTTTATTTATAAGTAAGTCTTCTCTTTTTCCTAAAGGGATGGAACTCCATGGAGAGGAATGTACCTTGACTTGTAGCTGTATTGATTCTGTCCATCCTCTCACTCTTAATGGGATGGAGAAGTTATTTCTTGCAGCGGATGGCTTTGCCAGGCCAGGGCTGGCCAGCACCATCAGATGAAGAATGAGCGTGGGAGTCCCATTCCTGACCTCCTGCCCGCAGTGGGATTGACATAACTCCATAACACAGGAAAAATGCCTCTTCCACACGACAACAAGATAAACGTTTTGATAAGAAAGTCCCCAGATGGGAAACACCAGCAGCCCTGAGGTATTAAAAAGAAAGAAAAAGATGACTGGAGTCGAGCTGCCCTGGCAGGTTTAGCATCAAGACTCACTCCAGCCCTTTTACAGCCCTGAGCATGGATGTATCTGTTTGTTTTATGAAGCGAGCTTAGTGTCAGTGAAATGGAGTCTGGGATCACACTGGGATCACACTGCCTCTGAAGAGTCCCAGGTGCTGTGCAGTGCTCGGCTTTCATGTTTAAAAATCACAGCTATAATTTCTGTTTTATTGTTGCTATATTCAACCAGCATCCCATCTCCTTCCTGGGCACGGCTGCTGCTCTCTGTTTTTACTGTCCCCTTTGCGTTGCTCTCTCCTCGCTGGGTGGTCCTGCTTTCCCTAGAGGGCCCACTTTAGCAGAAGTGTAGCAAAGACATTGTTTTCTTTTCATGATCCAAGTGCCCTGAAAGCCATCCTTTGGCTGGAAGGCATCTGTCTCCTGTCCTTCTCACATCCACTCTCATTTGAAGGCCACTTTTGGAAAGGGAGGGGAAACCTCAACTTTTCTCTCTGACTTCCCCCAGGGACAAACAAGGCACTGAAGATGGATGACCATGGTGTCCTTTCATCTTCTACACAGATGAGCTGAGCGAGTGGGGCTCACATTGGTCTGGGCTGTTTAAGCCATTGAAATAGGGCTGTGACCAAGGAGAACATGGAAAAATCAAGACTCCCATATGTATTCAAATCTGTCTCCAGGACAGCAATTTATGCAACACAATTCATGTAAAAACAACGAGAAAATGTCCCCTTTTCTAATTCTACTTATCTCAGCCTTACCATTCAATGTCCCAATGGATTTTGCCCACAGAGGTTGTGGATGCCCCATCTCTGGAGATGTTTAAGGCCAGACTGGAAAACCTAATCTAGCGCTTGATCTAGTGGTTGGAAACCCTGCCCATGGCAGAGGGATTGGAACTGGATGATCTTTGAGGTTCTTTCTGACTCAAGCCATTCTGTGATTCTAGAATCTCCCCTCACTTCACTAAAGCATCACCCATTTGTCTTTGGGCCCTTCCATTTCTAAAGGTGACCTGCTGGGTAAGGCTCCCACACTGATGCCAATTTCTTAGGAGATTGCTGTGCTATGCACATGACCAGAGATGTCCAGATGTCACTGAGTCACATGAGACCATTATTCAGCTTGCTGGGATCCCCCTTCAAATTCTCTCCTTGATGCAGCAAATCAGCTGCATTATTAAAATGATTAAAAATAGACTGAGCTCACCCGAGACTGCATCTATAATGGATCAATTGCTTTTTATACATTTTTGGCTCCCTACAGTGCTGCTTTGTCGTGTCACTCACACTCATTTGGGTGAGATCTTGAAATAATAGGCACATTCAAGAGATATAAATATAGCTGTTTATTGCCTTAAAATGGGTCTGCAGGCAAATCACAGCCTTGGCTTCAGGTACTTGGCAGTTAAATCTTCTCCCTCTGTCCTTTCTCTCTTGGACCTGGATCAAATGCTGGACTTTGCAGCTTGAGGATTGCTTTATCTTAAGATATAGGCTCTATTTCTGCTACATAAAATTCATTGCCTTCTAGGCCACTGACTTAATCAGTCCTTGGTGTTAGCTTGGATTTGATTCCTGTATGAAATAGTACACAGTTAACATTGAAAAGCAGCAGTACAGTGAAATAAAAATAAATGTGCTGCATTGTGCAGCTTAACGGGGTGTTAATTTCTTCGGAGCGCATAAATAGGAGGCACAGAGCACATCTGTTTGCTGGCGTTGCATTGGGGAAGGGGAAATTCGGAGTTTTGTAACAGGGACAGGCTGAACTTTGTTCCATGTTTTGCAGCGCTGCACAAAGTCTCCTCTGTAGAATAGCCAGTTAATTACAAATGATATTTACAGTTCCCTTGTGATGCATGCCCATATTTCTGCTGTTAGGATTTCTTTAAAACCTGGCACCACATGAGGGCTGGGGCCCCAGCGAATTATAGTGGTTGGGATGGAAGGGACCTTAAAGCTCATCCAATTCCCATCACTTGCTGCGGGTTGCTTGCCACCCACCAGCTCAGGCTGCCCAGGGCCTCACCCAACCTGGCCTTTAGCACCTCCAGGGATGGGGCATCCCATTACCATATCTAACTACCCTCTGAGTAAAGAATTTCTCATTCCTATCTAATCTAAATCTGCCCTCTTTCAGTGGTCTTAACAGCTGTCCTCCATGCCACTGATGTCCACACAACACCCTGATGTTTGCAGAGGGGTTATATCACCCACCCACCTTTCTGCATGTCCAGGTCTCAACTAGTGAACATGACATGCAGCGTCCATTTCTCATTGCCTCCCCTGCTTCCTCCTCCATCTCACTTTGCACAGGGCTCACAGAAATCACCTCCAGGCAATGACAGGACACCACCTGGACACCACCAGTGCGTTTAGCAACATTTGCAATGTTTCTTGCTACATGACACATTTATTTCAGCTTGTAAAGGCTTGATGACTCCAAAAGAACCAATGTCCTCTACTTCTAAAGCATGCACAACATAAAATGTTGTAGCAGTGTCTGGAGACGGAGTAGAGCAGGGATTTTAACCCCCTTATTTATAAGGCTGCACAGTAAATTGCCAGTGGGTGGGAGAACTTCTCCAGAGGCAGATAGGAGCAGAAACCTGCACTCCTCCTGACCACCGTTAGGGATCAGAGAGGACATCTTCCAAAACTATTCCTGACAGCTCCCAGCACCCCACTTGAACTTGAAATGACTTTGTGCGTGGAATCATAGAATCATCTAGATTGGAAAAGATCTTCAGCATCAAGTCCAAGCATCATCCTGACCTACAGAATCTCACGACAAAACCATGTCCACAACCACACATCTCTTAAATACATCCAGGGATGGGAACTCCACCACCTCCCTGGGCAGCCCATTCCAATGCCTGACCACACTCTCTGTGAAGAACTTTTTTTTAATGTTCAGTATAAACCTCTCCCTGTCACAGCCTGAGGCCATTTCTTCATGTCCTATCACTTACCATCTGAGAAAAGAGACCAACACCCTCCACACTGCAACCTCCTTTTGGGCAGTTGCAGAGAGTGATGGGGTCTACTTCCAACTCCCTCTCCTGCAGAATAAATAACCCCAGTTCTCAGCTGCAAAGCAATCTCAAAGCAATCACAGCAAAGCAGTCTTTCATTTAACCTGGCCAGAGGATGTCCCAGAGGTCTCCACCTCTCTTGGAAGAGGTCCTCACCTCCCCACCCCTCTCCATCCCCTTCCCTCCTTCTTCCTCAGAGCATTTCATCTTTGGGAGAGTCCGCCCACAATTCCAGAACTGAACCCTTTCCCGATTCCCCCCAGCACCAGCACCCACCTTCACCCGAAGCTCACCTTGGGCAGGGGTGCACAGCCCCTGAGCTCGGCCGGCACCCGTGAGTGTCTGCAGAGCCGCGGGAGCTTGCGCCGCATCCTCACGTACTTTTTCATTTCCTTATTTTGCGTAAATGTAAAACTCCTCTTACTGTCTGCATCCAGCTGCTGACAGCATCTGTTGGTACCTATTTGTCCTAATACCTGAACACTGGAAATAAGTTTTTATAAGTTGGTAGTTTCAGCTGTTGAATGTCCAGCTGCTATTATATTCATAGAGGCTCCATCCTTACACTGCTGAACATAATAATAAAAATCTCTCCAACATTTTATTCTCAAACCCTTCCCTCTATTCTTTTTTACATGTTGCTACTCAGTTGAAAAAGGATGGCATCTGCTCACAGGAAAAAAAGATGATGAAAGCTAGAGAAACTCCTTGACACACTCCTTTTGGCTTTATGTATTTCACTTTGAATTAGGGTGCCAAACTAGGAGAATGACACTGCAGACTTCTGAGGCATTAAAAAAACATGAATCAGACCTCAGCATGATTTTTTTTTTTTTCCCTAAAAAACCAGAAAGTCTCCAACTATAGAATTAAAAAAAGAAAAGAATACTTTTTTGGGTCCTTTCTCTTTGCTCCTAGTTTTGCTATAGTTCTTTGTACTCCTTTTCCCAACAGTAGTGAAGGACAAAAAATCTTCTTTTTTCTTGCCAAGTCTGGTATTGTCAGGTATTGAATTAGTTGGAGGAATCAGGTCTTTAGGAAGGTCTCAGGGACTGTGATATTCCTGGGAATGCCCTTCTCCAAACCAAGTCTGGCATTTGTAAAGGGTCCCTCATTGAGCAACCTGCAGGGGGTTGTATTGGCTTACGGCGGCCTTGTTTTGTTCTCCGTGGTCAACAGAGATCAACAAGGACTTCTAAAACAAGGCCATTCATCCTGTGGGCATTCAAGCATTCTCTCCATGGACTGCTGGAGAGAGCCTCAGCAGCTCAGTAGGATGAATCCCCTCCTCAAAGCTTTGGTGAGGGTCAGTAGCAAGAGGGAGATGGGAAAGGGCACTTTGGTTGGCTCTGCCACTATGCTGTACTGCAACTGCAGGTAGTCCTAGGAAGAGATTTAGTTTGGGAAGAGACAGAGGACATCTTTTTCATGTCCCCTGTCATCACAAAGTCCACAAGTTGCAGAGCAAAGTGTTGCCAGCACACCTATACAACCAAAAGATGCATTAGTTGAATTTCCCAGGTTGATCCAGGAGGCAGACTGGAAGCAACAGGACAATACGATATGGGAAAATGATTTTCTAGTGCCAAGTCTAGAGTTTGGTTTACCGCTGGAGATGTGATCAGATCATACAAGATAGGCACTGGGGAGATAGTAGCACCTCCAAAAGTGCTTCTGCACTATTGTATGTCCTCCTCCTACCCAAGTGAGACCCCCAAAATGACCCCAAGGGACAAATGACAGATTAAAAAAACCAAGTTTCTCCCCTCTCCCAATATTGAAGCATGGCATAATGTGACATAGAAATAGCTTGAAGAGACAACAATCTCCTCAATGGCAGTGCTTGGCTGAAACAATCAGCAGCAATTCCTCTCCATGCCATGGCTCTGCGGGGTGGAATAGAGATGACAAATCTGTCTCTGATTATGCTCCATTACATCCTCACAGCACTTCCTGTGCTGCCTGCAGAGTAGATATTCTCACTTTGCTTTTAAAGAATTTCAGGTAGAACAGACAGCCAGCATCTCTGGCAGCAGCAGCAACCTGGTGCTTCAGTGTTTGATCTTTCCCCTATCCATGTATAAATGCTTAGAGGACTCAGAAATCACCACTTTTCTGGTGCATCTATCAGGAAGATACCTATTAAAAGTACATGGTACCTGCGCCCTATGCTCCTTAGCAAGAATTCTGCTACAAAAACAGGTAGGATCCAAACCCTGTGTATCAGTGAGTACCTAGTGGAGCCCATCTACTATTTCAGATGAACTCTGGGAGCTCGGCAGTTTGGATGTCACGTTTCTTTGCAGATTACTGTCTCTTCTTCCCTCTTTCCCATGTGAAGCAGCACTCAGCACAAAGGCTCCAGCCAAAGCTTTCTGTCCCAGAGCTGTCTGCCTGCATGCCAGCTCTGCCTCGCTCTGTAAATGTCCTCTAACCACCCAAGAGGAGCCTGAATGCTCCTTGATGAGTTCAACAGGGGACAAATGGAAAGCACTTGCAGGGAGTGCCTCTGGAAATATAGCTAATGTTCGCTCCAGGGTGACAGGTTTTGCTCTCCCGGGTAACCCTGACAGATCCATCAGGAGGCACTTAGTTATAAAACCCCAAGACCTCTGCAAAGGAACCCCTGTGTTTATGCTGCTCTGAAATGTCTAGTTAATGTAAAAGTGAAAAAAAAAAAAAAGGCAACATAATGGGCCTCTTTAGAGGGTTTTAGGCACTTAGTGGAAAGCAGGAAGCCAAGGTCTGTATAATTAAATTGCTAATCTCTCACCAGATCTGGCAGGCTACGTTCACTTGTTAAAAACAGTTTTGAGCCCCACAGCAATCTTTGCTTCAATGCTGGGCACAAGCCAGTGTCCTTAATTCCTTCAGCCTTGAAGCACTTCCAGTAGTGCTATACTCTTCATCAGAGAGCTGCCCTATAGCAAAGCCCAGACACCAAGTAGAGTCAAGAAGACCAGCTTATTTGTTAATAAAGAGACTGCTAAAATGACACATGTGCTATGCCCTCTGGTATGGTCCCTCTCACAACAATGTTCACTCATATCTTTTTTTTTCTATCTTTCCATACTTAAGAAACCATCTGTTGAGGATCCCCACCAAACTCAACAGATGAACCCCATACATGTGAGGTGCCACGCACATACCTGCAGAAGGATTGGCTTGCTGTCTCCCTACTTTTGCACAGTTTCTACACTGTAAAATAAATACCAAGACCCAACTGGAACAGGCTGCCCAGGGAAGTGATGGAGTCACGATCACTGGAGGTGTTCAAGAAAGGAGTAGTTATGACCCTGAGGGACATGGCTCTGTGAACATGGTGGTGATGGGTCAACGGTTGGTCTAGATGATCTTGGAGATCTTTCCCAACATTAATGATTCTACGAGATCATAGAATCATAGAATGGTTTGGGTTGGAAGGGATTTTTAAGATCACCTAGTTCCAACCCCCCTGCTATAGGCTGGGACACCTCTCTCTAGACCAGGTTGCTCACAGCCCCATCCAGTCTGGTCTTCTTCCAGGAAGGGGGCATTCACAACCTCACTGGGAAACCTGTTCCAGTGTCTCACCACCCTCTGTCCTGTTTACTAATCAAAAACAATTTTGGGACAATTTTGGAGCTGAAATAAACTCACACATTCGTTGATGGTACCTCTCTCCTACTACAGCACTGAGATTAACCACAGGGACAGAAAGCACATGAGGGCCACAGTCGTTTTGCCAGGAAAAACAGGCAGTTATGGAGGCATATGGTGGGATATTTGGGTTTATTCATCACTTTAAGGAAATTGCAGAAAACAAAATAATACAGATCTTCTTTCTTTTCACTGCTCCGGCCATACACTTGGTGCTTATGTTACTCTACATCATTTCCTCACCTGGCTGTAGGTCACACCATTGGAGGGATGTCCCAGGAAGCACAGGCTCACATCACTCACAACTGCTTATCTGCTCAGCTCTGAGTCCTTGGGAGCAGCTTTGTGTCATGCTTCATCCCCAGGCAAGAGCATGCGAGCTGTGGGGAGGACAGAGGCAGGAGGGAAAAGCAGCCTGGAAATCAAAGTGCTCATCTCTTTGAATGGGGCTGGTCCCCAACAGTTCCTTACAGCCCTTTCACTGATACAGGTGGGCAAAAGGCTCAGAAAGGCAGAGGGGAAGGCAGGTGACAGTGGGGCGATTACAGACCTCTAACAAAAAACATGCAGCAAACAGATGGTACATGAATAAAACCTGAGAGAAGAACACTCAAAAAAACCCAACCTAATGGTTGAGACTGCATCCAGTGCCACCTGAGCCATCAGCTGAAGCAGTGAGAATCCTGCTTGATGGTTGCAGTGGATGGTTTGGGCTATAGTAAAACTATTCAGTCTTTCTTGAAAGGCATATGAGACCCTCAAGGACAGTCTCTGTGGTGGTCTTGGCATTTGCATCTCCATTGGACTGGCCCTGGGCATGAATGAAAGAAAACATAAGGAGCATTCAACTTCAGGAAAGAAAATCACCCGTTTGTTCTTCTAAACGTCTTTCATGTTTTTGATGACAGTGAACTTTAAAATATATGGTCTGCTTGAATTCATAAGAATGTTTTGGTTTGCTCTGAGTCAAGCACCAAGGACACTCAGATTTTATTTATGTCACTGAAGCAGTCACCTGTCACTGTCTGAAACAGCATCAAATATTACAGCTTTTTCCTCAAGAAGAGGATGGCAACAAGATGACTGCAAGAAATGAAGCTATTGTAGCTTAGCAAATTGCTACTCATTAGCTTGAAATGAAGATACTTGCATGCTTCCAGCACATTTCAATACCACATAAAACATAGTAATTTTAATTAATTTAATGGTAATAACTTGCTAATCTGTGATAATTCAGTCATTTGCCTACTGCTCTGCTTATGTAACTGGTTTCACTGGCTGGAGGAATGAAGGGACACACACACATGGGCCACTTCCCTTTGTAGGTCACCTAGAAAACCATCTTTATGATGTTCTTAAATACATATATTCTGTAGAAAGAAGATTTACAGGTTTTTTGTTTTTTTTTTGGAAGAATAGGCCAGTTTTGACAAATGTATAATGGGGAGACATTTATGACTTTTTAGTTAAAATCAGGAAGAAAGCAGAGTGCTGAGTGGTTGGAGGAGGACAGCAGAGGACACCTTCTGCTCTCCCACATCTACAGGACATGCATCACCACTCACTATCACAATCTACCTTTTTCCCTTGTTCTTTCTCCCTTTTTCAACAGTTATTTCCCCAGGCTGGAAAAGTCTTTATTTTTCCCCTCTAGTGTGAAAGGCAACTTCAAAAAATGAAATAGGTTGGGAAAAGACAGCATGTAGGATTGCTCAAGACAGTTTTTCTCAGGCAGCTTTACACACTCATGAGAACAGCACCAGAGCCTCGGGGAGCAACTGGGAAACATATCCCCACTGTAGATGCAATTGCCAACCTTGAGTTATTTTGACTCTGTCATGTATTTTTGGACAGATCACAAGGAATGCTGAGAATCTACATTTCCTAAGGGCCTCTTTGAGAGCTATGATCACTAAGGACATCATGAACTGAGACCTGAATGCATTAGCATACCTTCTGGTCTACAAGGCTTCTAAGAAAATACATGATCTGTGGCTTCCCCTGAAAGATCTAGAGTTTTTGTGGTCTGTGAATTCCAGATAAGCAGCTGCACCTCATCCAGAGATGCATGGCCAGAAGAGTTTCTCAAATGGCAGTTTGGGCTTGAGCAGTTCAATCAGGCCCTTGGATTGCGTCATCTAAATCACCCTTCACGCACTTTAGGCATCAAATCAAATACAGACAACTACAGCTGTAGGAACTCTGCATTTGGTAGCTAGAGGAAAATCTCATCCCAGGCTCCAAACCTCATTTTTTGAGAGCTGCTGCTCGGAGTTGGTAGTGAAACAGCAACAACAGCCATGTTGGACATGAGCAAGTCAACGTACATGCACACAAAGAGATATCTGGCTATTCAGCAATGCTCATTATGTCTCCGTGAAGCCGCCTGTGTGTCCTTGGTGGCAGTTGTACCTCAGCTGGGATGTTCCTGCCTGAGAAGCCAATGGCAGCACATGGATGCTCAGGGGGGGCATTGATTTTCCTGAGTTGTCCATAAACCACAGACAGAGGATGCCAGGGAAAGGCCACAAGTGCTACTTTAACAGCTGAGATGTTAAAATCACAGTATAACCAAATTGTGGACATGAAAAATCTCTCAATTCTTTGAGATAATGATTGGAATCAACTTCAGTATACTTGAATTTACTTATTATTCTTTGCCTTACACATTTCCTCCACAGAACTAGCTAAGTAAAACACTTCATGTTCCCCTCCCTGCTCAATCCTGGCACCAGGCACAATGTAGTGCCTACTGTGTGCCATTTCAAAGGCGGTTGTACTTCAGAACTGGGTAAGGAGAATGTATCCTCAATAACAAATACAGCATCTTGCATTAAGCCTTAACCACCCGCTCCCTATATATGTAGGAAGCAATTTCCTATGTCACGGGACTAAATAGATAAGGAGCATTCAGGGTGGGAAAGATGACAAAGGGAAGATATGATCAAAAAGTACAAAATCATGAAGGACACAGAGATGGTGAATAAAGAAGGATTATTATAGTTCTTTTTATTTATTTATTTTCGTTGTTATTTTACTGTATAACACCAGGACTTAGGACTATGCAATGACACTATGAGGCTGCAGATTTAGAAGGAGAAACAGCTTTATATTACAAAAATAGGGAAAGGATCACCAGAGGAAGCAAGTGAAGCCAATGAAGTATATAGGTTGGAAATGGAGTTAGGCAAATTGACATAGGAAAAGTCCATAAAGGGTTGTTAAGCATGACAAAGTCAGGAAGTGGCTGAAATAGTGATCCTTGGTGCTAGCAGAGGATGTGCTGGGGAAGCAGCTCTCCAGACTTGCCTTGTTTTTTCCTTCTTCTACGTGTCTGTGGCTGGATGTTGGGGCAGGTGAACCTTGGTTTAACCAGCAGAGCTGTAACATTACAATACTGGCCATGTTATCAGAGAGAGTCCTCTTGAGAGTCATTCAGAGCACGGCTGTAATTCAGCTTCTTCCCTCCCACACCCTCCATGGACTGCAGAGCAATGCAGGGGCAGCATAAAGTACATCGGACACCTGAAATTGCTTAGTTCAAATGTCCCTTTTTCTGACTGATTTGTAAAACGCAATAGCAAGACAGGTGTCTGAACCCCACTGCTTTTAAAACTCTTAATTTAGTTTGATGCTTTTTACAGTCTCTCCAGGCACCTCCATGAAACCTCTATGAAAATCAGGCCTGGAGTAATCTCTTCCCTTTTATCTCCTGAAGCTCAGATAGTGCTTGCAAAATGCCTTGTGACCCACAGGTAGATGCTATAGCTTCTCCATGCTTTGCAACCATTATTAGCAAGGCCTCTCAAACATTAGATTGCCTGAAAAAATGCATATTTTTTTCTGTTGGCAAGAATTATTTCAGTAAGTTTTCTTTTGACAGATCACAGACAGTGAATGCAGTCACACTGGTGGCAGCTCCATCAATCTCTGACTTTTGAAGCTGATCTCTATTCCTCTTACCTTCCCCATATCCCACAGGAAAGTTGAAAAAAGAGGAGTCTTCAAGCCTGGCTGGGCAGCTTATGTGTGACCATGCCAGATTGCAGGCTGAACCACATGTACCAAAACCATAAATCAGCTCTGCAGTGCGAGACTGCTGGAGGAGAACTCTACGATATGTATTTGCCACATATCCAGGGCTCATTTCAGAGAGACCCTGGTGAAAGTGGCTTTATCAGACAAGCTTGCGGGCTGCACACTTTGGTCACACCCCAAAGCAGTGGAAAAAACAAGCAAAGTCCCAGATCAGATCTACGTGCAAAGTCTAAATTAGTCCCCCCTACAATTTTTAATTTCCCTGTTACAAAGGTGGAAGAATTTATCTGGTCTGGACAGGAAATGACATATTTTGCTAAATTTGGGGCTATGCTTTTAAAAATAAAGAAATAAAATCAAGCTGAATTTTATGACACAATGGTTTCTTGAGCAATTTAAATGTTGAAATGATGAAAATGAGCTTTTCTGGTTTGTCAAGAAAGAGAGGCTCCCCTTTTTGTGTAGCAGAAAACATTAGTTGAATTCAGCCTGAGTCTGTGGATAGTTTCAGTTAGCCTGAAACTGCATTTATTAGTAAAGAAGCTATCCATCTGAAAAATGTTATCTAGTTCTGCCCCAGATGTTCTTCCCGTTGCCTAAAAATGTCCTACTTCTAGACAAAGCTATTGTTCAGCATAGATTTAAACCACTGTGGTTCATTGTCTGGCGCAGCATCTCCCAGGGAAAGCAAACCAATTAAGCTGTTCTATTTTGGAGCCTCAGTGACTGTTTGCGCAGTTATTATGTCATATAAGAGAACACAGTCTTATAGGCTTTGACAGATATGACTGCACTTCTTATAAGCAAATACCGTGTGTTCAGCAGCTTTGAGACAGAAGTGGCCACAACAGAGCTTAGGAAAACAGAAAAAGCCATCTGAAACCAATGCAGCATCCTTCATCCAGGTCTATGTCAAGTGCCTGTACCAAAAGCTCCACCAAAGCCTGTCAAGTAGTAAAATAAAAACATGGTTCCTGAACCCTGTTGATAAAAGATGACTTACAGGTTGAAGCACAGGGAACTATGTCCTTTTCAAACTTTTCATTATACAACACCTCCCTCCTGCCCCCCGAAAACCTGTTACGTGTAATGATGATTGTTTTCATTATTTTGCAGATCTTCTAAAAGTTTGATTGAGGGCTTCCTCTCTTGTTATGAAATTAGTACAGTACAGTCAAAATGAATCACGTTTGTCTTGCCAAGTTGTCTCTGCCTTTTGTGGCAAGAAATCATAGAATCATAGAATCAGTAAGGTTGGAAAAGACCGCTAAGATCATCTAGTCCAACTGTCAACCACCATGCCCACTAAACCACGTTGCTCAGTGCCACATCTGCCCTTCTCTTGAACACCTCCAGGGAAATGTGTGCAATGTGTCCTTTCAGCAAGGTTGATGGAAGCAGGGATGGAGGTGCCCTCTTCACTGCAGTGGTGATAGAGCACTGGCATGGGCTGCCCATGCAGCTTGTGGATATCCATCCTTGGAGATTTCAGAGCCCACCCAGACGTGGCTCTGAGCACCCTGCTGTAAATGACGCTGCTTTGAGCAGGTGGTTGGAAGAGATGATCTCCAGAGGTCCCTTCCAGCTTCAGCCATCCTGTGGTTTTGTGATTATGTGCACATGTCCTGACCACGGCGCACAATGACTGTAAGTCACTGTGTGTACAGCTGGTCTCTTAACACATCTGCTCCTGGACCTGCACTTACCCTCACAGTATCGACAGCTTTCATCTTGCAGGCTGCAAGCTGAGTACATCTATTCATTTTATATTTATTTTACCAAGAAGACAAAAATACATCGGCCAGATTTACAGATTCAATGCTTTCCCTTTATCCAGCAAGGCAGATGGACCAGGTTCCCAGCTGCCTCATGCCCCTAGGTGACTCATCTGCATCTATTAGCTACTACTGACTCAGATAGAACTTGGGGTGGTGACCTGTACAGTAGAAACCTCTCATTTTCTTAGTCCGCTCCCACTCAGGGATATTTTCCAACCATCATCTTAGGAATGAGGTTAAAAAGGCACGTGCAAGAGCACAGATTTGTAAATACTGACTTCCATATACATTATTTGATTGGCCCTTACAGCAGGGTTGATGGGCCCTGGTTGTGGGAACAGCAGGTGGCCTGGCCCAGCCCAGTCTGCACTGAATCTTGTGGATTTATCAGTATTTATTGACTGTACATTACTTATGGAGCTCATCTTTTTTTTAACTCTCCAAGACATGTCCTGCAGTGCATTGCCAGAATTATGTTCCCATTCTTCTCGTGTGGTTAAGGCAAGTGAGTTGTTTGGTTCTGCCTGAAAAAATAGTTCACATCCCAGCACTTGCTTCTTACTAAGCAAATTGTCCCCACACATGCTTTTCAGAACCCAAACCAAAGGTTATGCCACCAAAAATATTCAAACTGTACTACAGGGGGAAGAGCTGCAGAAAATCCACAAACAACCTAAAAATGAATCATAGAATCATAGAATCACCAAGGTTGGAAAAGACCTACAAGATCACCCAGTCCAACCGTCCGCCTATCACCAATATTTCTTACGAAACCATGTCCCTCAACACAACATCTAAATGCTTCTTGAACACCTCCAGGGTTGGTGACTCCACCACCTCCCTGGGCAGCCCATTCCAGTGCCTGACCACTCTTTCGAAAAAGTAGTATTTCCTAACGTGAACATGAGTTCATGTTTAGGCAAGAGATTGGACAAGAGATGTCCCTGTCATAGGTGTCCCTGTTCATTGCAGTGGAGATGGACTAGATGACCTTTAAGAGTTCTTTCCAATCCAAATGATTCCATGATTCCATGAGGGTCAATAAGCTCAGGATAGTTCCAGTTTGTATGGAGCTGGATTAACTGGACCAGACTGGGGTGATAGGACAGTACACCGACACAGTGCAACCATAGCTAAGCTTAAGAGCATCAGATAGCCCTGCCTGCTGCTTGCAGTCATTTCCCTCCGCAGCTTAACAATGCCGTGGCCTTGTGTTCATCAGGTGCAGAAGCAGCGTACAGAATGCTCTTTGAAGTGCCACAGCAGCTGCAACAGCTTCCTGCTAAATTAAAGGAAAATACTTCAATCTCCTGTGTGCTGCTCAAGTGTGCGCACAGCAATGAATTTTACAGAGCTCAAAATCCCCACACAGATTTCGTGTATTCATTCAAAAGCCTTAGGGAGCACGAGCCCTGCTTTAACAGCAAGAACACAAAGAACCTCTTCTTTGCGAGTGGAGAGTTTTCTTTAACGTGTGCGAGGGAAACAAAGCCAACACACCAATCATTTGAGCTCTTTCCCTACTGGGACACAGGATTACTCTGCAGCAGTTCGCTAAGTGCTCAGCCTTAAGGTAGAGTGAATTTGAGTATTCAATGCACTTCAATAGAGCAGGGTAGGCAGCCTCCTCCCTGCACCCAGATGGCACCCATTTGTCCTAGTATCAGCCCTCAGCTGAGTTTGTACCCGAAGATAATTCCACTTTATTTTCCTCTCTTGATGAGCCTAGCAGGAAGGCTAATTAAACCCTCTGAACTGTTGCCGTTATTCATCGTTCCCTATAATATAAGCAAACTTGCTCTCGCATTTAAGATCAGGTTCCCTATAAATATCTGCCCTGTGCCTTTGCCTTCATGCTCAAAACATTTCACGCAGCAAATGCAATTAATTTCCTTGCAAGAACATCCGAACAGTGTGATCAAAGTTCTCTGCTAATCCCCGGCAGAAAGCAACCCTCAGTCCACAAGCAGAACGTGCACCAGAATTTGGGGAAACAGCACGACCTAGTGTTCCTTCTGCTTCTCACTGCCTCCTGATGCTGAACGTCACATCCCTACCAACGCTATCCCTACTGAGCTCCAGGGAACACAAGATTTCTTTCTCCATTCTCAGCTTCTTCTCCCCACTGAAAATCATAGAATCATTACAGTTGGAAAAGACCTCTAAGATCATCTAGTCAAATGATCGACCCATCCCCACCATGTCCAACGACCCATCCCTCAGTGCCACATCTACCCTTTTCTTGAACACCTCCAGGGGTGGTGACTCCACCACCTCCCTGTGCCAATTCTGCACCACTCTTTCTGGGAAGAAGTTTTTCCTAACATCCAACCTGATAGTCCTCTAGGGTTTACGCCTCTCTGCCTTTGGCACATCTTGCTTCTTTGTCCAAACAAGAAAGGTGTTACACAACCCTGTATAGCTTGAACAAATTCAAGATCAACATGGGCTTAGGAAAGTCTTCTTGCATTTTGATATTGCCAACCTTGTCTTAAACACTGGTACCAGGGATGTCATATATAATATGGTTCTTTTCTATAAAATGAATTCTACTGAAAGTTGCTTCTCCAGCAAGCCAGTTTAGCTCAGCATCCTTTCAGCTAGAGCCCATCAGCCTAAAACCTTGTACACTGATAGTACATGTTTGTAGAACAGAACTGCCCACGCACCTTCTGTTATGAGCATGACCTCAGAGAAATGATCCAAGCAAAACACCGTGATGTGAACATGCAAGACAAAGTCTGGATCTGCTCTGCTCTGCTATCGCTCATATAGCCAGAAAAAAACTAAGTAGTGTAGTGAGTAGCTCCAGACAGACCTTAAGACATGCATCTACTTTTGACCAGGCCTGTTTTTCATCTGTTCTCAAAGATCTGTCCTTCTCAATGCATATCTCCATGCTGGAACAGCCCACCCGACTGCTGGAGGCTCAGGGCTGTGTGCTTTAACAGAAAAGGCACTGGATTTGCAAAGCAGTTCTAGCTGTGCAGTGCTGCCCTGAGGAACAGAGTTTCTTCCTGACCTCAGAGTCGATGACTTTATTCCCTGGAGCCTGAGGATGCCCTAGAGTTTTTTGTTGCAGTCAATGTAATTGTAAATGTTATTGCTATTTGAGGAACTCGCACAACAAAGGATGCTCCTTCCACATGCTCCCTGACCAACACCTTGATTGGATGCACCATTAGTGAAAAGCCAGATCTCTCTACTGAACAAATTCAGATACATAGGGGGCTGTAAGAAACTGCTTGTGATTTTCTCTCTGGGAAAACTGTAAATGGTTTGTGGGCACTGGCAGACCTGGGAAGAAAAGATCGGGTTGGTTTGCAGATCATCATGGACATAATGATTGCTATGTTTGTTATTTGGAGAAGAAGCAAACAAGGAGCTAGTATCCAGGCAGGGCTCTCTCAAATACCCTGCAGGGCCACAGGTTTGGCACAGGATATCCCTGCTACACCTTGCGTGGCAAGGGAGTTGTGAATGATGGAGCTGTGTTATCCAACCCAGCTGCCAATCCTCTGGAAAGGGATGCCAACCCATCTTTGTACTGGCAAGACTTCATCCCCCATTGTATAAACACAGAAGTGCATAATCAGACCTCAAAGCAAGACACAGCTTGTCCAGCCTTTCATCCAGGCTGGAAGCAGCAGTGCTCTGACAGCTCCACAGCACAGAGCTCCGGATGCTGGAGATCTGAGTCAGCCATCAAACTGGAAGAGTGGATGGCCTGGCAGCAGATAAAACACTGACTCCTTATCTATTGCCCACACCATCTGGGAACCTCTCTCCTTGCCTTCCGAACCCTAATTATTGTTACTGCTTGATCTCAAGAGGTGTTTACGGCATGAACCACAACCAGGCAAGCCTGCTGTTTCTTGCCCTCTTGCTGGCAGCTGGATTTCAACCACTTTATTACCATCTTCACCTGTGAATCAGATGATTGCTCATGCGATCCCAGAGTATTAGTCCTGCTTGCATCGTTGCAAACATTTGGACATTCCAATTTTAAAGGGATTATATGCAAAGCAGAAGAGACATCAACCGTGCCTTTAATGCTTTCCCCTGGTCTCTCATTTCCCTGGGGACAACTCTTTTATCTCAGGGCGCCTTGAAGAGAAATCAGCAATTCAACTACACTATTTTTTTGGCCTTTAATTTCAGATACTTATTCCTGTTTGATCACGTCATGCAGCAACTCACAGAAAAAGAATGAAATTGGTCCCAGTTTCAGATGCCAATTTCTTGCTAAAGCAAAAGCAGGCTGCACTCTCGTTTGCTCTATCCTAATTTTACTCACTCCTTCAACCTGTCAGTCTTGAGGTCTGTCACTCTAAAATACAGACTTCAAGCTATTTTAGCTGTGAGTTCACAGGTTCTGACCTGGTTTAGCTTTAATCTCATGCTGAAATCCAACGGATGGGCTTCACTGTAAGAAAGAGTAGAAGAGTAAGTCCAGAAGGCAACTTGAGCCTGGCGCTCCAAGCATCCTTCCTGCAGGCCAGATCCTTGGGAGCAGACCTTTTCTTATATTGGTGATGCAGCAATGAGGCTGTAGATCCATGTTATAATAATTAATCCTAAACTAATAATCCATAGTTAATAAATCTGGTATACTAAATACAAATCAGCTCAAACTTGCCTTCAGCCCAAACTGCAGACAAGCATGGAGTCCAGCCATATTCCATCCAATCACATCCTTCAGGGATGGTGATCTGCAAATGCTGAAACCATGTGTCCACTGAGTCCAAGAAGGTGGCTTTGAATGTTCCAGTGTGAGTCTTAATGTGCAGAGGGAAGGCAGAAGTATGGGTACATAGTGCTGGGCTGGGAGGATGCTCGTGACATACGCTCTGCTCTGTGAGAGAAGCTTAGCCAAGTACAACCCCCATCAAAACTCTGCTGAATCAGGGTCTCAATAGAGGAAAAAAACCAAGTTTGTTAATTACTGCTGTTACTGATAAATCTCTAAGTGAAGTGAAAATTATAAGGCAAGTAATTTATTTTATGTGCAGATTGTATCTATTTTAATGAGTTCCAAAAATAGAGCTTTAAAGCGGTGGCTTTAAGCTCTGACGTTGCACAGGGTTTTTTTTCCATGTGAAATTTTCCAGGGTGCTTAGTGAAGCTTTCCTTCCCTAGAGATAGAGAATTTTTTTGTGTGTTGCCATGCACTGAAGTGTACCCATGGGTTGAACCTCACTTGACTGGCCAGTCAAGAACTTGGGTTGTTCATCATGGTTCTTCCGATTCAAGCCTACATCCTGCATTGCTAGGAAAAGGGATTGTGTCAGGGTGCAGGGGCACCTGTAGGATGTGAGGCAATTCCATCCCCATCACCAGTTTTTATGCTCTTGAACAGGAGCCATACTGCCTCAATTCCACATCCAGCATAAGAAATGGTAAAACACATGACTGTGTGACTTGGGCCATTCCCTGACATGCCACTCGGCTGTACCAGCAATGCTTTGCACTGCCAGTCTGCAGGAGTTTGCTCAGTGCAAACTGGTGCAGAATCAGAATAGAATCATAGAATCACAGAATCACCAAGGTTGGAAAAGATCTCTAAGATCATCCAGGCCAACTGTCCACCTATCACCAATACTTTTCACTAAATTAGAATCATAGAATATTATGGGCTGGAAGGGACCCTAAGGATCATCAAGTCCAACTCCGGGATCCACACAGGACCACCCAAAAGTCAGAAGCCATACGTATAGGAGACTCCCATTAACACTGCCACTTTACAAGCGGCATGGAGATATGTTCAACCTCAGAGACAGAGCCACTGCTGCCATGACCCCGCAAGAGAAGACAGATGTGCAGTTGGAAGGTTGCTTCACTACCTCTTGGTGGAAGCTCCCATCAGGTTTGGTCCTCAAGAGGTGATGTTACCCTTCTGGAATCAAAGCTCTGGTTGTTGGCAGAGACTGCAGGCGATTTCCTTGGGGCCAGGGCAAGGGGGAAGGGGTGCTGTGAGAACGCAGACTGCTCTATCTGCATGGTGTCTGGGGATTTCTGGATGGGCATTCCCCGTGCAACTTCATTAATATAATCAAGGCCAGGACTTATTTAGTGCTCATCCAGTCACTGCAAAGGGACTGATTACAGCCTGCTCTCCTGGGGCACTATTTCAGTCTGGGACTTGACAGTGGAGTATAAATAGCATGGCAGCTTCACCGAGGAGGTATTCCTATGTGACAAAGAAGTTAAAGCCCATGTCAAGGCCTCGCTAATTGCTCAAATTATTGCTACTGTTAACAGGGCAGCATATTATGTCAAGGAGCCTTTTAGTAGTCATACTACTCCTGCTACAAATGATAAAGTCCTGGATTAATGCTGACAAAAATAATAACAAGGGGACACATTAATAAAATTGGAATGCTGAGAATAAACACTAAATTAAAAGCAAACAACACCTGAAATATTGACTTTGGCAAAATAAAGTGATTCTAAGAGGAAGACGAAAATGTTACAGAGAGGAAATCAAGAATGGAATTATATGCAGGGCAACTTCTGCCAAGCACTTTGAAAACAGAGTTCAGCCCTAGCCACATGCAGACAAGCTCTGGTGTGCACCAATTCAGCTGCAAAAGTTCTCTCCTTACAGAGTCTATGGGAGGTGAAGGAGAAGAGATCCCAAGAGAAAGATCCCAAGACTTGAGTGCTGGAAATACCCTCTCTTGATGATACTGCAATACTAAATATCACCAGCCCCTCTATTTCACCTTGTTTGATGGAATTCTCCTTGTGTTTTCAATGGATCCAATGGAGCAGGACAGTGACAAAGATGTTTAGTAACAGTAATACAGTCATTCCCCTTTGGAGGAGCAGGATGATTTCCCCACTTTATAGTCATGTAACTGGGACTGAGGGATGAGGAGAGCTCTGCCTGGGAAAATGAGGTCGGAGACAATAACAGGAATCATGCCTGTCAAACTCTAGCACTTCTTTTTCCATGGGACAGCCACTTGCTTCTCCATGTTCAGCCAATTATGAATTTAGGCTGGTGTACCCACTACGGATACAAAGGGGCTGGCTGATTTCTCTTTTACTGCAGTAAAATCAGGACTAACTTAACAATAGCAACAACAACAAAATCTGACTTATACTGTGTTAGGTCCAATCCAAGTAGAGATTCAACTTCATATTTGCAGTTTCCCCTCTCTTAGCACTGGAAAAGCTGAATTTCCACATCTCATCCCAGGAATTCTGTCACAAGTGATGAATCCTCTCTTTCAAATTCCCATCACTGCTGGTGCCACAACATATAGGCAGTTCTCTTAATTACACTGTTGTCTTTCTTCTATCTTATGTAATCAGAGATTCCTAATATAAAAGATATCAACAGTAATTTCATCCCCGTACATGTAAATCTGTGGAGTCAGATATACAGAAACATAGAATATCCAAAGTTGGAAGGGACCCATAAGGATCACAGAGTCCAACTCCAGGCTCCACACAGGACAACCCAAAATTCAATTGTATGCCTGAGAGCAGTGTACAAATGCTGTTCTCTGAGGTCCTGTCACTGACAACAGGGAGAAGTGATCAGCACTTGCCCCTCTATTCCCCTCATGAGAAAGCTGCAGGCTGCCATGTCTGAATGGTATCCAAAATACCAAATCAGGGAACAGCTGTGGCCAGGTTGGGGAAAAATGTAAATAAGGACAAGTTGTTCATTTTGGTAGAAAGCTGAACAGGAAAAAGGGAGGTATAAGGGCACCTGGCAGGCTTTGGGAAGACTAGGTCCAGACAAGGCTGACTGCTGGGTAGCCCTAGCGGGCATGCAGAGCATAATGCAAGTTCTGGGTGGAGTGCTGTGGGGCTGGACAGGCTTCCCCAGGGTGACAGCACTGAGCAACAGGTTATGATGTCACAAAGTCATGGGGTGTAAAACCACCTCATGATCCTCCACTGCAATGCCCACAGCAGCAGCACCAGAGAGGGGAGCAGCTCTTCGTCTTCAGCTACCCCTAGCTCACTACAGTGTGAAGAACACGGCCATGGAGGAAGCACAGTCAAGTTCCATTTGACACAACATGAGATCTGTTGTAGTCTACGTGATTCCTTGTAACCACATATTCTGCCTCAGCTGCATCCTCCAGTGGACCAGGAGGGAACTCAGCTGCTTGCTCTGTCGGAGGCTTATGAGTTCCATCAAATCTTCAGTGCAGGTAGATTACTCCCAGCATTTTGAGAATATTGCTAAAACGACTTGAGAGTACAGTAGGAAGTATGATCTTACACTTGACCACATCTAGCCTGACCACATGTATGTGAGTAGTAAATACAAGTAAACCAACACGGGTTGGGAAAACACTGCAAACTCTAGCTCCAGGACAAACAAACTTGTCTCTTCAGTAATGCTCAGGGGAGGTATATGATAAGATAGACTGAACTGATATGAAGATCAGGTACAAGCACAGGTTGCTTTGTGTTGCTCCCATACATTCCTGTAGTGTCACAGCTGGGATAAATCAGAGCCTGAGCAATCATGTGGCAGTGAATTCCACTACCAAATCAAGGTGAAAGGGTTTGTTCCACTAAGAAATGCCTTTATCAGCATTAATCAGGTGAGAAGTCTGTCTTTATTTGTTTTGTGCCATCCAGAGACATGGATCTGGGCTACCAAATATATATGAACATGCTGCCCTAAAGACACTATGACCTAAAGCACAAGTGGCACATGGATGCATAAGGGATCCAGAGGCTGGGAGAGCCTTTTCATAAACTTGCTACTTTGAGGACTCCATCATTTATTTATCTATTTAATTATTTATTTTTAGGAATTGGAAAGCAGGGACTTCTGGTTTTGATTTATCCCAATTATAGACACACTCTACATGAAATCCAACTTTGTGTCATAGGCTGTATGTTCCCACCTTCTGATAGATGACTTCATCCCAAGAACCACTAGTAACAAATGTATACTTAAGAGTTTGAGTAACGCAGAGGCTGACCATATTGGGATGAGGGAATTTGTAGGCATTCTTTGGTGTCTGCTGGGGGGATTGGTGCCATGATGATATTCTTGTGTAAGAACTCACCTCTAATAACCTGTGCTCTGTTTTATAAATCCTCTACCAAATGGTGATTTTTGTTCTCTCTGGAAGGCACTGGAGTCTCTAATCTCATTAGCAAGTAGCAGGCTGTGTTTTTGCCTTCCTACATGGCAACCTGAACCTACATGGCAATTTGGAAAACTGCTGTTTGTAAAGAGGAAAATGAATAGAAGGGAAAAGCTGATATTATCCATTTCTGGATGGTATTCTCAGTTCTCTGCTAGTTTTCCACAGATTCCTTTTTAATTGGGATATTAAAATGCACCACACATCTCTTTGCTTCCTAAACCAGTGCAATCAACAGCCGAAACAATCCTCGCAGCAAAGACCAGTGGCTTTGCAATAATTAGCAGCAGAGTCTTGCAGAAGATGCAACAGTCCACTGCTTGCAGTAACCTTATTTTAACTTACTTAATCTTCTTAGTGAGGTGTAGATTACATTACCTCAAACCAACCTTGAAAGATCCTAATCAGCCACATCAATAACACGAACATTGCAGGCAATTCACTGCTCTGGTCTTACTAAGCTCTGTAGTAGCAAATTAACGTGGCACAGCTGGTGCTTTCAAAAGCCTTACATTTGAAGTAACTGATACAGATTTGGAGTCCCTGCTGGGTTGAGCAGAAGATGTCTGTTCATGCCCAGGACTAGAGAGAGTGATATTATCAACATTGATGTCATTGCTGGAAGTTCATTTTTAGCTCTTTAAACAAATCCAAACACTGGTGTTACTTGTTTGTAGTAATTTTAAGAGGCTTAATAGCAATGAGATTGAAAGATTGCTGGGGCCTCCTGGGAATACACCTCATGGTTTCACAAGTATACGTAAGGAATTGCTAAGATTAAAACATTTATTTCACTATCACAACTTCATTTTAAGTAGGCATATGGAGCAAAAGGGAAAAATTTCCTATTCCCCGTTCTTGCCCTGGAAAATCATGGAAGCATCTTCCTTAACATTAATGAGGCTCTATGGACTTTGCACAGCCAACCTCTAAAAAGAGCCAAAATACATTTGGAGGCTGTTACCTCCATTAAACTGAGGTTGATTTTCTGTAACTGAAAATGACATTGTGCTGTTCATCTGTATGACACTTCAATGTCCCACAGAAAGGGAAAGATAATGAAAGGTGATAAAATCTGCGCTCAGATGCTACCTAACTTGTAAATCTATTCAAGCAGCAAATATTTCATTTGAAACCATGCTTTAGAAGAGACTTTCCATTCTAAATAACTTCCAAGGGCTATAATGAAACCAGAGATAATTAGACCTTGCCAGTCTATTTCTGTTGGTAAGAGAAATTGATATGAGACACACAGCCTTGGATCTTGGATCCATTCTGCCTCAATCAGGCATTCCATCCCCCAAATGTGAAATGATTAGCCCTGGGCAGATCACCCAGTCCTCATCAAATAAAAGTTCAAATTTCTCTCAAGAGGCAGTGGAGCAGGGCCTCTCCTGAGACCTTTGTAGGTAGCACCCTCCAAGTAAATGAATTCCTCTTCCAGTTTTAACCATCTGTTATGGACACTGGTTGTGATATGAGAGATCCCTCTCTACTCCCTTGGAAGATGGATTTTCCCTTGGCCATGAAGAAAGAATTGTGAATATAACAAGATGTTAAGAAGGAGTTTTGCCTTTAATTTGGAAACACAGAAGACAGACCCGTGTTGTATTACTTTGAATACGTATTAGATCATCACTAAATTGGATTTTAATGACAGCAGGTGGTTATCTGCAGCTCAGCAGACCTCCTTTTCTGCTGCTCCAGTGAGTTCTGTGTTGACACAGCCTTATCTCATTGCAAGCTTTTCTCTGGCTTTTTCTTCTCAACACTAAAATGTGAAATGGCATTCAAGTCTCATGTTTGCATCTGGGAGACCCCATTGTTTTCTGTGGGTACCTCTGGTGTTTATGGCATAGAGAGGTTGGATTGCTCCTTTGTGGGACCTGATGTGAGAGCTGGGTAGAAAAAAATCCCTTTCAGAGAGAATGTTGAGGGTTTAACTTTAGATTCTGTTGTATTTCTGCAGGAAATGAAAGTTATGAAACCTCTGGCCCTTTCTACAGGAGCCTAGAGAGGAGGAGTCCCCAGGTCAGCACTGCAAGGCCTGTCTGTGCTTTCAGCTAATCCTCAGGCCCTAATCCCCCTGTCACTCTCCTTCCCACTGCCTGGCCTGGGAAACCTCCTGCAGAGATTTTTGTTAAAACAAGCATACACTGACAAATTCTGGCCTTGACAACCTGCCATTTCTGACAGCACATCCCATGGTGACTCCTGCTTAGCTCTACTCAAGCTGCTTTGACAGCGTCTATGGGGAACTGGAAGGGAAACGTCTCCTTGCAGTTATTAGCAACTTCTAGTCCAACACAGAGAGCAGTCGTCTTTGTCCCAGACATTGCTGCATGCTGTCTGACAGAGCACTGCATTCCCCAGGCACAGTGCCTTGGCTCACAGGCACTGCCACCAGCCATTGTGCCACCAGGGAAGGGAAAGACAAGAGCAGCCAAGTGCCCATCTTCAAATGTCTCCTGTCCCTGGAGACATTCAAGGTCAGGCTGGATGGGGCTCTGAGCACCCTGATCTAGCTGTAGGTGTCCCTGTTCATTGCAGGGGAGTTGAACTAGGGCCTTTAAGGGTCCCTTCCAACTCAAATGATCGTATGATTCTATGAAATCAAGGGACTACAGACAATGAGCTGATGACTTCCCACCCTATCCAAGGAGCAGATGCTGAATGTCTGGCATGCAGCAGGAAAGCCAAACTATTTCTCCTCTTGTGCTTTGAGCAAAGCTGGACCTCCAAATAAATTAAAAAATAGAGCAATGACCCTACAAACTGACCAAGTAGAGGCAGAAGCAAGCTTTTGTATCCCTGCAGAAGAGCTGGCAAAGGCAGGGGTGGTCCAGCTGAGCTTTAGCCTTCACAGATGCTGAAGAGGTACTGTCTATAAACAGATTCTGGTCTCTTTTAAATAGATGTTCCTTTACCAGAATTGCCTTTTATTTTAGGGCATAATTCTGGCATAAGCAGCTTGATCACTGATTTTTCACTAAAAGTCCTCCCAAAATGTGGTTTCTAACTCATTTCCCTTTACTTACTGCCATCTAGTGAAGCTTGCTGGAAAAACAATTAAGACTTCACTCAAAAAAACAAAACAAAACAAAACAAATCAAACAAAACCAACCAAAGAAATTAAACCAAACCCAGCCCAACCACCCAACCACCCACCCACCCAACCAACCCAACCAACCAACCAACCAAATAATAATAATCCAGATTAAAATGAGGAGCATTTCTTTTAGGCAACAATTGTTCCAGACAACTCCTGAGTGTAAAGCAGCAAGAAAGAAAGAGAGATGGGAAGATGCTTTGTAGTTTGCATCTGAAACTTTAAAGTTTCTGAAAGTTTTAGCAACTCTGCAGAGAAGATTTTAGATCAAAGAGTGGTTTAAACAGCTGCCCTGCATGATTTTAGCTTGTGTGATCATCTGTGGGCATCCCACCAGTATAGGGAAAGTAAGGTTGGACGTTAAGAGGTACTTCTTCTCTTAGAGAGTGGTCAGGCACTGAAAGGGGCTGCCCAGGGAGGTGATGGAGTCACCGACCCTGGAGGTGTTTAAGAAATGTTTAGATGTTGTACAGAGAGGCATGGTTTAGTGGGAACAATTGGTGAGAGGTGAACAGTTGCACTGGATGATCTTGGTGGTCTTTTCCAACCTTAGCAATTCTATGATTCTAAGAAGGTCCTGGGCAGCTGAAAGCACAAGCAATTGTGTGCTGAAATAAATGATTGCCCAAGCCAGGCCCACAGCAGTGAATGGCAGGCTGGAAACAAGAGTCCTGTCTGAAGAAAGCAGTGATGGCAGCCTGCTAAGGGCTAGAACACACTCAGAATCTCAGTGCCTCAGACACATAAAAGATGTTTGCTATGCAGAGCTCTTAATCAGAAAGCTTTTATTATTAATGAAGAGCTTAGCAAGCTGCATTAAATCATTGAGATTGTTTTGCTTCTGATATATAAAAAGATATGTTTTTTACCACACTTCACTAAGAAATAGCAAATTGTTAAAGGAACACGACATTTCTAACCAGCACTTGCACTGAATTCAGTGTATCTTGAGATTCAAGCTGCAAGTGTACCAACAGGCCTCTCTTTGCATGCTGACTGAGAAGTACTGCACCCAAGCAATGAAACTAGTAGGAGTTCATTTGCTTGAAAAATAAACAACCAGTAATATTGTTCCACAAATACTGGTCAGGCTCTTGATCGGCATACTATGCAGCTGTCCAGACTGCAGCAGAGTTATCACAGAATCATAGAATCATAGAATCGTATAATTGCTTGAGGTGGAAGGGACCTCAAAGATCATTCAAGTTCAAAATCCCCTGTCCTGGGCAATCAATCACTAAATCCGGCACTAGATCAAGTTGCCCAGGGTCCCATGCAACCTGGCATATTATATGACATATTATTCCAAAGCAGTGGGACAGATGAACTTCAAGCATAGATGAAAAAGCCAACCGGGAGCAACCTAGTCCTCAAAAAGTCAAGAGAGAGTTAAAGGTACTGAGGACCTTCCAGGAGATGTTTGTGTGTCCAGATCATGACAGAACTGGTTGGGAGACTGGTAGGAGCTCCATAAGAGGGGCCAAGGAGGGGAAGTGTTTCTCTTTTAGCTCTTAGCTTTGAAGACAGGCCCAAGTCTTGAGGTCTTGATATTGAATGTTCTGGAGTCAAGCTTTATCTTTTCTCATGGTCAAGTCAAAAGAAAGGGTGATCGTTGAGGTGGAAGGGTGGACCTGCTTTGGTTGTTTTGCCAAATGGACTGAAGCATTCTGGCATTTTTGTTGCTGATTTTGGTTTGTACTGTAATTTTAAGCAAAGTCAAATATACTCAGAAATGAGGGCTCACAATAGATGAACACATAGGTAAATGTGATCAGTGCAAGACAACTGTTCCATGCTAAGTTTCTACAAAACGGGATAGTTAATATTTCTCTAAACCTAGCAGCCATCAGAAATAGCATCAGATGGTGAATGGGTTTTTAAGCTCACTCTGTATTACCACATACACAGAGTCCAGCCATAGCCAAATGCTGTAAACACGGGCTGAGCCCCGTAACTCCATCCTGTTACTATCACTTCTCACTGTGGTGTGGTTTTCACATTACAGAACCACTCAGGACTGAGTCCTTACAGCAGTGCTAACACCACCAGACAGTCTGGGGAGAAGCAAACTACTTCTTCAGATGTGGAGCTTTTGTTTAGAAACAGCCTCAACACCTAAAGTCCCATTCTGTATGAAGAGTAACCATTTGGTTACTGTGTGTATCAAGCATGATACCCAATTAAGTATATATAATGCAATCTCCAGCTTACTGACTTGTACTTCAGGTCCTTAATTACACCAGACTTGATTCCAGTGGTTGAAAATATTGCCCTTTGGTGGGGCCTAAAAGCACCAAAGGGAGCCGCTGCAGCCTATGCTTCATCCGGATCAATACAGAGGGAAGGGATAATACAATTACTGGTGGATTAAATTGGAGACAATAGCAATATCATGATGTATTGGGAATTTGGAGCATTTCATCATGAGAAAGAGAAGAAAAAACAATGTGATAAAATTGCTTTTGAGAGAAGAGGAATGCCTGCATTCCTGAGATACCTTACAGATACTTTCTCATAGGTTATTAAGGGCGCAGTTCAACAACTTTCATTTCTCAGTCTGACCTATCTGCAACAGTCCGTAGGATTTCACCTCATCATTTTTTGCTTTGAGAGAGTATTTCCATTTTTAAATTAACTTAGAGGTAGGGCTTCAGTTAATTAGAAAATTTTCCTATTCCCACTGAAACATTTTGAACTGTTCTCTAGGAAATATGTTATAGAAGCTTTCCAAGAGGTTTTCTGTTCCAGAAGCACTTAAATTATGACCTTTCTGTAAAGCCCTGTCCTGGAAGTAAAATAACAACACATACTGATCTCTAAAACGTAGCTAGATCTATTTGCAGTTTTGGATAGATTTGAATGAAAAGTTTTATCTCCAGAAAGGTAGAAAAAATAGTAAATATGCTAAAAGGTTTTGCCAGTAAAAACAATATGTATTTTTAAGGCTTGCTGCTGCCTCAGCACCAGTGATATTTTAATAGCTTCTCAGCATTGCTCTACATGGAAGCTGTTACAGTGTTTGGAATAACCATCTTTAGTTGAATGGAAGGTCAGTGTATTTTCTGACGTGCCAAAAGTTTTCCAAAACATTCCCTTCTAAGGTCAGTCCAGACTGTTTCCTTTGATCTGACCAGACCTTTACATGTATGCTTTAGGGGGTAATTCATCAGTGGACTTAACAGTACCTAAGAGCAAAAAACCACATCATAAATAGATTTATTAAGGAATAGTGGGTGTGTTCACATCTTTGTCTCTTTCAGTTTCACCCCTGAATTTCTTGACACATTATATAGATATTTTTGCTGCTGCTACAGCTCTAAAAGCAACATCCTTAATGAATTAACAATATTTTTATTATCTGGAGCTATTCTGGGAGCGTGTTCTTTAGAAAATAGCCTGAAGAAATGTCATCTCTCTTCTCTGCATCGCTTCAACCTCTTTTTGGCAAGCGACAGCATTTTCAAGGGAAGGAACTGACCCCAGTAACCCCTGCAGATCTGCTGGGGAGTTGGTGCAGGGGAGAAAGATGTTATTTCATAGACTGCGATGAGGCAAACAGCTTCATCACTGCTGTAGTCATCTTCCATCATTTGCTTTTGGAAGCACTGTTGCGGGGTGCAGAGCCTGACATCTCATCCTGCGGCTCATCTCCATCCCCGCTGCTCTTTGCCCTCCACTGGGAACAGCCCTCCGTCTCTGCTAACCTTGAGAAAGCCGACTCAGCACAAATTTCCCATGTCCATTTCACTGAGAAAAGGCAATACCAAATACAGATAATAGCCCATTTATGTTGACTCTTGTTTTCCCATCTTGTAAACACCCTCTGAATTTATATTCCCGTCATTTTTGCTATAATACTGTTCCCTAAGCCATAAAAAGAACAATTCTAAGCTTCTTGACAGCTAATATTTCTGCTGAGCAATATTAATGCATTGTGAGTCTGACCTTAATACTGATGCACTGCAGTCTGATCCTACTCGACACTAAGTTCCCACTGTGCATCTTAACGTATTCTGAGGCACGTGGAAGGGAAGATGCTCAGCAACCAGCAGGATCAGACCCCAGAGAAGAGGTAATGGCACAAAGCAGACCTGAGATGCTCGCTGTCGCTCTAATGTAAAGGTGAGACATGCACTTGCAGGAGCTGAACTTGGCAATGCATCCTCTTGGGATAGATCTCAGAAAGGAAATAAAAAGCTTTACATCTTCATGCTGCTTTGGGAGCAAGCAGTGGTCAGAAGAGAGATCTATGCAAGGTGTAATTCTAACCAATCACCCATGGGTCACAAGCACAGCGTCTGTGAGCTGTGAGCTCCTTTAGCTGTATGATTCATTTTCATGTTAATCATTGCATCCACAGGAACAGTGTTCTTAATTACTTCGCAGTGTTCACGCTACGGGAAAGCCATGATGATATTTGGTATCACTGTCTTAAAGAGCAACAGGCATCTGTTAAACAAAAGCAGCAATTAGGAGCCATAAGCACACACGCCCCTCCATGTCTGCTGTATTACATTTGTTTCTCCAGTTATACAGGAGACATCTCAAACCCCAAACTGTAATTTGCACAGACACATCCCAGCCTGGTTTCATTTCAGTGCCTCTTGGGCTAGCAGGGGAAAAAATCATCAGAAAGAAAACCAGAGAGCTCCACTGGCTGACAATATATAAAATTCATCTCTGATTATTCTTGCTTTGTTCAGCTTGGTGCCAAGATGCTTTGAAGTACTTTAGGGGACTGGCTTTAAACTAAAAGAAGGGATATTTAGGTTAAATGTTAGGATGCAGTTCTTTACTCAGAGGGTGGTGAGGCACTGGCACAGCTGCCCAGAGAAGCTGTGGGTGCCCCATCCCTGGAGGTACTCAAGGCCAGGTGGGATGGGGCCCTGGGCAGCCTGAGCTGGTGGGGGGCAGCCAGCCCATGGCAGGGGCTGGAATTTGATCTTTAAGATCCCTTCCAACCCAAGCCATTCTATGTATGTTTCTATGATGCTTCTAGTGCTGTGTACTGTCTACAAATAATGATCCTGGAGAGGTTCAAATGCTGTGCTTCACCTCTGCCTTTTTTTTTTTGCTAAAGGTTAGCATACTTCAAGGCCTGAAGACTCAAGCTAGTAAGGCAGATCCGATCAAGACTTTCCTGGAGGATTTCTCCTTCCTTCTAAAGGATCTTAATGGAATCAAAGCCATTTAAAGTAGCTTTGCTTCCTGGCTACTCAACACTGACTGATGAAAGTCAGTGAGGTAACGAGAAGTTCAGCCAAAGGAGAATTAAGATTTCCAGAGTTGCTTTGTGTCAGTAAGGTTGGCTCTGCTCTGTCTGCTGCAAAGCTTGTCCACAGCGGTCACCAGGACTGAGAGAGCAGAGGTCAGCCTCCCCAGAGTAGCTCCTTTCCCAACCAGCTTCTGAGTGCCCACAAATTCTGCACAAGACTAATATAAAAACCTGTGTTTCCTGCAATAAGCTGCTTGGTTGTTTAGTCCATCTTACCATCTCCTATTTAAGGTAACACCCTAACTGTCTGCCTGAACAATCCATTAGAAAGTGCAAGCTGCAGGCAGAGTTGAACACATTTGGATACTTCGGAATCATAGAATCATTTGAGTTGAGAAGGATCTTTAAAGGCCATGTAGTCCAACTTCCCTGCAGTGAACAGGGACACCTGCAGCTCCATCAGGTGCTCAGGGCCCTGTCAGCCTGACCTTGAGTGTCTCCAGGGATGGGGCACCCACCACCTATCTGGACAGCCTGCTCAGGTGCCTCACCACCCTTATAGTAAAAAACTTTTTCCTTATATGCAGTTTAAATCTCTCCTCTCTTAGTTTGAAACCATTTCCCCTTGTCCTATCACAACAGACCCTGCTAAAGAATCTGTCCCCTTCTTTCTTACAGCCCTCCTTTAGATACTGAAAGGTTGCTCTCAGGTCTCCCCGGAGCCTTCTCTTCTCCAGGTTGAACAGTGCCAGTTGGAAGAACTCACAAAATCCTCACTTTGTAGGAATTCATGGATTAACTCCCAGTCAAAAGCACTATAGCATTCTCCCTTCATGGTCTGCAAAGTTAAATCACTCTAGCATCTTTAAAAATCCCCACAGCAAACAGAAACTCAGCTATAATTTTCTCAGAGTTCCAGTAAAGGAGGCAGCAGGCAGAGAGCATCAGACTACAAACGTGGCATTCCTTTCTGACCGGGATGGATGCTGGTTGTGGGAATGAATGGCTGCATCATGGTTTCTGGAGTTTGCTGCAGCTTTTTCTACAGGAAAGAGCACAATCTCAGGATGGATATGCTTATACTTGAGCTACACAGGAACTCAGGCAAAAGTCTTCACTGCCCCATATCTGACCTCACTGAGCAAGTGACACACTGGGGAAATATTTTCCCCCATCAACTTTGGCCACAGCACTGCTTACTGCTTGCTGATGGCAAAGCCTGGGGCTGCTCACTTGCTTTTCATAACAGAGTTTTCAGCGTTAAAAATCTGTGCCTCCATAGTGAGAGAGGCAGCAAAGGGAAGGGCTGGATGCAAACAAATTGGCTCACGCCATTAGACCTGAGCTTTGTGCACATGGCAGCAGTGCGGACATGAGGTGTCCTGGGTGTTATCACATGCAGGCTACCCAAAAAATGCCAAGGCAAGAAGGAGTATGTGTAGTCCTTTTCATTTGGGTACAGACACCTCCCCATTCACACAGAAGTTAAGGTCCATGCCTTAGGCTAGAAATTTAAATATATCAACAGCCATCTGCCTTGCAAATGTTTGCAGACGTGATTCAGGTGGAAAAAAGGTGACACCCTGCTTTGAGAGTGACCTTTCTGAGCTTCAGGCTTATGCAAAAGACTTTCTTTGACATCTCTCAAGCACTTTGGAAAACCTTTGTGCCAATGGCTGCCATTTTTCTATTGAGTTTGGAGACTTCTGCTTGGTCTTCATTTCTTATTTTGTACCCTCACTATTTCATTGAGTGCTCTGGATCAGGTTACCTGCAACTTTCTGTTTTCACTGCTTATTCACTAGGATCTTCAACTGGGAAGTACAATTCATGTCATAATAGTAGCAGGTAAAATTGTAAATGCTGAAATGTCAACTGTCATCATAGAATCAGAGTTATTTGGGTTGCAAGAGACCATTGTAAATCAATTGTAAGTTAAAGGATTGGTTAAATGTATTCAGATCTCTGCACTCAGGAGCTGTGCAGCACTCTGCTGTCCTGAAATGGCATAGGACTGTAGGCTTTCTACCTCACAGCTGGAGGCACATGAGCCTTATACTCAGCCTGGGTGATCCCCAGAGCTCTCCCAGGGCCAGGAAGAGGTGTACCATTTATTGTTTGCCTTATAAGAATGAGGATGTCAATGCTGCTAGCCTTGTGCAAACTGGATATGAAAATTAGTTGGCTGTATTTTTTAATGCTGAGGTGGCTCCATTATGGCATCTGATTTGCATGTGTGCTGAAGCCTTTTCGCATCATTTCTCCAAGCTAGAAACACTCATAACTACAGTGCTGAAGCCTGGGATACAGGGCCTGAAGATTGTTGTAAAAGAAATACCTAAAGGTGCCAACATCCACATCACACCGTTGCCAGACTGATAGATAGAGACAGTAATACTCTCTGTGGTAGTTATTTCTGAAATGCATCTCGTGGAAGGAAAGAGAGACAATGAGGAAACTGAAGAGCGATGGAAGAGATATGGATGAAAGCCTCCATTAAACCCACTGTGGAGACACACTGTGTCCTGCATTTAACTGAAAAGCTCTCTTCAACTCTCCTATGTACCATGTTAGAAAATAAAGCTGTCAGATCTGCTTATGAACTACATGCTATCCTATGAAACACATTTTCTCTGTTCACCAGGATGCTGCAATTTAGCAAGTCCTTGTTCTATTATCCTCTCAATTTTATTGACATTTCTAGACTAACCCACCATAATTGGGTGGGGTTTTGATGTCTCACAGCTGACAGGTAGGGAAAGTGCTGAAGGTTTGAAGGATGCCATGGACCTACATCTGAGTTTCATGCCAGATCTTAATCTCAGGTTGACCAGATGTATATTGAAAAAAGAAGCACTTGTGACACTTAGTCTAACTTCTGTTCCCCTTCCTGCTGTGCCCATCTCTCTCCATGAAGTATACAAAGAGCCCACACTTCTAAGTAGTTCAAATACTCCTAACTGTGTTCAGTCCAGAGTACAGATGTCTCATGCTCTTTGTTTGCTGAGGTCAAAACTTTATCCCCTCTTTGGAAGCGCCATGCTCTTAGCACATTAAAATTTTATAGCTAGCAACTTGCTGCCATCAAAAAGGTATCCCCTTCTTTGATTTTATTTTGCTCATGTTCTGTCTTACGTTCATGCCACTTCCACTGCACAACTGTGGCATTCCCCAGCTTCTCACTGAGGCTGTTAAGACTTCCAAGCCAGCAAGAAACCAAGGTGATTTTTCTACTTTTCTACTGGATAAGAGTGTTGTGCTGTTTCAGTGGCCTGATGAGTACCTGAGCATCAAGAAGAGGGGCTGCAGAGACAGCACAGGAGCAGAGGGGAGGTCCTTTTTGATAGCAGCAAGACAACAAAGCTCCAACCTCCTTGTGAAGCCTCATCACATCATAGCTCAGCTGAGAGCACAGAGGCAGGATGAATCTGGACCAAAATCTAATAAATGCACGACCTACTAGAAATTGATCTAGATCTCTATTTTGCCATTCCAAAGAAAGGAAAATTACTGTGCAAAACAACCTTCCAATCAGCAGGTTAAAGAAACTAGTCAGGGGTAAAGGGCTGTCGATGAATAACTTCAAATACATTTTTGCTGGGAGAAATTTGATATCAGAGGAAGTCATTTTTGGAGCAACGTGGATTGCAGGAGGGTAAGCTGAAGGACTCAGCATCAGATTATGAGATGCATTTCAAGAGCTAACAAGTGTTTGTGAATATGCTGAATATCTAAAAGCTTTAAAGTTTAGCATGACTAATTCTGAATCACGTTACTTGCTCTTTGCTGAATCTCCTTTTTAGAAGGAGAAAATTAGAAGATCATCGCAACTAATCAGAGATGTCAGCATTTTTAAGGTAGGTCCTCCTCTGGTCTAAAATAGCTGTGTGTCCTGCAGCTGCAGTGGGATCTGTGATGGAAGCGAGGCCCCTTACAAACTGACCCACTGAAGTTTGTTAGCATAAAGTGTCTGTTGAATAATTGGGCGTCAGTAATGCACTACTGCAGGGAAGAGCAGATGATAATGCCCTGACCATGGCCAGCATCCACCTGGCATGGTGCTGAGCAAGATCTCTGCAAGATTTGCCACCATAAACAACATAAGAGTTGATGGATGGAGCTTTGACTCAGTCAGTAGCCTCTGCCATAGCCCTGTATAGTAATCAGAGTACCTCAGTGACAGGATCATGGAATCATAGAATATCCTGAGTTGGAGTGGACCTACAAGGATCATTGAGTCCAACTCCTGTGTAAGATGATGCTGACTTTGATCAAGGGCAAAGCTATGAAGAATACATCTGTTGGTGTTTTTCAGTCCAGACACCTATCCTTAGCAATGACTTCAAAGATGGCAATGATGGCTGTTTCACCTGTCCAAGTATTGTTTTCTTCAAGGAAAACATTACAGGACTTTGAAATGGGAACATGCAGATCAGGTTATGAACAAGCTGAGGGCTTGGAAGAAGTGTAATTTTCACATAGGCTTACAGAGCTTCGGAGGCTTTGAGCTTGATTTCTTGGATTTTCCTAACCTGAAAATCATCTTGATGAGAAATAATATTTTTATTAAGTACATTCCTGTCTTTCCTTCTTTGTCTCAAATGTCACTGAACCATCTGGTGGAAGGTAGTTTGCGGAGAAGTCCATAATGAATTGGAGGAATTTCAAGCTCATTTTAATGCCTGGAGGCACGTGAAGATCTATGCACTCAGAGATTTTACTCTTATCCGCAATCCTTTGCAGAACTCTCTGTGCCAGGAACTATTTACAGTTTGTTGGCAGTGTGTGAAAAGTTAATAAGAGGGGAAACATTCAAACTAAACTTTCTTTCTGGAGAGCAAGCATTAGATTTTACCCACAGCTGATTCAGCTAGAAGATAACATTGTGCACAGTTCTTTTTGTTGGCTTGGTCCAAGACTTCCTGAAATGAGCGTAAATATTCCCATTACTTCAGTGGCTTTGGATCAAATCTGTAATAATTTATAGACCTGAAATATAAAATGAAGACACACATTTCATCTTGTATCCTTTTTATGGATTTTGGAGATGCTGTTACCATGAGCCTTCAATCCCTAATTGTGACTGCTAACTCAGAGCAGGAGAAGACAGATCTTGGCCAGGTTTAAAGTTCATGACATACTATGTCACAAGGGCATCCTATTGGGTGCTCTCGTTCTGTGTTGTCACTGGCTTAATGATAATCATTATGTAGAACACACAGAGGGGTTATTAAATAGCCATACTGTTTAAGTATGCACAAATTATATGAAGCACTGTTCAAGGACAGCATGGAATGTCTCCAGTAAGAGTAGCCTGCATCTCTGGCGTCCATCTAAATTAAAAACCTTCTCCAAATGATAACCTTAAGTAACCAGGCACTTCAGAGGCAGCTGTGAAAGAGTTAGAACTAATTCAATCAACTAAATTATGTGTAAATGGCTCAATTTTTATTAGCACTCTCCAATGTATACAAATTCCAGTGGCAAAGAAGCCACAATAAATGGATTAGTGCATTATCTATTATCATCCCTTCCGTCTGTCAAAACATTTTGCCAACCCTAAAGACTAGCTTATGAATTAAAAAACAACTAAACAACAACAACAAACCAAACAGAAAAAAAAAAAACCAGCTTAAAATTCCATCCCTTAGTTGGCTTTCAGGGAGATAAAAGATGCACTCTGCGTTAAGATATTTGCAAATGCTGTGTAGGTGAAAGCAGAAGGTCATTTTTGCTAGGCACACTTTGGTAAAAGCACTCCAGACAATTATGATACTTGTAAATATAATCTACTCTAACCCCTGTTTGCATAAAAAATACATGGGAAATAGAAATCCCTCATCAGCTTCTTTTCTCTCTATAAATGCAGGCCTCTGTGCCTCAGCATGAAAAAAAAATCAATATAAAAGCAATTGTCTTTGATTTGGTGGCGAGTATGGACCTTCATCTGTTTGGACAAACTGCTGTACGACACATAGCCAAGGATGGAGAATGGTAAGTCACTCTATGGTTGCTGTACGCTCTAATGGAGTGATGTGGATGTAACCTAAATATGCATGTGTTACTAGGAGAGGAAGAGTATCACGGAAGACAACAAATGTATGATGAGTCCAAAGCATTTATGAATGAGGTGAGAGAAGAAGAAAGACATCTGACAAACTCAGTAACAAAGCTTAGCCAAAATCAGATCAACAGTTTCCTGAGACTGGTCTCATAGTATAGCACTACACTAGAGCTTGCCTTTAGTCAGTAAAGGTTTTCAAGACAAGCCAAACCTATGACCCCTCTGAAGCACTAAGAAGGGTCTGTTCTCACCCATAGTAAATGCACAGCATTTTTTCTCATATCTTATGCCTTTGAAGCCAAATTTAGCTCCAGAATATCTACATATGTCTTCCACTGTGCAGGGGATGCCCTGACACAGCCATGGTTTTTATCCTGCAGTTATTTCATGGTTCTGGGAGAAGCACATTTGGGATGTCCCAGAGATGAGCCTGTGATGTGAAAAAGCAGAGTTCAGTTCTCTTGGCATTTGTGTGCTTGCAGTGGAAGATGCCATAAACATCCTTGAATAAATAAAGGTTTTATGGCTCACAATATACCTGATGAATGGGTTCCAGGCTTTGTGCCTGGAAGAAAGTATTTGCATACACAAAAGTGCATTCAAAACTATTTCCTCCACAGCTTCCACTGCCAGCAAAGGTCAAGGGCCTGAAGTTGTAAATGAAGGCAGCCTGGGAAAAACCAGCACAGGAAGTAGGCTCCAGTCCTTGGTAGACCTTGTAGGCTGCATTTATAAGTGCTTCCTTCTTATTTACTTTTCTTAACACACCAAGCCCTCTGAATCATCCATTACCTAACTCAAAATAAAATAAAATAAATAAAATAAAATAAAGTGCAAAAGAGTAAAGCAAGGAAGTTACTGCTTAGTTCAGTAAGACAAAGGGGATGAAAAAAAGGAAAGTATTGGTCATGATTAGCAGATTTGTTATAGCAGGGTGAAGGACAGAGAAAATCTCCCAGTGGGGACTAACACACTTTTGCTGCATGCCACTCTAACTTCTGGGATTACACATCTCAACAGTTGTACTTCAAAACACCCAGATTAGCTGCACTGTACACTGAACAACACTGGATAAAATAATGGTGCCTGCCGCTATTGGCTTTGTCAAAGATTCACTTAGTAACCTTGGATGGTATCTTTCTGTGCTGATCTCCACCTGTAAAACACAGATAATAATTCTTCCTGTATATCATATGGTTGTTGTGATGCTTAATTAAAGTGTTTAGAAAGTCTTTCAGGAGCAGCACTCTATAAATGCTAAACGAGGCTGTTATTCCTCTTCTCCCTTGGTTGCCATCAATTGTTTTATTGATCTAGTCCATTATAGACCCAGAAAAGAGTTGTTTACAACAGCGAGAACTTAGAGCTGGAATATTTATCTCTTCCTCACTAGACTCAAAACTTGCTCCAACGTATATTTTTTAATCATCAAACAAGTTGACTTAAGTCTACAAAAAAAAAAAGGGGAGGAAAATACTGGATATCATCCCCCACTAACCAAAAGACTTTTTCATATCTTTCCACAACTATTATGCTCAATTGGTTGGGATCTATTGGCACTTTCATATCAAAGAACTTAGAACTTCAACAGAAAAAATACATTTGCTTTTCAATTGCAGCTGGATGAAAAACTAGTTGATACCAGTAGAAGATTTCCCACTATTACACAAAGCTTTGAATCAGAATACTGATGTCCTGCAAACCAGTGGTACATTAAATCTGAAATGATTTCACTGAGAGTTTTCTATGCAAAGAAAATGCAAATTTAGTCATCAGTACTAAAACATTTTCAGAAAAAGTAAATTGATGCAAGTGTAAAGGAATGATTAATAGTAGCAGATAATTTAGCTACATGCACTGGCAAATTTTCTTCCTCATTACTCTGAATGTATTCATGTTAAAAATCTTAACCATACTGTACTATCTCCATGCAAAAGCAGCATTTCCAAGATGTCAAAGTATCCTGACAGCCCAGTTATTATTTAAAGAAACCCCGAGAATATTACGTACTCATGCCATTCAAAGAACTCTTTTTAATTAATTCACAAGTTAGGCAGCAGTTGATAACATAGCATTTAACCTTTCAGACAAAACTGAGCAATAAACAGATGCTTGTTACTCTGCTCCTTTCTTTTTCATCTACCAAGAGAATAATGTTTTTACAATGAATCCAACAAAGGTTTACTTGCAATTAGAGTTTTATTATGGGTAGAGGATCTGCTGGTGACTCATGACTCATGAATCCATCACTGACACACAAAAGGTAAACAGAGGTCAAAAAACACTCCACAGATGTGTTCTGATTGGTTGACTGTTCCCAGCTCAGATTAGGTTCTGTTGGTGAGGCACAAAGCATGTACAACAGAGGTGGACTCTGCAATGAAGATGAAAATGTACCCAAATAAAATAGGAGAATCATAGAATCATTAAGGCTGGAAAGAACACTAGGATCATCTAGTCCAACTATCACCTTATGCCTGTGACCACTCTGCACCACATCCCTCAGTGTCACATCTACACATTTCTTGAAAACCTCGCAGGATGGTGACTCCACCACCTCCCTGGGCAGCCTGTTCCAGTGCATCACCACACCTTCTGAGAAGTTTTTCCTAATCATAGAATTGAATCATAGAACTGTTTCAGTTGGAAGGGACCTTTAAAGGTCATCTAGTCCAACTTCCCAGCAATGAATGGGGACACTCACAGCTGATCACAGCTCAGAGCCCTGTCCAGCCAGAACCTGAGTGTCTCCAGGGATGGGACATCCATCACCTCTCTGGGCAACCCGTGCAAATGTCTCACTATCCTTACAGTAAAAAACTATTTCCTTATATCCAATCAAAATCTCCCCTCTTTTAATTTGAAGCCATTTCCCCTTTTCCAATCACAACAGACTCTGCTAAAGAGTCTGTCCCATTCTTTCCTATAGAACCCCTTTAAATACTGCAATGCTGCTTGCTCCCAGGTCTTCCCAGAGCCTCCTCTGCTCTGGGCTGAACAGTCCCAACTCTCTCAGTCTGTCATAGAATCATAGAACAGCCTGGGTTGAAAACGACCACAATGATCATGTGGTTTCAACCCCCCTGCTGTGTGCAGGGTCGCCAACCACCAGACCAGGCTGCCCAGAGCCACATCCACCCTGGCCTTGAATGCATCCAGAGATGGGGCATCTACAATCTCCTTGGGCAACCTGTCCTCCTAGGGGAGGTGATTTAGAGTTCCACTCCCACCGAAACTGTATTATTTCCTTTTTTTTAAATTATTTTATTAAATAATTTATTTTCTAATATCCAACCTGAACCTCCCATGGCATAACTAAAGGCCATTACCTCTCATCTTATCACTGTAACTCAGGAAAAGAGGCTGAGAAAAGGTGTTATCACTGCTTGATAGAGATGGGAGATAAGGTAGTTGCACAGAAGTTGCAGCAGAAATTGGAACAGAACTCCTATCACTTGATTCCTAGCTTGGTGTCTCTTATAAGTCTTCAATTTATGTTCTTTCTCCTATGGCCCTACATAAATGACTGCGGAGTAGGTGAGAGTTTGAATTCACAGGATGGTAGCTAATTTACAGTAGTAGCTGTTTAGTGTGATGCGCTGCAGAGAACGAGGAGGGGGTGTGTGCCTACGCTCAAGTATCTGCTGGAGGCCATCTCATGTCTGTCCACAAACCTTATCCATAGTAGCTATATCATTGCTTGCATGGCACCTGAAGTGCTCTGTACCTACTCTGTGCTAAAATAATGTTTGGTAACTTCAGTTAAATTATGCAGTAATGACTAATGCTCAGTCAATCAGCTGTGTGTAGGGGAAAGGGGAGAGTCACAATAGAAAGTTAAGGTGCAGGATACTGTTATGGATAATTGCTATGGCGTTCTTGTCTTTTCTCTAAGAACAGCAGTCTGTGTGTGAGAAAGCAGAGCCAGTGTATTTCAGATGATGGATAAATATTTTGCCACCCAGGGTTGGAACAAGGATTAGGAGATTAATTAGCCACCAATTTCCTTTTTTACACTAAAAACTGAATAGACCTGTAAGACTTACTTGTTATTCAACTATATTTTTTGAACGTTGATTTCAATATAAGTCAAGGCATACATTTTAGTGAAACACAGGCAAATTTGGATACTGATTCTTTGAACTGCACAAACGAAAATAATTAGCAAAGTTTGGCACAGCCAGTGCCAGGTGTGGCCATGCAGTGGTAAGCAATCCAAAGACATAGCACATATGCGGATATGTAACCTTGGAGATGGAAAGCTTTTGCCATGAAAAAGGAGTGCAGAAATGCTCCCAATACCTTGACTCAATTGCTTATGACTATTTTGGTATACTATAAGCCATTGAGATTTAATGTTAATGGGAAAAAGTAGTACATGAAACATAAAAATTAAAGTTTGTATATGCCATCTGACTTTCAAGCCTGTAATAATCCTTTGGATTTTATTGTTAAGCTTCTCTTAGGAATCACGAAACCTAAAGTGTGCTTTAAAAAGAAATCTGTCAGTGACATCCACTCTAACCTGACTCCAGGAACTAAGGATCTAAAAACAGCTCCAACAGCATAAGATTCATTCTAAATTTATTCTAAAATTCTGGGAGCTGGCAACTACAAGTCTGATAAACCGGCATTTTCCAATTTATAAGCAGAAGGTGGGGAGAAAGAAAGGAAAAAAATAATCTGCACCCAGGTTGAAGCTAGTATCCGCCTCTCCCTTCTTCCCCCCTCACACCATCTTGCACCTCAGAAAGGAAGGATGTCTTATGGCCCATGCATGCTTATGTCTCGCCTTCAGAGCCCCAAGGCAGTGCCTACTGCTAGGAGTTTAAAGAAGGCAGTGAAACTACTTCTGTTTGGCTGTGTAATCCAGGAGCTGAGTAGATACAATCAGCCTTGTGGCAGCATGACAAATCACTGAGCTTCTCCTGTGAGTGCAGCTGACTGTGTGTCTGCAAGCTTGCCCTGCTCCAGAGGTAATGAACCATGGTAGAGGAGATTTAAGTGTAGTCACTTGTCCTGGGTTCCCAAAGTGTGCAGAGGGATGAGGGTCAGACTCTTTTCCAGTGCAGCAGTGAGAGGATGAAAGGTAATGGCCTTAATTGTGCCAAGAGAAGTTCAGATTGAATATTAGGAAAAATTTCTTTTCAGAAAGAATGGCGAGGCACTGGCACAGGCTGCCCAGGGAGGTGGTGAAATCACCATCCCTGGAGATGGTCAAAAAAAGGGCAGATGCGGCACTGAGGGACATGGTTTAGGGCGGTCACAGGTATAGGCTGATGGTTGGGCTAGATGATGCTAGTGGTCTTTGCAACCTTAACAATTCTATGATTCCATTCTATGAGGGATGATTAGGGCTGAAGTGGGTCAACTTTCCTTTCACTTCCCTAAAGTCAACACAATTTCCAGACCCTCACTTGCTGTCCAGCTGGTGCAAAAACCATGGTGGGTTTCAAACTCGAAGCAAAGCACAGTGCGGCCCAAGCACAATGCGTTTGGGATGCACTACCAGTGCTCACGGTGATTGATGGCCCTGGCGTGGGGAGGGGTCAGTGTGGAGCAGCACCTTAAATCAACCTGTCTTCCTTCCCGTTTAAAACTTCCCCTGATTAATGGTGCTGAAAGCCTGATAAATGAGAGTGAGCCAAGTTGTGCATACAGATATCTGGGCAGATTAAATAATTAATCATCCTGTAATTAATAAAGACAGATCCTGGCTTTTTTAAACTTTCCCTCCTCTCCTTGCAAAGGCTTTCAAAAGATTTTTGACAAAAATAACTACAGACACAAGCAGCTAATCCTGCTTTGTGGGGAAGGGAAGGGGTACTGCTTCGTTAATGTAGCAAAATCAGTGCATACATTTGAGCAGTAATGAGATCTCCAGGGCAAAGTATGACATCTGCTCAGAAACTTCTAAAATACAGGTTAATATACACCATCCAAACCTCTTTGAAGCCAGGCAGTTTGATTTTTGCTTGTAAACTTAATGTAGTAGCAACTGACAAGCATCCAGGCCTCAAAGGCCTTGCCATTACTTAGCTCCTGGTAAATGAGCCTATCAAAGCACTTTATAAATAATACAACCAAATAGTGCATTGGTGGAGGAGCAGCAGAGTCCTTGGGCATCACACAAGTGGTCACTTGATCCAAAAGTGGCTGTTGCGACCGGGCAGGCCCGAATGTTCCAACATTGACAGTTTTTCCATTACAGTAATGAAGAAAGATTCAACACATGAGGAATGTAATTAACAAAAGACATAGGGAGGTAACGATAGAGATAGGAATTAAAACAAAAGTTAAAATCGGATGCTGGAATTTTTACTTCTTCCACAGTAGACCAGTCTACTTTCTTTCTTTGCTTTCCTAAACCAATAGTGCCTTTTTTTTTCCTAAAGAAAAACAGCAAGGGTATTACAACAAAATTATCAAATTATTTAAAGTAACTTTAATACATTTATTAGGTAGATTGAGCGAAAACATTCTCATCAAGAAGGATTGTTTTTGATGGGTGGTGGATGAACTGGCATGTTGGTTCAAGTGCAATAAAGGAACACTCGTGATGCCTTTGCCTCTTTGCACCTTTTTGTCAGAGTATTCTTATTGAGGACCTTGCAGTCCTGGTCCTGGAGGGATTAGAAATGATCCTTAGGTGAAACAGAAAAGAACCCATGCTGGAGACAGAAGGAGTTCAAATCCCATCAGAACTGCTCATTTTTGTTAAGCCAGTTTATCTGAAGTAGACTATCCCTGGGAAGGTTAAGAGATAACTTGATTACAACCTATTAGCACTTGCATTAGAAGACTTCACAGAGGATTCAGCTCTTCAAGATAAACTGAAAGTCATAATGAGATCTAAGGAGTGACAGTTGAACAATTTTAGACCGCAAATAAGGATCTCAGGCATCTCCTCCTTTCTTTTTTGTTTAGTTGGTTGTTGCTTCTTTTTTTTAATCTTTTACATGTGGGGATTTTTTGTTTGTTTAAGAAGAATGGTGACTAACATCTAGAACAACTTAGTAGAGAATACCATAGCTTACTGACCAGCTGGAGTCCTGCAAGCTGCTCTTTCTAAATATACACAGCACAGCCCATTGAAGACTTGATGCAGAAATTAATGGGTGAGTTTCTAATGCAGAAGACTAGATGCCTGTCATGTTCTGGCCTTAAGGAGCCATAAACTCCTGGTATGAATGAGAAAAAGAAATTGAAAAACGCAGACCACTAAGACTAAGAGAGAATGAGGCAGGACCAGATGTGTCTTAGACAAATCAATTTATTTCCCCCTTGCCTGAAAAGCCTTTCCAACAAATTATTTAATGAGATTATTCTAAGTCTTTTTCACAAAAGTCACCCTCAAATCTGATTTCAGAGATTACCTGCTGCACTAATCCAGACGTAATTCTTAAAATACACTCAGGAATGCTGTGGGCTTATATAGGATATATCTAGAAGAGCAGCCCAAGAGGTTCTGCTCACTGGGTGTCTCTGAGGAAAGGTGCTGGATTATTTTGTGTACTCGCCAAACACAAATGAGATTTAGAATAGATAAAGAGCAAAATTAATGGAGCAATATGGACACTATCAGGAATGCAGCAGGAAGTAATCAAGTACAAGATCACGTTGCTTGTGTGACTGTTGCCATGACATTCAAAAAGCACTTGCTTTTATCACAGACTATGAATATTCTGTCAGCTGATTGATTGTCTGTGCCTTCTTTTCCTTGTAAGCAAATGCAACGACAATATTAAGCAATTACTGATAATGTCACCCAGCTGCTTTACTACTGCCTGGGTGATGGGATTTCTGAGCTGCAGAAATAACAACAAATTTATTAAAGCAAGGTACGCTTGCTCTCCCCCTCAGCTCAGTGGCGTTGCACATTGACTGGTGACAGTGCAGCAGAATGTTTCATTATAGCAAACTGAAGAACCACGTCCTCAGTAAACTTTACTATGGGAAATACCATGGGGCTTATTTAGCTCTGATTAGATCAATGAGACTCTCTAAACACAGCAATTAAAAATACAATGGGTAGCAATGCAGCTTGCTTTAAGGCATCTGCATGCCTGAGAAGTTTATGCAGGAATAAACTTGATAAAGCACATTTCCAGGTAAATAATCAACATAGAATCATAGAATCGTAGAATCCTTAGAGGTGGAAGGGACCTCTAAACACCATCTAGTCCAGTTCCCCTGCAATGAACAGGGACAACTCAGCTAGATCAGGCTGCCCAGGGCCTGATCCAGCCTCACCTTGAAAGTCTCCAGGGACGACATGTGAGGTACCTCATAGATTCACACAGAATGATGATGAGGGCCAAATTTCCTTCAGTTCAATCTGCCAAGAGCTATTGTGATAATCTTAATTTATGGGTTATTTACCAAACTGTGGCTATCTTTTCCCTTAATTATTCAGCAAGCACACAGCCCATGCAATGACTTCCCCTGAGCAAAGCAGAGGTTTGGGCTTGGCTCAAAGAGTGAATGTTGTCTCCTGCTGTCGTTGGGTGCAAGGAGGCCACTGGAAACATAATGAGGTCCTCCGATTACCTATGCTGCTCCCTCCTCTCTTGAAATTTGAGGTTTCTTCCAGAGAGTCAGAACGGTTTTGGGAAACACTTGATCTCAGCTGCTTATGGTGTAGCTCAGAGCCCCCCCAAGAAGCACAGTCTCTACAGCTTGCATTAAAGCTGTCTTCTCACTTCCTGTGAATTACTATGGCTATAACAAAGTCAAAATCAGATACAGCAAGTTACACAAGCTAAAGATTTAACCCTAAATTCATGAGGTTTTGTTGGAACCACTCTAAAAACCTATAAAATATATAACAGAGATGAATATTTTGCTCATGGGCTTTTAAAGTGTTTTACAGCAGAGCTTTTATTTTATATTAATTTTTATGGATGGTTAAAGTAAACCTATATCAATAGTAGCATTTTCTGTCAAATTTTATACCACATCACCATTAAAAATTGACATGGGGGTATGTACAGAAAGATAGATATTGGAGGCTGGAAAATTCTAAAAGATATGAAAGATTTCACAACAATAAAGGTCAGCCACTTACCAATAGGGTAACTCTTCATGACATGTAGAATGTAATTTAGATTGCAGTGTTTTAAATCGCATATTTCACACGAAGACAAAACCCAAGAACAAAATAATAAAGCAGATGTCATCTGAGGGATGTGTTCAAGATGTAGGAGACATTACATGACCTGAAGATGATTTTATTTGTATTTCCATTCCATCTCCTAAGAAATTATTGAACAATTTCTGGAAGGCCACAATCAGAATGATTATGGTTCAGAAAATGTGAGCAGCGAAGAAAGGGTAAATGATGTGGGTTTCTGTGGAAGAGAAACCCGAGGGGCTTTGAAACAGTTTGTCATAAAACAGTTGTAGATGGAGAAGGGATTAATTACAGGAGAAGGACAGTCTGGCTTACTCTGCAGCAAGAAATGAAGTGGGCATTAGAAAAGTCTCTTTTGCCATAAGACTAATTAAGCACTGGATGAGGAGCTGATTACCTGAGGAGTCAAATCTCCCATGTTGGAAGCCTTGAGAACAGTTTGGGCACACTCCTACTGCAAGCAGTGCAAACGTGGCTGTATTGTCTCCAAGTCTGAATGCCTCCCAGCATTATGTTTAATAATTTCACTGTATAATAAGAGTGTTTGGCATTTGCTGTTTCCTGAGCAGTTTGCAAACAAATAGATGTTCATTATAGTCTTTTGAAAGGTGAGTAGGTGGGCAGGTATCACAACTTCAATTTAGAAAACTGGAGGGAGATAAAGACAGAGATTTAAATAATTTCCCTAAGGCCAGGGAAGAAGCTAATATGTAAGGTGAGGTTCAGTGACAAACATTCCTGAATCCTGCTGTTTTCAGATCACACCCACCCTTCCCCTTGCAGAGCACCTACCTTTTGGGGCTTGGTTTTCGTCTGGCTCTATGTTCATGCAATTGCCTGGTACCTTCCTTGTTTTTTCCTCCTGAGCACTTTTCTAGCAACCACATCAATAGCTGCAATACCTTAGTTTTGTATCTGCCTTACCAGAGGTGAATGCAGATGCTAACAAGATTTCATCCCTATTATCAAAGCTCTGGGGAGCTGCATAAAGCAGATGAGTGACCCATACTGCTTCCCCAATGGGCAAAAGATCATCTCACCAGCATGAAAAGAGCTCATGTATCAGTGCTCAGCATTTCCCTGAACTGTTCCCTTAACAAACACTTGGAAAAAAAACTCCTGGCCAGCTCAAAATTTCTAAGAGGAATACAAAATCCTTAGGGTTTATCTTTCATATGTCTTTGAGATAAGGTGAAGACTGGTGCTCTGTGCTTTTGCTTTCTCTGAGCATGCCACAAGTGCATTTACCAAAGCAGCAAGAACAGTGGTGGCATCGCTTCAGACCTTAACAATTATTTGTTTTAATTACTCCACTGTGGGTTTTTGGTGCTTTTTTTTTTGTTCTGTTTTGTTTCTTCAATTCATTTATAGGACATCCATGGCCTTGGAGGATTAGGAACAATCACAATGAGAGTGATACAGACCTAATTCAATACTTGATCCATTCCTCACCAGAACATCCTTCAACATTCTTCTACCTCTCTACATATGACATGAAATATACTCACATTGTGTAAGGTATTAATTAATCTCACATAATCAGCTGGCCATATTTTAATCATGGTTTCATTTGCATTAGAGTAAAGCCAGGAAATCTTTATGTCTTTTTCCACGTTGAACTTCTCTATGGAATTACTTCTTGTATTTGAGCTAATAGCAGTAGAGAACTTCCTAAGCAGCACTACCACTGCACATACGGCAGTTGCAGCTAATTTGCACATATGTTGCCATTGGACAGATGCCATGCAGTTAAGAGGATGCCCTTAAGGCGCTGACATTCTCCTCTCACAGTAAGTACAGTGGGAGAAGTCAGCAGGAGTATATGGGGTGCTATCAACGGGAGTGTGTTATTTCATCAGTTTTTCTATGAATCTCTTGAGGCTGTTTGAGGGCTTTGCAGGGAGCCAGCAGAAGGAGATTTCTGAGGCCACTGTGGAAATCTCTCAGCCCCTTGTTTGCTGCAAGAAGATGAGTCAGCATGGGACACTTATGGTGGTGGACTTCAAAACGTCTACTTCTATAGTGGCCTGCTTCCCTGTGATCTGGCGTCTTCCCTGTCCTCTTCAGAATGTTTGTAACTCCTCAGTTTCCTTCTAGTCCCAGAAAAAGGCCCATCAGCTACATTCTTGTAGAGTCAACAAGAACCACCTTGCATTGGACAAGGATTAGCATCCCTGTTGGGTACCTCTGACCCTGGTTTTACCAGCTGAGTGCTTTGGGATGCTACTGACACCTTGATGTAGATCTGGAGTAAATCTGAAATTAACATGTTTTAACCAAAATATCTGGAAAAATGAGCAATCTGAAAATGCTTTGACTGGCAGATTTCAAGCCAAATTTCCACCCTGTGCAGCTCTTAGGTGCTCAGTGAATCCCATTACTACCTGGCAGAGGGATCCTGGCATCATGATCCATTCCAAGCTGTGTCCAGACGGTCCATCTCTAGGACCACCTGGGAATGATAAAAATTTGCCTCCACAAGTCTGGCATAAGCAGGACTGTGTCTGTCCTCCTAGTCAACATACTTTAGAGAGAAAAGCACAGATCTCACTCCTATGTCCCTGTTTCTTTCCTACACTTTAAACACACAAAACATATGGAATAGATTTGTTCAAAATATTGCACTTACAGCTGCACTGATTTTAAGAGAATGGCATTCACCTCCACCATCAATGCTGTTTATCCCCAGGTGCTAAAATGATGTATGTTGAGGCTTCAGTGCCACCAGCCAATTTAGGAGTGTTGTCATCATCATAAAAGGAAGAAAATCGATTCAAATCAAAAGCACGCAAAAAACTATGACCTTATTCAAATCAGAAAAAAAACAATCCCAACCTCTGACAGCTGTGGTAGGGTGCCAGAAAAGCCAAGAAGCTATGCAAGATGCATGGTATTGATTACTGTGTAATAATGATTTCCCTTCAGCCCACAAACCCTGCAATATACTTCATTCTGCATTCCAGAGCACGTCTCTGAGCATCATAGGGGCTGGGAAGTAACACACACCAGACATTGCTGGGGGTTGCAGGTTAAGTGCTGCACTTAGGTTATATGGAGCAGAAGAGTAGATAAATTCTGTCAAATGAATGTAAATGCTCGGCATTAATTTTTGCTTCTGGGAAGATTTAACCATTTCCTTATTTTTTTTTAGAAGTATTTCTGAGATTTCTCATTTTCATGATTATCGCGGATCTTTCCTTGGTTATGAGTCTTAGTTTAGTTTAATTTTAATTTTGCTTTTTTTTTACCAGTGAAAATATTCATGTTTCTTAGCTAAAAGTTTCCATGGTTTATCTACAAAGAAATCAGCACTGATAAGAGTTTGGCAGTTAATCTGTAGCAGAAGCAAAACTTTGAAATAATTCCTAATTTTCGGCTCTTGTTCTGAGCTGCTGGGAGCATCACAAAGACCAAGGAGTAGCCACATTCCTGCCTGAATACCAACTGGAAGAGTTCCTTCAAGGTTGGTGGCATAACATGAGCCTCTGCCCTGTGCTTCATTCCCTTTAGGTTTGGTCTTTTCTCCGCTGATGTTAATTGTTCTGCAATGTATGTAGTACATAACATAGCTTTATTTCATCTCCCTGTTAATGTTGTGGATGATATCTTCCAGGGATTAATGGCTAAGGATTATTTAATGGTGTATATATTTATCACATTAAAAAAAAGTGAAAGCAGCCTATCTCTTATCCTGTCCAGACTGAAAAATGTTTTCTCTTTTTTATTTTCTGTCTCATTTTTGAGCCTTTGATAACCTCCCAAACAACTTTACCATCTCTCTGTGCATCTGCGCTGTTCCCATATTAATATGAGTCATTTTCACAAATAAGCCTAGGAATTGGTTGCATGTACAAGAAATTACAGTTGATCTCCACAAGTTTCAGGAATTGTGCCAGTAGAGAATCTGACTATGAAATACAACCTCAGAAAATTTGTTCCACCATCTCTTATTTGGTTTTTTTTTTTCTGTATTGAGGAGAAATGTCAGCTCACTTTGTGAAAGAGCTTTGTGACATTTGGGAAAGAGGTCTGAAACATTTGGCTGATGTTTCCCCCTCACTTTGATAAAGCACCAGAATATTATCACTGTTTTAAGAGGATCATCAATAAAACCTCAAACCAAAGTATATTTCTTCAAACTGTGGTCTCAGGAAAACGTGTAGCTCATTGTAGGTTAAAGATATGCCAAAAAAATATTACATTTTCTGCTTAGCCTTCCTGACAATCTACGTTAGTATCAAAATGGTGCTCGCTAATTAGAAAATCTACCCTCAACGAGTAAGCAAACGCCACCAGTAAATGTGCAGGAGAGCTTTAACATCAAGTAGCTCCTGGCATACACAAACACGTTTCAAAAAACTCAGTTGCAACACATGCTAAAAGTCACACCTGCTTTATAAAGCTTTCTTTACTACCCTATCAAGCGAGTACAACTTACCACATAGAGCTTTTCATGTGTAATATGCAAAACATTTATTCCAGGCAAAATGGTTTGTAAAGAGATACAAGGGAAATAACACAGATTCGCACTCCACCTTCAGTGCATGGTTTTGCCTCATTTGTATTTTGTGCTTTCAAAAACTGCCTGTCCTTTTCTTAGAATCATAGAATTATCACTAAGATCACCCAGTCCAACCATCAACCCACCCCCACCATGCCCACTAACCATGTCCCTCACTGACACATCTACCCTGTTCTTGAACACCTTCAGGGATGGTGACTCCACCACCTCCCTGGGCAGCCTGTGCTAATGCCTCACCACCACTCTTACTGAGAAGAATTTCTTCCTCATATCCAACCTATCATACAATACTTTCATCTCTGTTGACATCTCACATGACTATCTGCTGTGTCACTCTGGGTTACTCCAGAAAGGAGCAAGGAAGACAGTGATCTGCAGTCAATTTATCTTGAGCACTTAGAATTAATAGCACGAGGTTAAATTAAAATTAGTCATATGACAACAGCTGTGTGTGTGTGCTGGCCTTTTGCATGTGGAAATTGCTTTGGGTGAGTACTGGGGCAAAAAGTTAGAAAATGCCATGCATTTTCTTCATGATGCTTCATGATAGAATTTTTAATTAGACAATGATATGTTCTTTTCAACCTGGCCTCTGCCTCGATGGTTTCCTTCTTCCTTGTGTGGGGTGGAGCTATTGGAAGGATGATTCAGTGAAGGCATCTGCTTTCTAAAGGGCTCTTTGGCATTTCCGTAAGACAGAAGGTGTACAGGGAGCGAGGCTGAGGGACACCGCAGGAGATGGAATAAGTCTATGAGTGAAGATTGCTGGTGATGGGTGACTCATGCATCCTAAACTTTTACTAATGGCGGCAGACACCTGAGCTTTATTTTCAGGTTTGTGAGAGTGCCCGCACAAGGTTGGAAGAAAGTCTGGACTCTGACAGAGGAAAATGGCGAGGGGTGTGAAGAATAAAGAAAGCCCTGTAAGGATGTTAAGGATGTGAAAAACACAGAAATGGCCCCAAACTGGAGGAAGCATTTAACAATTCCTTCACGGCTCAGTTCTAACAGACAGAAACCTGGTGCATAATGGCAAGTTTTGATTAACTTTGATATTGTTGCCATTAGTGCCACAGAAACAAAAATGCAATGCATGAGAAAATGAATAATTCTGTTTTCAGGGAAGTAGTTAGTAAATAAGACCCAGGGTTATTCACTGAGAAAAAAAGAATACAAAATAATGAATGGTCATTCATTATCCAAGCACTATCCATCTTAAGTGTAAGATGAGAAGAAACCTGTGGAAAAAAACAGTATGGGACTGCATATTTAAACAAGTTGGAGCTGCATGGTTGTTCCTTGCCCTGATGTTCCCAGCCTTGCGTCTTGATGGCATTCCCTCCTTAACAAAGCAGCTATGAACACATGTGTTTTGCCACCCGGGCAGGAAGTTCCCTCACCATGGACACCTGTCATCATTCATCCCTGTCCCTTCATCCCTCACTCATCCTCCCTCAGATTGGATTTTTTCCACATTTTCCCATTTCTGACTTATTTTCCGTGCTGCTGTGGGCATTAGCAGAGATCTCAGGGATCCAAAACAGGCTCCCTTCCCATAACACTGGGAACCAATGATCCAGTACGGAGGGACAGATCCTGAAGAGATGACTTCAGTCTGTCTGCTTCCAGTCATGCTGGTACCCCAACATGTTCTACCCAGCTACCAGCAAGAGTGAGGGTAAGTGTTGAAGCACTGGCACCATGGGGAGCTCTCTGACAACACAGAGATATTTTCAATCATCTCATCTCTCTCAGCACAAGGAGGATGCAGAGCTGTTAAAGTAGGTTCCGAAGAGGGTCATGAAGATGATCAAAAGGCTGGAGCACCTCTCCTATGGAGAAAGTTTGAGAGAGCTGGGCTTTTTTAGCCTGGAGAAAAGAAGGCTCTGGGGAGACCTCATTGTGGCCTTCCAGTACTTGAAGGGAACTTACAGGCAGGAGGGGGGATCAACTTTTTATGCGATCTGATAGTGGTAGAATAAGGATGCCTTTAACTAAAAGAGGGGAGATTTAGGTTAAATTCTTCACTCAGAGGGTGGTGAGGCTCTGGCACAGCTGCCCACAGAAGTGTGGGTGCCCCATCCCTGGAGGTGCTCAAGGCCAGGCTGGATGGGGCCCTGGGCAGTCTGAGCTGGTGGAAAGCGTCCCTCTCCATGGCAGGGGGTTGGAGCTGGATGGCATTTAAGTTCCCTTCCAATTTAAGCCATTCTATGATTCTATGATTCTACGCTTCTATGATCTCAACTGCTCACTCTCTCAGACCATAATACGTTAGGGGAGGGATTGTGCCATTCTCTCAGGCTGAATATCACTTTATGTGTACGATATATTTCTTGGACCAGACCTCGGAATATTTACTAAAAAGCATAGTTCTGCAAATAATTGGTCTTGCTGGAAAAGTGTTTCAGTGGCATTAGATAATACTCTAATTCCCTCTAGCCAGAATAATTTACTCTCTGTTAAATGAAACTCATCTTCCTAAGGAAAAATGACTTCTATGGTATTATTCCAAACCTGACCACAGAGAGATCCAGCTTTAGATGAAGCAGTAATAATTTCACCTTACTTCTTTGCTCAGCTCCTCAGCTACTAGAATTAATTGAGCGTGTAATTAAGGAAGGGTTTTCCTACCAATATGATCATGATTATAATTAAAATCTCACAAAAAAGTGTGTATGTGGAAAAATAGGGCAGGGCAGAGCAGGGATGAGACCAAAGTGTCTGACAGGTTTACATCAAAGGACCTGAGCTCCTGCCGCTCTATGCCAGAGGGAGGGGAGGAAAGGAAGACAGGACTGGCTGATAACTGACTTGATATATTGTTTTTGACCTCCTGTCTACAAAGCCCCAAGTGGTTTGAGTGTTGCCTACCCAGGAGATTGCTTCTACCTTTCATGTTACTTCAGCAGGTTCAAGCTTTGCAAGTGTTTGTGCTACCAGGCCCCATATGAGCAGAGGAACGATGATATCTGCATGACTGGAATGGGTTTGGCTGCTACACTGGGCTGTGCCTCATCAGCAATGCGAACCAGGGGACACCATGATGTGCCACCAGATCCACTGCTTTCCTCTGCTTTTTGGTGTATTGGAGACCTGAGACGGAGCTTTTGTAAAAAGGAGGAGCAGTGGATTTTTATTACTGCTATTTATACTGCATTTGCTATTAAACTGGCCTTTAATAGCAGTGTTTAACCTATGATATGTAACCCAAGTCAACATCTGTGCCTAGGGATGGCTGCACCTTTGGAGATTTTCGGTGTTCTGGAGGTGGAGAGCGGCTGAGTGCAACTGATCTGCAACACAGCCCAAACCCATGCAACAAAGGGACTAGGAATTTCCCTAAAAAATGTGAGCCTGAACAAAAGAAGGCATTGACTCCACTAGTTGTCTTCCATGTGTTGCAACAGCTTGTGACTGTATTAGGGAGAGAAAACCAGTTCCCATCTGGTATCGTCAAGCTAAGGAGCAAGGCATCAAGGAAAAACATGGGTGTGTGTGGGTATTACATGAGGGAAGGCACCTTGAGGAGGAAGAGGCCCTCTCATTTGTTTGTTTCCTACCATGCTTAGGGAAATAGGACTTTGTATGTTTACTGACATTGTTGTGTGTTTATAAATGATGGTAAGGAGACACCTGTATCTATCCTCCTGTCTCCTCTGAACTGGAACAACCTGCAGGGCCTGGGACTTCTGCCTTGATGGTTGGATCCCAAATGGAGTCACATGTTTGGTTGTGTCGGTATGGTGGGGTTTGTGTTGCCACGTAGACAAGGAGTATAGAAGGGAAAGTTCAAATATGTAAGGTGTGCATTCTCAGGAAGAAAGCCCACATACTCCACCATTCATCTAAACCCAGTAAAATATGATGAGGAAGAGCTGATCACTATCGAAGTGTGTGCTGAGGGTCAAGCTATGCAGGTATGCACTCTTCAAGGATTAGACTTAATGTAGGTGAAATATGTATTTTGCAAGAGCTTTATTGCATTCTAGATTGCCCCAAACATTAAACAGCCCCTGCTAGTAACTTCTGTCAGAGTGATGTGTATCAGGCAGCCATGCAAGGGAGCTGCTTTCCTCCATAGGTAATTACTACACTGGCATTTTGGGAGGGCCATCATTTTCATTTCATAACCGTCCTTGCAACTTTCCCATTTCTGTAGCACTTATGGCTTTACGACTTCCCTGGTGGATACCTGCATGACTTGTGATTCACAGCTAGCAGCAGGCAGCCCTGCCTGAATCATGCTTTTGAAAGAGATGGCAAATTGCCTTGCCAACAGCTGCCCATTAAGCAAACTGCTTAATGAAATGACTAGAAAGATAGGTGTTCACCAGTGTGTCTTATTAAAAACCTGAAGCCTATAACCCATGCGCTGGGATAGTGAGCTTTGTGCTTTTAATGGTTAAATTGTCAATGTTCTTTTATTCCTTCATTCTGTACCTTGTCCTACTGCATTCTAAAGCATAATATCACTACAATATTGTTTTTAATGTTATTATTATGAATAATAATTTTAATTTGGTATCACTGTAGTCTCTTCGTAATTTTTAGTGCCTGTGCTTTTCTATGAGGTCACATGGAAACCAAAAGAAGATTCTTGGAAACTTTCAGGTAACCTCAACTGCAGCAAGATTTGAGGGGACCTGAGATGTTATTGGGAACCTATGTGGTAGCCTGGGCTTTGCACTCAAATAAGACATGGAGAATTGAGGCCAGAGTGCAGGCTGACTTTAAATGGGACGTGGCACCTGGACAGCAGGGAGGCAGAATCATAGAATCATAGAATCATAGAATGGCCTGGAAAAGGACCACAGCGATCATCTAGTTTCAACCCCCCTGCTATGCGCAGGGTCACCAACCACCAGACCAGGCTGCCCAGAGCCACATCCAACCTGGCCTTGAATGCATCCAGGGATGGGGCATCCACAACCTCCTTGGGCAACCTGTACCAGTGTGTCACCACCATCTGGGTGAGGCTGGCAGGTTACCTTTCTACTTCTAGCCCCTGAAAGGACCCAGAGACACGATACACATATATGAGAGCTTTGTCATCAAGACATATCATGATCATCCCAGGCTCCAACATAACAGGGTGCAAAGCCAATTTGTGTCTCCCATCAGTGTGGGTTCCGATGCCTGACTGACAATAAAAGAGAGGGGCCCCAACCAGATGACTGCGCTCTTTGTGAAAGGCAAAGAAGCTCCAGCATTGTGTTCATCCTGGACCATATCAGGGGCTATTTGATGGTCAGCATGAGAGTGCTCAGCAAGAGCTGAACCAGTTTAAACTAGCATGCATTCAAGGGTGCACAGGGCCAGGATGTTTAGCCTGGATTCAACTGTGCCACTGAGGGTGATGAGAAGGAATCAATCAGTCATTAGATTAGAATAATCATATTGTAGAATCATTAAGGTTGAAAAAGGCCACTAAGATCATCTGATCCAACCATCAAACCGTTACCACCATGCCCACTAACCCATGTCCCTCAAAATTATGGGCGAAATATCAGAATCTTAAAAAACAGACAACATACCACGCTTTCCTCCCAGCCTTCTGTAGGGAGCATTGCATGTTTGCTACTATGCATACAAGCTTCCATGCTGGTATGCCTTGCCAGAGCTATTGCAATGCAATTCTCATTGGCAGCACAGTGTCCAGATCCTACCCAGGGTGGTGCTTGTTTGTCTATGGTAAATAAGTACTGCTGTGACTGTGCATGAGGGTCCATTCAGGCATAGCAGCTCACTGTGCTGATACAAAGTACAGCCGGGGAGGAAAAATAACCTTTTGGTTTTATGTTCAGTGATATATTCTTTTTAAATCTTGATGGATTTAGGAAATGTTACGGAAGAATAGAAAAGGATCTGCTCCTCCAGAAGCATAACATTATGTAATAGTTATTCTGAAGCAAAATTCTGCTCTCAGTTATGCTTCTACAGGCCTCTTCCAGGTATTTATAAAATTATGATTAACAGTAACAGATACAGGACTTAATCATTTCTTGAATTGCCTTTCTTTTTCACTGTCTAAAAGCTTGGAGAATTACATATGGCCTCATTAACCTCTGAGTAAAACTGCTAACAAGACAAAGAGGAACCCTGCTCAGCTCCGTGGCAGATGCGAGTGCCCCAAGGAAGTGCTGCCAAGGCAGCACCAGTGCTACACACCCAAGCCATGGGCTTCATGTCACCAGCTCATGGGTGGTGGCACAGGAACTCAAAAGATTTGGATGCTCTCTGTCCATTGAGAATTACTCCAGGGTGGAGGTCAGAATGTCCCAAGTGACTTTGCAAATCCCAGTCTCTAAGTGTCATTAGCACCTGTGTGTCTGAGTGAATGGGATATTTAAACACACAGTGGTATTGAAACAGGGATCTGATGCCTCTTCCCTGGGGCCATTCAAAGTCAGGCTGGACAGAGCTCTACACAACCTGATAGAGCTGTAGGTGTCCCTGTTCATTGCAGAAGAGTTGGACCAGATGACCTTTAATGATCCCTTCCAACTCAAACAATTCTCTGATTCTGTTACTCCAAAGGAGGTACAAGCAAACTTCTGGGGGGAAGTTGCCCTCTTTTGCCATTTGCTTTTTCACCATAAAAATAGACCAAGAATAATTTCATGTCATATGCAAAGGAATGTATTACTTCTTCAGCTGTGCAAGGGTGCCATAAGGTGACTTTCAGGTGCACAGCTCTCCATACAGTGCAGGATACTTTAACTTTCAGAGGACCACATGTGAGCTAAGAGCACGTTCAAATGCTTTGCAAGATGCAGGATCACAACAGGATACAACAACTGCTTATGTAAATCTCTTCAGTTACCATGCAGGGGGATGAAAAACAGCAGCAATCCCATCTGTAGGTTTAATCACACCCCAGACTTCCCTTTCTCTGGAACATTTTCCCTTCCTCTTTCCACCTCTGGCAGACCCAAAGGTCAGAATCTCAGACCTTTTCAGTTTACGACTCATGGTGGATGTAGCAGCTCCCAAAGTTTCTCTGCTTCAATCCACTGTGAAATTCTCCAAATCGGGCAAAAAGGACAAATTAACTGTTCTTTTTGGGAGATCTAGCAGTCAGAAACTCAAATGCTTTGAAAACAGAGCCAAAACAGTTTAGCAAGTAAATAGTAACACCATGGGAGTCTGCTAATCCCCCAAATCTATAATAAACAGATAAAGTTAATAAGATTCAATAATAGAGAACAGCCCCATTAAAGATTTAAAAGCACTATCTAAACATTACACACATTATTTACTAAGTTCCTCACTGAATTCTCTGTATGGAGGAACACCAAAATTCATTATCTTTGGGTGCAAAGCTCAGTAAATCCAATGGTAATTAATCTCCATTTACCCTCCGTGTCTGTTTGTGAACAGACGAAAAGTTCATTGAAAAAGTTCTTTCAGGAGGTCTGAAAGAAAAGCAGAGCTTTGATAAACAAAAAAAGCCCCAATCACAGCTTTCCCAAAGGAAGAGAGAGCCGGCAGCCAGCGCTGTGTGGTGCAAGCCAGGTGCTCATTGCAAATTCAGTAGCATGCACTGGCAAGTGTCAGCGGCAGAGAAACCGAAATTACTGAAATTCTTATGCCAGTGTAATTTGCTGAAGGCAATGCACTGAGGGTTAAGGAAAATTGTGCATGTGTTGAGGATTATAAAACAAATTAAAATGGAGGCTAACAAAAGGATTGCAATATTTATGCATTTCTTCATTCTTTTCACTCTGTGGCACTTAATCAACTTCAGTCTCTTCAGGCGGCGTGGGGACATTGCTATTGTGTGCATTTGTTTGCTCTTTAAAAAAGGGCTCAGATATATTAAGCCACAGAATTGAACTGCTTCTAATAATAATTAACAGTGTAATAATTAAACCACTGAATAGTTACATCCCACTGTTACTTCTAGTCGTGTGAACTTTGATCATTGATGCAAAAAATTCTGTAGAATGCATTGCACTTATCTGTTTCAATTTTGATATACCAGCCCATTTTACCACGTATTCCTCCACTTTCCTTTAAATTTCTACATCTGTGTATCCTGGTTATGTAAAAGTAGAAATGTACTAACCATCCATGACTTACTGCAGTAGAGTCCATTACATGGTATAATGCACTTAATGTTCGATATCTAATTTAACTCAACAAATATTTTAAAGAGTTTCTAAGTTATTAAGCACCTCACTCTGTGATCATCCAGCATGGCCCAGTAACCAAATGGGTTATCATTTGGTGAAGTGGGAAATGAGTCCCCTATGAAATACTCTGCTGGCTCTGTATTCCCAGCCCGGTGTTTGCAAGCTCTGATGTGAAGCTGGCTGCATAAACAAATGCATGTGTACATGCACTTCTGGACCAGAGCAAACAGATCGAGCTGTAGGTGTCCTTGTTCATCACAGGGGAGTCGGAATAGATGGCCTTTAAAGGCCCCTACCAACTCAAATGATTCTATGGTTCTACGATTCTATGTCTCTGCCCCACTGCACTGTGGCTGATGGCTGAGCTCCAGCCCTTGTAGACCGTAAACTATCTGTCTGCAGAAGGGAAGGGAAGGTTGGAGCCTCAAGAAGCAAAAGGCACTGAAGACTTGATTGCAACCATATTTCCTATTGCCACCACAAGATTCTCCCAGGTCCACCTGTAGGGACTTCTGACCTCAGAGATGCTCCAGGCTAGCTCTAGAGATGACCAGGAGTCACTACATAAACTTCAAGTCACTACATAAACCAAAGGACAAAAAGCTTCCAACTCACCTCAAACACTTGCAACCAAAATGTAAAACAAATGACAGATGGGAGCAGACAGACGGTGGAGTGAAGGGTAAAAAAGGATGCAATATTAGTGACTGTGACATGCAGAGGGCTCAGCACATTGGTAGCCTCACTGCTGTCATGTTGGGTTTTTGTTTTTTTTTTTCACAGGCATTACATATTAAGGTTGTGTTTGGAGAGTTTTAGATTTTACATTCAATTTTTTGGCACGTAAGCAGGGAGTCACTAACAACTGTGAAGCACCTTGGAAATGAATCATGGAACAGAATCATAGAATCATTAAGGTTAGAAAAGACCTCTAAGACCATCCAGTCCAACCATCCACCCACCCCCACCACGCCCACTCACCGTGTCCCTCAGTGCCACATCTCCATGTTTCTTGAACATCTCCAAGGACGGTGACCCCACCACCTCCCTGGGCAGCCTGTTGTCCTTCCGAGAAGAAATGTTTCCTAATATCCAACCTGAATCTCCCCTGGCACAACTTTAGGACATTATCTCTTGTCCTAAATGAGATCAGTTTTCAAACCTCTTCAAGTAATCTCATTACTTTTTTTTGAAGGTAAAAATGTAAGGGCCCAATTCCGATCGTTATTAGGCACATCTGTTTGAATGCCTCCATCATCTGCCACGGAGCAACCTCAGATTAACACCAATGTAACACCAGTGTCAAGATCAGGAACTTCAAGAGGATCACATCAGTTTAACACCACTGTAACCAATGATTTAAAACCTCATTGTTTTGTCTTGAGAAGGATTTTGTGTACATAAAAAGGTCAGAATCTCTCTCTTTCTCTGCTGTAAGAGCAGATCAGGATCCAAAGGATTAAGTCTATATTCCCAAGCAGATACCTCTGCAGGATCAATAAGTAGCCTGATAGTGGTAATTGAGATTACACTTTATGAATGGCATTATTAGGATTTACATTCCAGCTGCAGCTATGAAGCAAGTCAGATGAACAAACATAATACCCAGTCCCGGTCCGCTTCCCTTACTCTGTCATTTTTATAGCTCTGTGCATGCTGCAGGTGCTGATAGTACACACATCTAACTTAATCCACGCGCCAACCTGATAGCACCAGTACTGGGAGAGACTGCCTCCAGCCATCATTTCAAGCCTGGTTAGAGGAGCAGAATGGGAACATCAACTAAAATCCTGAATGTTGCGTTTTCTGAAGCTGGAAACAAGGTCTGTTTTTGTTCTGTTTTCTTTTGTTTTCTATGCTGTAATTTTCCTTTGAAAGTTGCATTGAGAAATGCCTTAGAAAGGCCAACAGTAATGCATGTGTTCCTCAGTGATGAGAAGTATGAATGGATGTCCACTGTCCCTCATGAATCTTTCATTCTATAAACTGCCCATTAGCAGTTTAGTGTAATGAAGAGACATATGAAGTAGGTAGATTCTTTTTTTTTAATGCCCAACTTATTAGGCAAGACAGAAAAGAACTGAATGAAGGTGGAAAAAAAAGTCACTGCCCTGGAGAATTACAGCAGAGCCATTTGCTGGCAAATTATTATTTAAATTGCTTTCCTAGCTTTTAATATTGAAAATACTTTCAGTCACTGGAGAGCCTTTAATTTAAGGTAGTAGATGGCAGGGATGTGCTAGAGGAGACCAGACCAGCTGATCTGCCCAGCACTGGGGCCAGACCAGATGATTTCTCAGAATCTTTTCTAGTTTTGCATTTATATGCAACAACTCTGGTCTGACTACACCTTTAAAACCGCATACATTTGAGATACATGAAGATGCCACTAAGAATTGCCACTGAATTCCAGTTCTCCCAGTCCTGCGATACAATACAATAGGTCTGCATGTGGTGGTGATGGACTGAAATCAGAAGGATTTACCCAAGCCAGTTACCACATGGGATGGAGGAGCGACCAAATAAAACACAATCAGGATTCAGTCTATCCCTCAGGACCAAGCAGAAATAACAGCACGGAAAGAGATTTTGCAAACCGAACCATCACCGTATTTCTCTGACTGTGGCTCTTCCCCACAGGAATTTAAGTTTCTTTCATAATGAGGATTAATGGCAAAACCTCTAAAGAGAGCTCGGAGCAGGAGAGGCCAGCAGACAAGTGCAGCCGTCACTGAGCTCTGCACGCTCACTTTCTCTTTTACAGCTTTTTGTCTCGGTCCGCACCAAGAGGTCTCCCACCCTGGTGGGGTTGTGGAGCACAAAAGCCCCTCTTTGCTTGTCCATGTACCCCTTGTTGCTGACAGCACTGTGCCGGGGTACCCACCGGCAGCATCCCTCCCCGCGCCGCAGGTACGCCTTCCAACAGCCGCTCCCCGGGGATCACGCACAGACACACAGACACAATGAGAGCCTCCGACTGGAAATCCAAACAGAAATATGGCTGTCTGCTCCAAAAAGGCAAACTCATTGACAAAAGTCATCTCTGTCGAGGAAGAGCGATGGGTTACTCCCCTCTCAGAGGCGACCGCTGTCGCTCCACTGCTGAGTTGCATTCATGAGTTTTGAAAAAGAGAGAGAAAAAGAGACAAAAGCATGGCAAGCCCCCTATTCACAGAGCTAGCCCCGCACCTCCCCTTCCTTTCCATGGGTAAAAGCAGCTTTAAAAGACATTAACATCTTCCCCTACCTTCGTTCTCATCGGAGACAGAAGCCCTTCCATGTTGGTCCAATCCTCATGCCAGTCCTCGTCTCCTAGCTCAGCCTGTGGTGCCGTCCTCAAGCATCCCACATGAACAAGAGCATCTCAGGGGCTCCGGCCACCCCCTGACGGCAGCTCGCCCGCCCGCTCACCAACTTGCAGCCCTCGGTCGCGTGGCGCGGGGTTCCCGGTGAGACCTTCCTCCCGCTCTCCCTCGCGCTCCTCTCTCTCTCCCTCTCTGCATAATCTGCCTGCAGCTATGTTTGTACCATCGCGGCTGACAAACGAGCCCAGCCTTACGTAATGCATTCAGGACAAGCCATCCCAGCCCCGCCACTGGGATCGGGTCGGGCGGGAGGGATGGGACCGGCGCTGCCTATTGTGCCTGCCGGCTTTTCACGCCGGGCTTAATTTGGCAGCATCTCCACGCGGGGCTGACAGTAGCTAGGAAATCACTGCTGAAACTTCGTCACCGTGGAAGGGCTATGGATTCCCTGGGATTTACTTTTCAAAGGGTGTATTCCTCATCCCCAGCACTGCTCGGGGATGCCAATGGTTGGAGCGTTTTCTGTTGGGAGTGTTTGCTGTCGGCGAGTGACCAAACCGATGCTGGAAAGGGAGTTCCCATCAATTGTCAGCCGGGAAATGAGAGGAAGAAAGGAGAGGGAAACAAAAGAAACATCGTCCTGCAAAGTTGCTCCATGAAAGCTGTTTGCTGAATGCCTTTCTATTAACATTTTAATCCAGATCAGAGCACGCCTTTGTGGAGAATACTTAATTGCCCCTCCCCGCTGCATTTTGGTTTCCATCTCAGGGTGATGCAGAGACTGAATCTCATATTGGGAACAGCCTTCAGACCTGCACCTTACACACTCTAAACACACACTCAGTTAGTCCATGTTGCTGGAGCAGAGCACCCCATCCTTGGAGGTGTTCAAGGCCAGGTTGGATGGTGCCCTGGGCAGCATGATCAGGTGGATAACAACCAAACCGTGGCAGTGGGGTTGGAGCTGGATGGGCATTAAGGTCCTTTCCAACACAAGCTATTCTATGATTCTATGAATCTAAAGTAAAACCCGTCTGAACCATTGCCCAGGGCACATCAGCTGCTCCCCAAAAGCCACCCGCTTCCTCATACAGATGGAAATAAGGTTTCCCTTTTCTGAACTAGAGAATAACTTTCCACACAGCAACTGCTGTTTGAAAATAAAATAAAAAATCTTGTTCCACCACTAGAACCTGGTTCTTGGTGCTAGAAAATGACTGCGAGGCTGACAGGTAGAAATTTCTAATGCCCTCTAACATTGGCTCTTCTTTGAGGCCCTGAAGAGGCACAATGAGGAAGAAGTGCCATGTGATGAAGGCAGTGGGCTGAGATCCAGCAGATCCAGTTAGACTCCTGACAGTACTACCTATTCCTTGAATGACTATAAGGATTCAGTTCATTCAGTTTTGCCATCTAACACTCTGCTCTCAAGTCCAAGCCAGAGACCTGCAAAGCAAAGCAAAGACAGGCTCCTTCCCAAGCTGCTTCACTCCAAATTTCCAAAGGCCAAGGCACATTTTGTCCTGAAGTCCTGCATGGCTCCTCATCACCATAAGGCTCTGATTTTGCCATGATTTCATGCTTTTTGGGGTAGAGATCACCTCTGCCCACATGTGACCTTCATGCTCCAGGTAGGCTTCTGCTACACCCAGATGAAGAGTGTGCAAGGGACTGTGCTCATGGTTGTGTACATGAATGCAAATCCTGTGATGAACACAGAGAAATAACTCCTGCCCTGGGAAACCCTGGTAGAAGTTGGGCTAGATGATCTTTGTGGCCTATTCCCACCTTAATGATTCTATGATTCTAAGTGCACTCAGACAGATGAAGATGTTCAGCTCCATAAAACCCTCTTCCTCTCTATCTCTCCTTCCCATTTTTTCAACCTTATAGATCTCACAGTTTGAGCACTTTCCTCTTATTATGTATTATGAGGTAATAACCGTGGGGGTGGGGGGGAGGGGAAGTGCCCCTTGTTTTATCATTATTATTAATTTCAAAGTAATTAGCTGTCCTTGGACAAACTCTGCTCTTTATTAAACATGAAGGAATTTGATCATATCACACTGAAGGCTGTGATAAGTTTTCCTGAGCTAAAGAGCCACTGTACAACTCTGTCAGGCTCATCTATTTCTTGCTGGGTGTATATAGGTGTATTTTGCTATTGGTATTTACAGGACTTTAATGAGTGGCCAAATAAATGGCTGGAGGAATTGTAGGCTCTGGGAAAATACAGTGGTTGTATTTTCTCTGGTGTACAGTGTGGTGTCAGACGCTGGTGTGAGGTTCACAGGTCTGTGCACCTGTAAAACAGCCTCATCTCTGAATCATCAGAGGAATGTGACACTCAGAAGTGTCAAAAGGAGCATAACAAAAGAGGAGCCTTTGGGAATCTGGGCTATCTCAGGCCACATGGGCACGCAATGCAATATAATAACATGGATGGTGCATCCATGACAACATGAATGCCCAATTCTTTGCTAAAGATTGGTTCTGCTTCGAACCAGGCTAACCTATGGTGCCTCATGAGACTTCCTGTGTTATCTCTGTTTACAAGCAAAAAAATAGATGATTTTCCTGAGGGCCAGAAGGGTAATTCTGTCTGAGACCAGAAAAGCAAGCCAGGGCCTTTCTGGTTCAGCAGCACTCAAAGACTCTGATGTGAATGGATCAGGGATTTGTGCTGATAGTGCATGAGTCAGAGCAGAGCCCAGCTCAGCAGGATGGGCAGGAACAGGGAGGAGGACGGGGCTGCTGGAGCAGCATCCCTGCTGAGTGTGCACACCTGGGGACATCTACCCCTTGTTCTGCCTCCCTGCTGCACTTCTGACGGATGCTTGAGGCCCCTGGCATGGTTGTGAGCCCCCAGATGGGATCATAGAATCATAGAATCATTTGAGTTGGAAGGGACCCTTGAAGGACATCTAGTCCAACTCCCCTGCAATGAACAGGGACACCATGTTCTCTTTCAGCAGTGGGTCCAGGAAACCCAACTGGTTCTGCCTGGGCACATTTCAGTGTGGCTCCTCAGAAAGCAGTGGTGTTGATCATATCCATCAGGTGGAAGAGCTGATGTGACAGCAGATGAATGGGGCCATGCAGCACATTTCATGCTCCTTCCAGTCTCCAAGAACCAGGTAGAACTTGAGTTCATTGTAACATGCCATGTTAGCTCACGCAGCCACCACCCTGTCCTTTGTGCACACAGAAGCAGGACCACCACCCTCTCCATATGCACCCAACCTGTTTCATGTTCAGGGCAACATCTTTGCAGCTCTGAGAGCCAAAGGTGTGCATGCTCGCTTTGAAATGAAAGCTTCAGCTGCTGCAGCTGGCACAGAGGTGCCACGATAGCATGTGCCATGGCCTGATAGTTGGTATCTCCCCTGGGCTGCCACCCATGGCAATGCTCAGATTACCATGGACTTGTTCTACAGCCTCTGCTCAAGTGATTTTCAGATCAAAGGCACTGCAAAGCATGTGAACACTTGCTTTCCCATCCTCTCTCTGGGTAGGAGAGCGCTGCTTGACTCATAGCCTGGTCAGTGTATCTCAGATTCTCTATCTGAAAAAGGGGGGGACCCACTTGTCTGGTTTGCATAGATGTTGCAGAGGTTTATTCTGTCCTGGATTCAACCCACCTCATGCTAGAAGAGGTGTGTAAACTGGGAATATAATTGTGTAAACTAGGAATATAACTGCTCTTGGTTCCTTAGCTAATCCTGAGACTGAGATAGGTGCCTTGAAAATCCCTCATACTGTCGCAATTTGAGTGCTTGCTGGCATCCAGACAGCTGACCATGGTAGATGCCTACCTTAGAGCTGGAACTCTTTCTAGGCTCTGCTGGTTGCATGGACTCACCTCCATGGACTAGAATGAGAGAAGAGGTACCGGTATTTAGTCAAGTAGACATAAGTATCTGATTTTCAGGGTCTGACTCTGGAGCTGAACTTTGCTCCAGGTAACCAGTAGTGGGAAAAAATGGTCAAAATTGTTATGATCAGTGTTAGGCTCTGGGTCAAGGGGCCTAGAAGCAGCCAAACCCTACGATGTATATCTGAACCTGCAGCTTTCCTCCTGTTCATCTGCTGTGGGTGCATCCAAATTTGAATAAAACTTTGGTAAATTGAAACCTCTCCTACTCTTTAGGGTGGGGATCCCAACACTGTTAACACTGCCTGTAGCCATCCTGAAGAGCAGAGGCAGTCTGGATTCAAATACAACCTCCATTTCTCTCAGATGCAAACTGCAGCCATCTCCTCCTGCCTACTCTCCTCCAGAGTTGCTGCTGGCCAAGATCTCCCAACCAACCCATAGTCCCATTTCCCGTTCAAGGCACTATGTCCCATTTGGGGTTGCCAAATTCCATTGTTGCCTCCCTGATCTCAAGCTGGTTAAGTAGTCATACCTCAAATGAGGCGACTGAGGGGAAAGAAGCAGGACACTGCCTGGTTTTAACCCCTGCCCCATCTGCAGGTAATGCCCATGGCACCAGGCAGGACTAAGGGTGCTGCCATGGCTAAGCCACAGCCCTGTATTCTGACCTCACAACTGGTCACTCCATCTGATGAACAAGAGGGAGCATCACAATGTTGCCATGGCGACTTCCTCACCATCCAAATCACTATGGCATCATTTAGGGGAGGGGGGAAACATCCCAGGCATACACAGGGGCTCTGCTGAAAATATCTTATATTTAGAACATGCAGTGTGGGGAATACTAATGAATATTTAACATTCAGAAAGCCTTCCATGCTCGCTTCACTTTTGTTGCAGACTTTCCATAAGTGCAACGTTTGCCTCCAAATGTTATGAATACTGTTGCTTCTCTCATCAGTGATTCTCCAGATTTACCCTTCTTTTCTTTTCTCTTCTATGAATAAGAGTCAAAAGCAGCAGACAGGTCTGAAAAAAGCTGCGTGGGTAACTGGGAGGGTTGCGTTGAGATTGTGGCTTTTACAAGTCCATGGATAGAATAACAAAAGCAAACCTTTCCGGGGTTGCCTAAAAAAGTGTAAGATTTGCTTATTCTCTGCAAGAGCCAGACTCTTTTAGGGCTTTTAAAATTGTGTTTCTCAGTTAAAAATAGCTGCTTTCAGCAATTAATTCTCTGTGCTGTGAAAGGAAAAACAACACACCACCCCTAACTGTGTTTCATTCATCCAGGCAAAACTCACTTCTGAAAATGTCCTAAAATTCCCCTCTTCTGTCATTTTTCCTTAAAAGGAAAGTGGACAAAAAAAGAGGCAAAACCATCAAGTCTCCAAAATTCAGAACTTTTTTTTGTGTGGTTTTTTTTTTTTATGTGGCACACTGCAAAAAAATACAAAGGTGTTGGGCATGGCAGCGAGTGGCACTCACTACTGCCAGGGCTGTGCCCCCTGCTCACCTCCGGGTGATGAGCAGACTGATTTTTTTGAGGACTGTAAGGGGATGTGCTGGGAGACAGCAAAACCCTCTCTGGTTGGGGTGGAATGGGCGGTAGGTGCTTGCAGGTGCTGCCTGCTTGCATATCCCTGTATTCAAGAGGTGTGCATGGGCACAGTTTGATGGTTGAGTGCTTCCTGCCTGGGATGGCACTACTCTTCCAGTCTCCTTTTCAGCTACAAATTACATTATAAAAGGATTTTACAAAGCCATCTTTCAGTTCTCACTCTGAGCTCATCTCCCAGCATATATCAAGCTTCCTTCTCATAAAGCCCATCTTATTAACAGCAATTTTTGGAGTCAAATGTGATCTTTTTGCTAGATGGTGGACAGGCAGTGGGGTAAAAGCTGCCTGGTGCTGACAGCTGATCTGTGGGCTCCTGCTTGGTACTACTCCAAGGCACCAAGGATACAGGCACAACTCAGCTGGCAGCTTTGTTGGTGATGCAAGGGGAGGAAGCATACTGCACTGGCTGTGGTATATTGGCAGCCTTGAAAAATTGGAGCTGTGTTTATCTGTTGCCAGATATAGGGCGCATTTTCGAATCCCTAAGGGAGATTTTCCTCTCCAAGGCTGCCGGTGGTCACCCTATGAGATCTGCCCCGTGGCTCCGGCAGAGATGCCTCTGAGGAAGGAATCCCGGGGCAGCCCCATGCTCTTTGCAAGCTGTTCCACCATTGTAGCATTTGCATAAGTAAGCAGTGTCAAAATCGTTTGCCAGCTTACCCTCCTATGGCTCCAGTTGTAGTGAGAGCTGGAAGCACCAATTAACTTTTCTGGAGCTCATCTTTGAGGCTTTTGTGACCTGCTTTTTCTGGGACAGTTATGCCTTTTCCACAAAAGCAAAGCAGAATGATGAACATGAAGGTCTCAAGGCATGATTCAGATTACTTTAGCTGCCTTTCAGATCTGGAAGGCAGACACAAAGATCACATCTGAATATCCTATGTCTCTGTACAAAGCTGAGACAGAAACTGACATGGGGCAAAGCCAGCTTAGCATTCTGTCCTGCTTAACATTGCTGTCAGGCTCTGCCCATCGTCCTCCAACAACTGGGAGGCATTTATGATGTAACAATGATGTCCTCAACTATTATTATTTTTATTCCTGTTAAGTCAATGTTGTAGTTAAAGAAGAAAAAGCTGCCTCTTGCCTATGTGAGTAGCTCACCCCAGCTCCAATGCCCACAAGGGACCCCAGTGCCTTGCCACCAACTCAGCAGGGTCAGCAGGACCAGGCTCTGGTTTGCTGACCTGGACAAGGTTCTGAACACTCTGTTTCCTCTCTCCATCCCAGCACACCAGTTCTTTGAGACCTATAGACGAAAGAATGGAGATGTGGAGATGAGGCTTAGAGATTAAAGTGATAGCTGCTGTAAAGAGCTTCTGCCCCAGCAGGAAAAATGGCCTCTGGATCTCCTGGCTCCCAGTGTGCCCAACCACAAGGCTGAGCTTCGTGCTTCGTCTTCTTACAAAACATGTACTAAAAGTATAATGGAGCTTTCCTCCCCAGGCAGTAACCTGTGCTGTATTTTCCTTTCTCTGATAGGTGTATTTGCTGTTCTGGGTGTTAACAGCCAAAACACACACAAAGCCTTTTACTAGAGCATTAGGTCTATATATGCATTTTCAGCAGTCAGATAGATGATTTATTCATCCACTTCAGTAACCATTCAAACAGGGCACAGCGTTCACTACAGTGTAGACAGCAACAAACACTGTGTTTGGTTTGCAAGAACAAATAAGCAGAACAAGATAACAGAAGCGATTTTTCCAATGTAAAGGACTCTACTGCCATCCCCGTTAAAATCTCTCTGTCAAATTAAACACCCTTTCCCCAAGCTGTAACTCTGGAAAAGCATGGCTATTGTGTTTTCGGTTAGAAACCTGATTGTAGCCATTCTGTGTCTGCAAAAGCACAACCTCTGATGGAAGGTGACTCCCAGATACTCTGCAGATGCACATAAGCAGCTCTGTAGATGTCTCTGTGTGTATGGGGAGAGGAGGGATAGCTCTCACAGAGTGGACGAGGCATTCAATGGGAAATTGCCATTTCTCTGAAGGACAATGCCATTACTACTGTGCAAATCCTGGGCTTTGGTCTTTCTGGCCTGGAGAAGAGGAGGTGGGGAGGGAATGAATACAAAGGCTCGAGATAAAGCAGAAATAGCAGATGGGTAGGCAGAGCTGGCAAAATGCAAAACAAAAATTCTGTCTTGCCCCTAAGCATTCCTGTAAAGCACTGTGTCCTGCCGAGATGCTTTAATTTTCTTCAAACTTTGAGTTACTTTGGAAGCAAAGCAGAACTCCAGATGAAGAGATCAACTGGGGGCCGTACCCTCTCCAAAATGTCAGCACATTTTTGGGTTCTCTCACAGCTGCTCAGCTCTCAAAAGATAAAACTGCATGAAAAGTAGTGGCCCCTGTAGACAGCAGTATCACTAGGATGATGGAGTCCAAAGTAGATCCTGCACGTCCCTTGTTTGATGGAGACATGCTGCTTCATGGGACATGACAGGATGCCAAAAACAGCACCTAGTGAAACAAGGGAGACTGTTTTCTCCCATGGTGATCCTACGCTTTCTTCCTTTTGCATATTTTTATCTTGGTTTATTTGAATCTTGCTAAACCCCACAGCCTTATGGCCCATACGCTATTTGTAAGCTTGGAATCATCCCCATCCCTGGCAGATCCATCTTCTGGGGGAAGTGACACCCATCTTTGTACAGCCCAAGTGGGGCCCTGCCAAACCCTCCAAATAAAAGCTCTGTTCCTCTGATGCCAGCAACACGTGACTGCTCTATTCTGCAATGGATATTTCTTGCTGCACACGTCCGCCTCCTTCATTAGATGCCTGTAAGCCCCTCCGTAAGTTCCCATCATCTGTGAGCTCCCAACCTCCGTGAGGACTCCCAGTAGCTGACCAGCTATCATCTGTGATAATTTCTGAGCAAATTTCATGGGCTTTGGGAAAAAGATGAAGGCTACTAAGTAAAGACATGCAGATGTCAGAAACTGCCTTTTGCTTTCTTGCTCATCTACATTCCAGAGTCCATTCTGCATGATTTAACTTTTTGGTCCTCTCAAGCCTTTTCACTCCTTAGGCTTCTCTCTTTGGGAAAAGGGATCTGTGTATATGAATAGGTGCAGGCCCTGTTTGGGTGCTCAGTCACACAGTCACACAGATGTTCTTTTATTAATGCTTCTCATTCCAGGTCTCCCCGCTGTCTCATTTCTCCATCTTTACTGGGTTAGTGGGACATTTATCCATCTCTCAGAATGTCAATAAAGACGTAAAATAATGATGCCGGCACAGGATCCCCAGCCAGGCACAGGAGAGCTTCTACATATAATGAATACTTATCACCAGCCTGTTTTCAGCCAGCCAACAATCCCCACTTACATCAAAGCCTCATCTCAATTAATATTTGATGCTGGGATTCATTCCACTATTAGATGCTGTTAAAATTCAGGGACCCCGGTTTTTCTTCAGCTGGAGACAACAACAAACCACACAGAGCAGGATCAGCCTTCAGAGGGGGGATTTGTCTCAGCCAACTTCAAATGTCTGCACTACGGCTGCCTCCAGCTCAGCCGGTTCATTATCATTTCTTTATAGTATGTGAAGTGAACTGGCACTTCTAAGGCTCTATTTTCCCTTGACCTGTGCTAGGATAAGGTGATGCGTGTCCTGGCTGCCTAACAGAAATGCATTTTTTATGTTTCCCGTGTCACAATCCTGGCAGAAATAAGGATGAAAATGTCTCATTATGTTTCCTACTCATTATTACATGTTAACCCTGTGATTGCTCGTCTGAGTTCCCTTGCACACAGCAAGAAAGGCGATTACTGGGCTGATGGATCCAAACTTCTTAAATAAAAGCAGATCATATGTGCGTCTTGCCGCAAAAGACAGAAATTGTAGTTCGAGGAGATGGACTCAAAACCACACAAGTTGCCTGAATCCTGCTTATTGTACATGATATGTTCAAAGATAAAGCACAGCAGTTCAGTAAGTCAATCAGCTTATTCACTTTATACTAAAGTCTTAACATCACCTGGGCGTAATGACTGCCAGCCACCTCATTTTTCTAAGTGTTTTCCCACCTGCTTTTTATCTGCTATTACATTTGCAAGGTCATCACCACTTCTTAACAACCCTTTTCTCTTTACCTTACTTTGCTTGTTAAAAACAATATAAAAGGCAGTTCAGCATCCTTCAGCAAACACAATTCAAGATTTAAGGAAGGATCAAATCTAGTCAAAGAAAGAAGTCCATTGTGGGGTGTTATCTCCTATTAACTTGATAGAGATTGATATTTGTCTTCTATTTGCTCTCACAGGAGCTATGCAGGTGTAACCCAACGTATGTATCATGTGTCTCTCTCTAACCACTAATAGGTAAAAATCTCCCACAGCTCCCAGGGGGATGAATTTCCTTAGACTAGAAGACTGAGCTTGGATCCCCTCAAAGTGCTGTGGCTGGGATTGCTACAGATGTTGATCTTCAAAGCATCATCACAATCGATACAGCTGGTGCTGGTGGTGAAGTCACTGATGATGGAAAATGAAAGCCAACCACGTGATAGTGTTATGGCATTTTTTCTGTGTGACTTGTGCCCTAACACTCATCCATGGGGCAGGGGCATGCTTTGCACCCTGGCCAGGCCCAGAAATTCCTGCTGAACATTTGGGGCAGCGCTGTGGTCCATTGGGTGTAGCACATGGTGGCTTTTACCAGCTTAGGATGTGATTTTTGTGCATCTCCACAAGGAGGGAGAGCCCACCTTGGGGATGAGAAGCAGGGAACTGGGGGGTCCCAGGTCTCCTCTGCCTTGTAATCCCTTGAGGATTTAGGGCAAGTTGAAATGCAAACCCCTACGCACTCAGTTTTACCGCTCTATAAGTGAAGATAATCTATATTTCACAGGAACACTGCATGGATAAATCAATTAGCCATGAAATCACAGATGGAAGATGCAGAAGAAATGTAAAAGATTAGTTCTGCAGAGCACCCCTTCCAGGCACAAGTACATTTTTAGATCTTTTTTCCATCTCCAACTAAAAAACTACCAAGCTGCTCTTTACAGCCCTGCTCAGCCTGTTAATGTAGCACATGCTGCACCTGTAGATGACTATCAAGATGGGAGTGAGGTCATCCAGGATCAGCACCCTCACTTGGAGACCCTGTCCTGGCACCAGGTCTCTGTTGGGCTGTGGAGCCCACCGTTCTGTGCTATTTGCCTAGTGAAATGCCACAGGTCTAGGGGAAAGATAGCTACTCTCCTCATCTGCATGGATATAAAACAGGGAAAATAAAAACCAACCAAGATGCAGAAAGCTTGCTGCTGGGTTCAAGGGTGAGCTGAGACAAAGAGGTCCCCACATTTGTAAGTCCCTCACTCCTCTGGGGCCCCAGGGCAAGACCATGTATGGTCAGGTTCTTGCTAGGTAATGCTGCTAGGCTCAATGAACTGAGCAGATAAATTATAGGGAAAAAAAAAAACCCTATCACCAGCAATAAGCTTTTAATGACAATGAAATAGCAAAAGCAAGGAGTCTAATTTAAGGACCATAATCAACAAAAGTATTTTCTTCAGATGTTTGCTGACTCTGCTTTCCCTGAGGGCACTCTCTGTTTTGTGGCAGTGGTCTCTAGCAAGATCACCACCAACAATGAAATGTCATCTCCAGTCTGGTACTGTCCTTGATATTGCCTCTGAAGAGTCAGAATGGGGGGATTATTCCTGACCTGGCATTGCTCTTTCCCACTGTGAATCTTGCTCCTTGTTCCCTTAGAGCTTCTATTCCTGCAGCCACCATCCTTTGAACCCATCTTCCTGGCGTGGTCCTGCTGGAGGTGGTCCCCTGGGCTATGCTGTGGCTGGGCTTGGGGACCCCCGTCAGGACTATCACAGCATGGCCTTCGTTCTCATCTCCGTGGTGTATTTGCTTGCCAGAGCTGACCACTACTGAACTGCTGTAGCTTCTCCTCAATGTACAATGCTCACATAGGTAATCTAGAAATACATTATTACTTTTTATGAAGTTTAAGAATATCTTTAACATCTGGAGTTTTGAAAGACAGTATGGACAATGTAGATTTTCTCAAAATCAGTGTCCCAGAGATAATTAAGTGGTCCTCATTTTAAAAAGCCACTTAGAAACAACAGTGCATTTACTACCAAAAAAGTGATAGACACCCAGAAGGTAAAACTATCTCACCCAAGGAGAGACTGCTAAGCAAAACAGACTGTAAGCACAAGCATCGCACTTGCACATCCCACATGTTTTTGTGTGATGCTTTATCTAGAAACAGCAAGTCAGTGGGCCCCTACAGCTTCCCCAAACCCGGAGTTTTTATTCCAGCCTCAATTACCTAAAATCTCAACATCACTTTATCTTCTAAAATATCAGCATCCAATACTTCGTTGGTTAGATGTTGATGAAGTCCACAGTGTGTACTCACACTGTAAATATTCAATCTGTTTGTGCCTAGTATATGTATTTGCAGCAGGAAAATAGGAAAATACTCCAAACTGAACAGTGTACAGGCTAAGCTCATACCTACTTGTCTTTCTGAGCTTGTTGGCAACATTTTCAACAGGCATGAATACCCCTCTGATCTCAATGACATTAGCTTAGACCTGATGACATTTCCCAAGCACAAGCATTCTTCTGGCAGAAATATCACAATTTCCTTGTCAAATCCATGTTGCTGTAAAGACAAGAGAGTGATCGTAGTGCAGAGAACAGAACTAGAAACTGTCCTTAGAGGAGATTTAGACTGGATATGAGAAAAAAGTTTCTTACAGTAAGTGCGGTGAGGCACTGGAACAGGTTGCCCAGAGAGGAGGTGGATGCCCCATCCCTGGAGACACTCAAGGTCAGGCTGGATGGGGCTCTGAGCACCTGATCTAGCTGTAGGTGTTCATTGCAGGGGAGTTGGACCAGATGGCCTTTAAGGGTCCCTTCCAACTCAAACAATTCTATGATTCTATAATTCTGACATTCAACTATGGTACATCCTGAGCGCTGATGGCATCACTGGCAGCAGGACCAACCCAGACACCTCCTGGGTACAAATTCAATGTTTCCTCTTTTTGATCCCTTCAGAAGGAAAAGAGCAATAAAAAATTACAGGTTTTTCTCTGACCTGTTTAGATTCAGAGCAAGAGTCTTCCACTGAATCATCCCATCCTCCCAAACAGTTTTCCTCCCCTTTCTCTCCTCCCTTGATGGTACTTCAGCAATGCCAGCAAGCGCCCTATAAAATCAAGACCCCATCATGCCAAGGGAGGGTTTGTCTACATAATAAATGTTAACAGGACAGAAAAAAAAAGGGATAGTCAACAATCTTGTCTCTCATAAGCTGTTCTTCCAGAAACCAAACGATCAGATACATACATTAATCCTAATTGTGTGTTACCGTCATTTGAAAAGCACCTACGGCCCAGCTCTGCATATCTCAGCTCTTTTCAGTTCCCTTGTCTCCTGTGGATAAATAAGGATTGGGTACAATTATGTTTTAGACCAATCTGAAAAAAATATATATTCCTAAGGAAAAATGTGACCAGTGTGTGATCATGGCAGGACTTTTACAATTTAAAAGCAGCGTCTTTTGGCCTATATATCATTTTGACAATTACATTTTTAAAAAACAAATTAAAACCTGAATATTTTTCTACATACGGGTATTGTTGGAACTGTCACACCTAATAAGAGCACAAAAAGAAAGATGAAAACACCGTGCTCATTTCTGAACAGCTGGGAACGGCACTGAGAAAAGCACAGCAATTGAGATTAAGGGAGAGCCTTCACAGCGCAAGATAACCCAGCTGCTCGGAAAATCAAATCTATTGAACATACAGATTTCATGCAACAAAACAATGCCTTGCTGGGAAAGGAAAATAACAATGCTCACATGGAGTTGTATAGTCGTCGATTCAATTTAGAGATAAATGGGCAGCCTCATATTTTTCCTCTTTAGAAAAAAGTCGGAGTTAGCTTTATAATTGTGACTGCTTATTATCTCTTTTTGCCAACTCTGGAAGATGGGCTCAGAGACGTTCATGTGATAATAATGTACACTGCAATTTACTCGAAAGGGCAGTTGCATGGTAAGTCGGGATGTTCAACTTCCAAGTTGGGAAGGCTCCCTTCCGGGGTCTTCCACTGACTTTATGCACCTCCTTCAGCTCTCCTTACTCTCAGTCTTCCTATGTTTAGAAGACAGCAGCGCCTTTGTGAAATGTTTTGACTTCTCTAGAACAAAAGTGTTATACCCCATAATTTCTGTACCCCTCCCTAATTCATAGCAAGAACTCAGGATAAACACAGTCTACAAAGCTGATCACAAAATGTTTTTCCCTGTGTTGTAAGTTGTGTGCATTATAGGATGTTACAATTATATATGAAAAATCCTATCTGAGCCCAAATGTTTTAGATTTTTGAGAAAAAAAAAAAAAAGATATTTTTTCAATGGAAGTGATTCTTTACATGGTCTTCAAACCTATAGTTGAAACCTTATTTTCCATCAAAAATTGATTTTATGGGGTCAAAACAAGCAAGCTACTCTACTGGGACAGTAATTTTCACTGGAATTTAATTGTGTCCTAAATAGAGTATTTAACCTACAGTGAATTTTTAGTCCAGGTGCAAAATGTTTATCAGTTCCACCCATTCTCCATTCCTCTGTTTTGCACTATGGAAACTATGAACCCAAAAGCACTTTTCCAAAATCAAGACCCAGCCTTCCTTCTCATTCTACAGAAATACACCAAACACTGGAAAGGGCATTATAAAAACTATTTTTCCTTACCTTGAAGAGACCATATTTTCAGTAACCTTCTGATAACCTATGAAAGTGTAAGATACTAACTGAGAAATACAATGCTTTGGAGTTTTAGTTGGATATCAAAGAGATATAATAGTTTTATTTCCTCTAAGCAAAGTCTTTTATTTATTCATGAAAAGATGGCTAATATGTTCCCTCTGATAGTCTTTTATCAAGCTTTTGGCATTGTAATAGCTGACTAGTCACTTCTGTTGTCTGTTGTCCTGGCCGGTTTTTAAATCAATGGCACAATTCTTTACCTTTCACCAAACGACTTTAGTTTCCTCAACAGCCTTTGTGAGAAACTTCATCAAAGGGCTTGCAAAGTCCAAGGAAACCATTGTTGACTAGTCTTCTTTCAACTCATTATTGTATTGGTGATGAAAGAGTTCAGGTAGGTTGGGAAAAGGATATCATATTCCCCACAAAAGGCTGTTTGAGTTACAAGAACTTATTTCCAATAGAGTCTCCTACAGAATGGTACTGAAGGTGCCCACAGTCAGAGCTGCTCCCTGCTCCTGCTTAGACCTGCAATAATACACATTGCAACTTGTAGTCCTGAAATTACCCTCCTGGGATGAATTCCCAGCACTAGAAGTCCTTTCTTGAGAGGATATAATTAACAGTGTTTTGATTCTCCCTCCCTTCTTCCTGGCAGATCTGGACTCAGGCCTTTACATCTTTGCCTCGGTGTCCTACAGCCCTTGTGAAAATGATGTGAGTTTTGGCCTTAATAACAAGCCATGCAAAATCCACATAATTGACCCCTTTTCTGAAAATAATTCAAAGCTTTCTCTTTAATCTTTGAATATGTATGTGTGAAAGGAATGCCCTCATTTCAGTGGAACCCTGTTGCATTCAGCAGAATTCTTACTATCATACAAAAAGAATAACTAGGGAATAGTAAGAAATGGAGGAGTTTTCTTCCCAGATGCCCTACTTTTTTTTTTCATTATGTGTGATTTTGTGAAAAGGAGCTCAATCGCTTTTATTTCTGTGCAAGCAAACCAGGGCACGACTGACATTTTGTAATCCCCATATCCATTCAGGGTGATTGGATCCCATGTAGAGACCCATAGATGGCTGCGAAATTCTGGGGCTTGAGTGAGTTGTCTGAAGCTGATTGGTAGCACTGCTCAGGATGGGAATGCTTCTAGGTCTATACTCTTGTACAGAGAGGTGCCCTGAGCAAGTCTCAGGGGGGAAAGCTGGATACTTAACCTGAGGATGTGGAAACTGCTTATCAAGAAATGGGATATATTAAGGCACTTCTGCCTTGATCAAAGGCATAAGCTGCCAACATGATCATTTTCCCCTATGTATCATTTGATTTGACTAATTCCAGTGTTACCTGGCCAAATTTAGGGCTAAACTGTCTGAGTCCAGTTCAATGTCCACTTGTGTGAGGGCCTCTGCATATTGTTTTAGCTTAATCTAAACCAGGGTATTGTCAAATCTGGTTACTCCTTCCACCCCCTTACAGGCAGAATGTGACAGCTCATGGCAGAGGCCCTCCCTTCTGTTTTCTGTTGAAATTTGGGGACATCTACAAACATTGCTTCCACAACACTTTTCCAGGAATGGAGTCACCATGGGAATATTGTACAACAGGGAACTGACAGCATGTGGCATTGTGAATAAAAAAGATTGTTGCATTTTAAATAGGAAGGAGATGGGGGTTTGGTATATAAAAAAATGAGATGGAGTATCAAGGCCTGCCTATTCACATACAGCTCCTGCAAAATAAATGAATGAATGAATGAATGAATGAATGAATGAATAAATAAATAAGCAAATAAATAAATAAGCAAATAAATAATAAAAAAACCCTCACCAACAAAAAACAACCTGAGAATCCCCTGGGAATCATAGAATCATAGAATGGCTTAGGTTGGAAGGGACTTTAAAGATCAGCTTGTTCCAACCCCTCTGCTGTTGAATCCAATCATAAGGTAGGCAGGTGAGTCTTTCAACTGCTGGGGGCAAAATGGCAGTTCTAAGTTTTCAGTGCTAATTTTTCCCACTTTATACAGCTATGCTTCACCAAAACCTTTCTTCTCTTTTCCCTTAACATTTCTTCCTCACTGAGACATCACTGAATTGTAGAATCATGGAATCATTTGAGTTGGAAGGGTCCTTTGAAGGTCATCTAGTCCAACTTCCCTGCAATGAACAGGGACACCTACATTTAGATCAACTTCCTTGCAAGCAGTGGACTATGTCTTACCCACCACTTTCTCACATTGCTATGTTCATCGTCCCTCTCCTATCAAACCACCTAAAACACTCCCTTTATACATTCATTTACAAAGCCTCGTGATTCTTATTCTTTTATCTGCCAACATGGCTGAGAAAAATGACGCTGAAAACAAATCATATTTTAGTATCCGTGGTTAAAACTCATCTTACCTCCTTCCAGAAAGAAACATCCACATCTCCATCCTTTGGAGCCACTTAGCCCCTCCACTTGCTACAAGACAGCTTCTCCAAGTCAATAGTACTCACGTGTTTATTCAAAATCAATAGTGCTTATTACAGCTTCTGCAATTGTGCCTCACTATCTCTGTCACCTAGTTAACTCACAGCCTTCCTGGCAGACTCTGAGCTCACTGTGAAGTCTTGGAGCTGCAAGATTGAGAAAAAGAGATCATAAAGTCAGCCGGAAATTGAGACCTGCTGACAGGGGATGTCACATCAGATGGGTTGCCAAGAATTCCCTTGCCTGCTTCTCATTCTCTTCACTCAGGCATATGGCCAGATGAGAGACAGCCACAATCTTTGAAATCTCTGTGTTACGCTCAGTTTCTTCCTTCCCTACTGAAGAACAGAGTGATAACTCATACCCAGCGCTGGTGTCAAGGCAAGGATCAGCCAGTGGAAGACCAGCTTGGAAAAAAGCACTACCTAACAGTGTGTAATGTTTTTACACCTTAATGCAGCCCCTGCTGAAGCAGATGGCAGGCTCCCATTGACTTTAATGAGGCCATAAAAAGCCCGTTGTGTGCTTGCAATATGTAACAGCTACTCTCCTCTCACAGCCCACATGCCGCGAGTGCTGCTTTCCCTTTTGTTGTTTCCACGTGCCAAGCAAGACCCCACCAACCCCCTGCAGAAACCAGCCATCCCCTGCATAAAGCTGAGCGAGAGTAGAGACTGCATTCACATTTTGCAAAGACACGTTGGCCAGGAGAAAATCCCAGCAAACTGAGGACAGTTTTCTGAAAACATCAGCCCAATCTGAGGATGAAAAGTGAACATTAGGAATTTTAACAGAAGGGGCTGAGCATAAAATGCAGACTCTGTTATGCAGCTGTAGAAATTTCTGTGCATCTGTATTTTAAAGATTCTGAGTTATTGTGATGACTTTATCAGAAAAAAACTAGAGGAGAGAGAAAAGAGGCAATGAAAAGGGCAGAAGGTCTTTCACAGAATGCAAGAAAGTGAACAGAGAACTGTTGGGACTTCGGGACAAGTGAAGAAGAGGAGCTAAAGATAAATGTCTTTCAAATCATATATAGTACAGTGAAGAGGAATAGAAAAATACTGATTTGTTTCTCATAGTATAGGAACTGGTAGGTATGAAATGATATCATCAAACATTAGTTAAAATGGACCTGAGAGAGTACTTCTCGTACAGTACATCATTAAACAGGAATCTATTGCCCAAATATGCTGAGGATTCTGAGGTATGAATGATTCAGAAGGAAATAGATAATTTTAGAGTGGTTTTAGCTCTTTCCTGGCTATTAAACACAAGGGTCCAAGAGAAACTTCTGACTTACGAATCAACTTATTGCTCGGAAGCAGGATGATACACATTCTTTATTCTTCTTTCTATATCCATTAGACGAAACACAGGGCTAGATGACTAATTGTCCCATAGTTGTGGGGTGCCTTGTGCATCTACACACACTGCAGGTCCTGTCCTATAGAGGCAGCACAGCTGCAAAACACAGTTCTCCACGATGAAATAATAAAGTCTGGCATAAGAAGGCAGCTTTTCTGCCACAGACCCTTACAACAGCTGAGGACTTGGCTATCTATTGGCTCATTGATAGCTCATGGCATTAACCGCTCTGTGTAGAAGTTTCTGTTGAAGACTGCTGTAACAAGTGTGTGCAAAATGCAGGAATATATACACACATATGTAACCTTTCAGACTTTGATTCTCATTTTTCCGCTGATTAACTTAAAAATCAGGGGTTATTTATAACATTGCAGTATATAACTGTCAGCTTCGTGACAAATCACCCACCCAGCGCCCTGTCAATGATGTGGAAAATAGTGGCCACATATACAGACCAAATGAAGTGGAAGTTAGAGCGTACAATGGTGTCAGATTGTGGCCTTTGATCTCTAAAGGCCAGAGATCAAATTTGTCTGCACTGAGAAGAAAAATGGCCCAGCCTGGTACATGGGGGGCAAGGAAGCAGGAGCTCTGCTCAGGAGAGGTGCAGAAGTAGAGCTGAAGCCTGAGGCGCATCTGGGGTTTTGGGCTGGGACTGATGGAGACTGCAGTTAGGGAAGAGTCATTGGTGGTGCTATAGAAGTACGTGATCAGGAGGAAGCTCTATGAAGAAATCTGAATCTCCACAATGAGACATACCAGACTTCAAAGAGGATCGTGAGGAAAGGTGCTCCTCTATATGGCACGTTTCAGTGACTGGGTGCCAGCATCCAGAGTTACGATGGAGGTGTACTGTGGTGCACTGCACAGGGAGCAAATCTCAGGTTGAGTTCCTTCACTACTGCTTCACCTATGATTTCGTATATAACAAAATGCCTTTGATTATTGGGAAGAAATAAGTTATTTTCAGACTAACAAAAGCACTGGGTCCCCACCCAGGGGACCATTCCTCTTATTTATTTTTATTGACCCACTCTGCTTTTCCCATTTGATTTACAATTTAAAAATTGCCTCTAACTGCACCTTTAACAGTTTTTCTTGGCTGCTTTCAGTGCATGAAAGTTAAATACTGGGACAAGAAATACATTAAAGCCACTGCAGTTTTAACCCCTGGCAAGCCTGTGGCATTGCTTTTGTTTCTTTTCTTTTTCTGCAGATCTACCTGACCTCACTCGCGATATTTTCAACCCTTTCATTGGATAAAAATATACTTGCACTTACTGTATAGAGGAAAGAGAGACAAGCAAAACAGTCCTCACCCACCCCTGCCACTGCTGGTGTGAATGGCAGAGCTGTCACTGCTGCCCTGGAACATTGACCAGTGGTTGTATTCTGCACTGGATGAAGCATCAGGGGTGCAAAGAACCCCAGTGTTCCCTGATTTTGAACTCCCAAAGGATACTCAGAAAATCCATTGTTCTGTCGGAATAGCCAAATGAAAAAAAAATAAGGCATGTTTTTGGATGCCAGACTCCATAGGGGTAAAGCATTTGTCCTTCTGCCTGACAGCAGGCCACCTGTTCTGCTACAGGCAGTGAATAATCAGCTCCGCAGGATGTGCATTCACCGTCCGAGATTAATTCTTGTGTGGTCACGTGTGCTCCGACCCAGCAATCGGGTACAGCTGCCTCCTCACCTAGGCTGTCATTGTTGCTTATCAGGTAGGAAGCTCACAGCCTCTGATGACGGCCCAGGGGGTCCCAGCAAACTGTGCTTTCAGAGATGCTGAAGTTGATCTACAGTGCCAACATGGAGCAGTGTGAAACCATCTGGCTCTACAGATGCAGCGGAGCAGAAAGAAACACCTCATGTCACCAGAGACCTTACAGTTTATCCCAAGTAAGGACCTGCCTTTCCCATGGGATGCAGACCAATCTGGCAGACTCTCAGCCCTACAGTCCACTGTGGCCACTGGTGGGAAGAGCTGCTCCCCTGCTCAGTCCTGCAGAGCAGCACAAAGCGCTGACACAAATCATGGCTCTGATACAAACAGGTGAGGACAGCTACCCTACAATTTCTACCTTCTTTACCTCATCCAAAAAAAATAAAATAAAATAAAAGGGACAGTCATCGTTTAGCTCTGCAAAAAATTAATATGCCCTGAGAATACCTCAGACATCCAAGAGAGAGCTTACCCAAGTCCAACCTGAAGGTGGGAATTAGGCTTACTCTGTAAAAATAATCATTAAGGGAAGAATATCTCCCATCTGAACTCAGGCATGTGGAAGCCAGATGGATAACTTTAAGCTAGTCACCCTAGACTGAGCTTCCCTCTAGCCACAGGTGTCCAGAGGCAACTTGTCTCATCACAGATGTCAATTTTGGGTTGAGATGAATGACCTGTTAGAGTAGCCTACTACTTTTCTTCACCTATAAGAAGAGACTAAGGTGATTAGCCCAGAATTAGATGTCTACTTTCTAGATGTCCTAAACTGGGACAGAAAAGTCACCTCCTGTCCTTATGGGTAGGGCTGAACTGCTGGGGCCAACACTCATGGGGCTCAACCAAAGCGGATGGTGACAACAAGCTGAAGTGTTCAGCCCCGGGTGAGATGAAGGGGAGTCAGACCTGGAATGATGTTGTCTTTTAGCAGTGTAACAAGAAATGCTTTAAAGAAATTTCAGGGAAAATGGGTAAACATGAAGGACTTCATTATGTTTGAGCAATATAACTAAATTCATTGTCATTACTAAATTTCTCTTTAATATATTGTGTTTTATGTAGAAATAAATATGCATATTTATGCATCCAAAGAGCAACAACAGCCATTTCAACATCGTAGTCAGTTCCTTGGTGACTAGTAATGGCTGACATATGAGGAACAGCAGCTTCTAGAGAGAACCATCCAACTGGCAAGCTCTTCAAAATGCAAGAACAGAGAAGAAACCCACCCTAACATCCACCACTGGGAAAGGGCTTGCAACAGCCACAGAGCCACATCGTAAATCAGAGTAAACCAGGGCTCACAGGAGTTCATTCATCTACACTTTCCCAATCAATTGCTTGAGTGAGATTATCACAGGAATGATGAATTGGATCACTTAATCCAGTTGGAAGGCAGCTCAAGTGGATGGGTAAACAAGGGGAGCTGGGACTCCGCTGGCCTTTACTGACCCGGAATAGCAGCTGATCAAGGCAGCATCTTTCAACACTGATCTTGATATGCTACTCAGGATTGATATTGTTAACACAATGCTTATGAGTGCCACTAAAGGTATGTGTAAATTCAGAAAGTGTATTTACTATCAGAAGGCCCAGAGTTAGAAGAAGAAGTATTAGTTATTTCTTCCTTATTTTGCTCCTTTAGGAACAAATAAAATAGTCCTCATTCAAAAGATAGCAAAAAAGAGAAAGCAAGATGAGGCTTGAATGCCCATTTAGCTGTTCCTGAGCAAGGCAGAGGACAGAGTTTTGAATGCAGGGCAAATTTGTATCCACAAGGCTGGAAATGGTGATGGTGACTGCAACACTGGATTTTGGAGGGTAGGGCAGCACACCTGAGCTACACTTAATGAGGGTGATCTGATAGCACTAAATATGCACAGCAGCCAGTCCATCGTGTGCAAAGTGGAGTCATTCCTGCCTGGTGATATTTGGTATTAATCAGCACACTGTTGTAATTAAAATTTAACACCTGAATTAGAAAGATTTTGATCATTAATGATTGCACGCAGTGCCACACTCAGCACGAACTACCAGATAAGCATTTTCATTTTGTGTATGCAAACACTGTAGCTGGAAAAGGTTGTATTTAAGAATTTTTCCTTTTAATTGAAACAATTCCATTCTTCTGTCCTGTTAAGACCAACAAGCATTTTATCCTCTTTTCTAGGGGAAAAAAAAAAAAAAGATGATCACAGTGAAATAAAAACATGAGTGTGTTAATATAATATATGCAATTCATTACGGTCTGATGAATGATTAGAAGTGACATTCAACTCTGCCCTCTTACTAAGTTTTATTAAATTAATGCTTGAGCTGGCAAATGGAAGAGGGTTGAGATCTAGAGCTCTGTATCTGTGTACTGAGTAAGCGGACATCAAAGGACTTCTCAAGTCAGTTGTGGGTGAGGATTTTGTTTTGGGAGGGAGAGAACAAATCTTCCTTCAAAAGCCAAAAAAAAAAAGGCAGAGAAAGAATATGCATTTTGCTGACACCAAGCATTTAACTGCTGCAGCCAGAAAATCTAACCAGGGCCAAAAAAGAGAAAGGAGGAAACAGTAGAAATGAACGGCAAATGTCCACGCTCAATGCATAATCATCACGTATATGTGCACATAAATATACAAATGCATATTCAAATACACTTAGCTTACAGATGTTTTCAAAACTTAAAAAAAAATAAATAACAGGTTTTTATGCTCTGGCAAAAGCCTATATTTTCAGATAATTAAGCCTGATTGCTTTCAGAACAGCCTGTTAATAGACTTTCTTTACTTATCAGGGGTCATTTAACATTTGCAGTGCACAAAACATTACCCCAAATCATCAAGCCACTTTCCTCGAACAAGTCTGCTTAAATGGATGCTGTTATGGGTCTGCACTGAACCACTCCATGGTTCACACTGCCTGGTACCAACGGCACAATTTACTCAGCAGTTTCTGCCTTCAACACCCTGAATCTCTTTACAGGTGCCTTGAGCTGTCCTGATGTCCGTGTGAGGATCCTTCATCTCTGAGGAATTCAAAGATTAGCCAAGGCTGTTGTCCCAGATCCTTACGGAAGGAACAATGACTGCAGCGTGCTTAGGTAACATGGGCAGAGTCACTTGGTGAAATAAAATCTAGGATCTTTCTACAAGTGAGGTGGGGCTTGGTCTTTTCTACTGGGTAATAGTGATAGGATGAGAGGGAATAGCCTCAAGTTGTGTGTGGGGAGATTCAGATTGAGTCTTAAGAAAAAATTCTTCTCAGAAAGAGTGGTGAGGCACTGGAATGGGCTTCCCAGAGAGGTGGTGGAGTCACCATCCCTGGAGGTGTGAAACTGAAGGATATGATTTAGTGCACATGATGGGGATGGGTTGATGGCTGGACTGGATGATCTCAGTGGTCTTTTCCAACCTTAATGATTCTATGATTCTATGATTCTGTGACTCTATCATTCTATGTAAGTTTTGTCTCCACATCAGCCCCAGGGGAGGGTGACTCCTTCCAAGGCAATGTCACCCTTCAGAGTCTGAAGCTATTTGGAGGAGCTAGCAAGTCATATGAACACTGCTGAGCAGATTCAAAGTCATAGACCTCAGAGGCCACCCATGGAAGATTTGAAAGAGTGAATTTTTGACTGTGGTGGAACAGATGCTGACTCGAACACGAGGATTTACAGAAATTCTTCATGGTGATGTGGGGCCAGGGCTGTGCTCGAATCCATGGGGA